>CM057811.1:84116890-84129390 GCA_030067965.1 Latrodectus elegans
AATTTTTTAATATAGTTTAGTTTTTTTTTAACATATAAACATAGAAATTTTTTGAAGTTTCATAAGAAAAAGAAATTGCATTATAATGTGTGTGTGTGAGTGAAATCTATCAATAATTATAACACATTAGTATTTAAATGTGTCACCAAAAGTAGGTTGCTAAAGATATAAGATGAATTGAATTCTACTTTAAAGTGATGACCAAGTTTTATTCGTTAACTACGGTTAATGGATATGTTTCTTTTATTTAAAATTAGCTATCCAGTGTTATTATAAATAATTATTTTTTGCTTAATAACATTATAAAGTGTCAATAATAGAAAGAAAATAATAACTTAAATAAATAGTATATATTATAAACAATAATATTTAAGATAGTTAATTTGATTTACGTGAGAGTATATTCTTGTTTCTCATATTATCATTATATCCTTTTTTCTTCTATAGTCAGAATAATTATAGATTTATATTATATTTAGTAAATAAGCTTAAATATTACTTAAGTAAATATTACTTAAGTAAAATATTACTTAAGCTTAAATATTACTTTAGTAAATAAGCTTAAATAGGGTATTATTTTAATTAATTAAATTATTTGAAATATATATATTTTTACCAAATGTTTTAAGCAATTATAATATTTCTAAATGTTTCTTTTATGAATATTACATCTAATATGGCTTTAATATAATATTAATGTATGATATCTGAAGTTATAATTTTCTCTTTCTATTCAGTCTAGTTTAGTAAAATCTGTAGGGAAAAAATTTCATTTATTTAACCAATTCACAAAGTTTTATGCGAAAAATATGTAAACTTAATTCTTAATTTGAACAAATTGCTAAAATTCTTCTAATTTACTTACTTTATTCATTTTCTATTGTGTAATATTTTGTGAATAAATAAAATTTAATTGATTTCTTATTAAATTGCTAAACAATTAAAGATGTTTTATGAAAAAATCGTTTAATGTATAAAAAGTTTACACGTGTTCTTTATTGTAAGCAAGAAATTACTTATTTATATAATAATTTAATGTTATTGCTTCTTTGTGTGTTTTTAAACAGACGTATCATCAATCCCCTTTTTTCTCCGGTTGTGTTCGTATATCAATTACTATCATGCCAGGATGAAATATTCTCTTAGCATTTTATTTCAAGTTTAATTTTATTGGATATCTATGAATACCTCGCGATTAATGTGAAAATAAATTCGTGCACTCATTATTTGCATATGAAGGCATGCAGTTTAAAAATGAACTCCACCAACGGACATTCTCATCCGAAGTGGGAATCGAACTCACAAACTATTGAGCCGAAAGCCAGAGAGCTGCAAGCTAAGCAAGTATAAGAAAAAAAGAATTAAATCAAGTTTACATTTTTATTTTTATAACTACAGCTACTAATAGAAGGTGTGAGTTAGGTTATATTCTTTGAGCTAAATTTTAAAACAAGAAGCTGATAAATATAGCAATCACTTTGCAGTGTCAACCAATGTCAGTTGAATCGGGGTTCGCCTTCAACGCTATGTACGTATGCCAGTTAATGAGACCAATATGGAGAAAAAAAAAACCCTTCTCTTCTTGTCATACTAGTAGATAAATATTAGATCTAATGAAAATTTAATACCTATAACTATCTCTGCACAAATTTAGTACATTACTTTCTAGAGAAGCGAACTATAAGTTCCATACTGATATACGGCAGCCTCTAACAAAAAATAAGTTATAAAAAAAAAGTTAAGAAACATGAAGAAAAAAATATTTCTTAAATTGAACTTAAGCGTAAGCTTTTAATTTTTTTCAAATAAGGAAATATTTACATATGTCCTTTTTTATTCCAATATTTTCTTCTTCTTTCTTATTCCTTGGTCTGAATCAGACCAGGTCCATGACATCCTTCCCCTTCAAAGAATCGAGGACAGTTCCAGGGTTGTATAAAAGTTCACGCGTCATGAACATGAAAGAGAAAGGAGGATGGCTTCTGATAGTATTATCTACCCTGAGCACCTAAGAAAGACAGAAGTCTGGCTTTGCTCGTTCACCTGTCTAACACTAGCTGGATAAAGTGGAATGGCCTTCACGTTTTGGGTGGCCCTACCAGGAGTATACACTCCCGGCGTACTTCACCCATTCCATCCAGTGTCACCCCCTCGCCACGGTGAAGCTGTTAGACAGGACTTTGAGGGGGTCAATATTTTAAGTTTATAATATAATTTTGCATTGTTTTATATATATATATATATATATATATATATATATATATATATATATATATATATATATATATATATATATATATATATATATATATATATATATATTATTTTCCATTATTCAATATAATGATTAAAAAACTGATTATGGGTAAGACATTTAGGCAACACTTAAGTTTATTGATAAAAAGGTTTATAACAGGACAGTGTTTACTCTTGACTTAGAAACCTGGGCCATGACAAAATGGCATGAAAATCGACTGGATGTCTTCAAAAGAAAATTTTTGAGGAAATTTGTGGGTTCAGTAAACGTCAATGGCATTGGGAGGCGCAGATTCAACAGCGAACTGTGTAAGAAATATAGAGAGGCAGATATCATCAACTACATAATAATCGATGAAATTTGAAACCGAATGAAATTTTCCGGGCATTTGTGCAAAATGAATCCTAACTCTTCAACGTCAAGAGTTTCTCACTCTAAGACGGCACCAGGGTAAGAGGGTGTGGAAAATATCAATCCGCAGCAATCCACTTGATTCTGCCTGAAAACCAGAAAGCGTTTTTTTTTTTTTTTTTTTTTTTGTAACTTATATTTGTTATATAGTTTTTAGTCGCACTTTTGTTTTGCTTGCTTTTGTTGGAGAACTGTTTCTCAGTTCGGGTCGGTTTAATCGGCCAAAATTATTTCTTTTTTTTTTTTTTTTTTTTGTGTGTGTGTGTTATTAAATGTTTGTTACGTTTTCAATTGCGTATTTATTTACTGTACTTCTACAGTGCCATCACCGGATCTAATTAGTTTTTAGTTTGGTATTTTTTTTTTCAGAGGGTGGCCCAAATTTAGATGGATCGACTATGTCGATGAGGATTTTGGAATTATAAAGGTTAAAAACTGGAGGTGTGTTTCCAAAGCAAGATCAGAATAGAAGAAGATTTTGAAGAAAGCCTGGGCGTACAAAGGGCTGTCAATTCAATAAAAAAGAAGAAGATAAAAATATTTATAGAAAGAAAAAAATAGTTACAATTTAATTTTTATAAAAAAGTGTTATTTAAAAAAAAAAAAGAATAAATTTTATGTAAATAAATAACATTCTACGCATGAAAAAAGTGACTACAAGATTTTGATGATTATCAAAAATAAATTCCAGAGAATATTTGGAAATTTAAATCTAATTTGAATTTATTTATAGTTATAAATATGCAGCACATTATATATAATATTTACTACTTATTTCCTTAATTCATCAATGTGTTTCGCTTGTATACCTTCTTTTCTATTTACAGAGATATTATGGGAAATCTCTACCATTCGGACCAGACAGTTTCCAGCCCAAAAACATTGGCTTCTTAAGTGTCCAACAGGCCCTGGCTGACTACGCTTTCTTTCTAAAGGATTACAAGAAAAAATTGAACG
This sequence comes from Latrodectus elegans, assembly GCA_030067965.1. Lineage (NCBI taxonomy): Eukaryota > Metazoa > Arthropoda > Arachnida > Araneae > Theridiidae > Latrodectus > Latrodectus elegans. The sequence continues at coordinate 84,120,516 of CM057811.1, forward strand.
CAGAGCACATTCCAGTTGTGGCATTCGGTGGCAGGTTGGTAGATTTGCTTGTTCCTTAAATTTATGATTCCCGCAAATTTGCCAAAAATATTACAAATTGTATTTACAATAAAACTCATCAACTTTTTTTTTTTCGCATTTATTAATCGTATCTTACCCTAGATATGATCCATGTTTAAAAGATCTCTTGTGAATTATTTTGAAGCTGTGTACTTAGAATGATATATTGAGACTGTAAGTTTACATTAAGCTGTGTTAATATAGTCTTACTATATATAATTTATATTAATAGATATTTGTGTGTTACACGTTGCGAGATATAACGAGTAACTTCGTGTATACTTTCGAAAACAAAATATAATTTTTTTTATGGTTTGGCTTATGGCTCAACTATTATTTCTTACACACAAAGTGTAATTATACCAGGCCCTAAGATTTAAATTGGATTACGAACCCCTACGAATACCCATGTTCAAGGTGAGATCCGAACCAACGAACTATTGAATCTGAAGCAAGAGCGCTAATCATTCGGCTTTCAACTGGGCGAAAATTAGTTTTTAAGAAACTAGCTTATTTATCCACTCTAGCATTTATATATTTATCTCTTATGGAGCTCCTTTGGAGGTTCATTGAAAAAATAGGTTAAAAAAATACATATGTGGAACATAAATACCTAGTATAATTAGATTTGGTTAGAGATAGCATTTACATAATATTAAAAATAATTGACAGCACTTATTGTTGTTTAACTATGTTTGCTCATTAGACATATAACCTCATTAGGACAAGTTATGAATTACATATACCATCTAATATATGCCATATAAGTCTTTAAATTATATATACCAAAATGACATCAACAAAAAAAATTGCTATTAAAGTGGTGTTAAACTATTACAACTCTGCTAATCACTAAATTAATCACTGTGTTCAAGCAAAATGTTGTCATAAATTTAGTTGCAGAATAGTTACAAGCTTTGACACTACTTAACGAACTAATATTGTAATAATATATCATAATGTTCACCATATATATTGTCTCTTAGAAGAAATTTTTATAGAGGTGCGCCGTATTTGCTTGTCGCAAGGAAAGAAACCCATAAAACTTCCTAGCATCAAATTTAATGTATGCGCATGCAGAAGATAGAAGCTCAATATCTATTTGCTATTGTTCATCAGTGACTGGTATCGAACCTGGAACCTTTCGCTCTGAAGAGTGGTATAATGATCATAGTTTTAAAATTTTACTGAGAAATGTAGAAAATTTTTTTGAATCAATAAAGGACTCAAAATGTATGTCATGAAATAAATTTAGTTTTTCTCTGAAGTACCTAAATCGATTCACTTTAAGAAAAACGAAATTTACGTCTTGGTGAATTACCGATGATCAAATCAGAAGGTTTCTAAATTAAAAGAATATCCGCAATGAGGAATCTTAAATTTCTGCTATGACATAAAATTTCCACAGAGATTTTAACGAAAAATCTGCAAAAATACTTTAAGATTGGAAAAATTCTATTTACATTTCTGAAAGAATCTAATAAAATGATATACATAGTTTAGCGCATTTCAAATAATACGGGCAATAATTATAGATTTCATTATTAAAATTAAAGCAAAAAACATATATTTTTAAGTATAATTTAGTTCTTAATCTATGCTGGAATTATAATATGTTGAAAATACCAGGCTGTTGTGTCTGAAACTTTATGAGCTTTATTAAATATGAAAAAAGTTTAGTTTTAAGTATGCGTGTATACATTATTTCTAAATACAAATACTTTTATACATTAATTTCATTTTCATACACAATTTTTTGCTACTATGTCTTAATTTAAGCAGGAATTTCCATTATTATAACATTTCAATATTTTATGTATAAATACATTAAGCTCTATATGGATACCGATTTGTACTGCAAAAATATGAAAACTTTTGAAAATATGCATAAATTACAGTTAACTGTAACTTCATAAAACATGCATATTTATTGGTTTGTATCATTTATTTAAAAATAGCTGTATTTCTTTTAGTTATGGAGGAATGTTGGCTGCATATATGCGATTTAAGTATCCAAACATCATAATAGGAGCTATAGCAGCTAGCGCACCAATATATCAAGTGTCAGGATTAACACCAGGGGACGCCTTCTTTCAAGCTGTTTCAAAAGTTTGTTTCATTTCTTCTTTTGCATTAATTATATAAAAACTTTCTCTCACGTTATAATCGACTTTCACTTAAAATTACAATCTAAAAATTGTTGATATCCATATTCAATAAAAACGACTTTTGTATTATAAACTTCTTATTTCTAATGATATTATTTGATGAGGAGATATGATCAAGTATATATCATTAAATAATATATCAATCAATCAATCAAACTGAACGTCAATTAATTTTCGGAAGAAAGATCACATAAGACAAATAAAGGAAGTAATTAAACTTCTTAAATTGTCATAAAACTCATTTAAATTTTAGGCGAAAATGGAGCTAAAAATATTTTTAGGTATTTACATATTGGCTTTAACTTAGCCAGTTTTGCGCCAAGCTGAATTAGTGCAAAGAGAGTCACGCCAGGATATAAAAACAAATGAAATGCAATAGCAATAAAAATATCTTGCTCACTTATTTTATTTGAAAAATAATTATTAATGGTACTGTAATTAACAGTAAAATTGGCTGCAGTAATGCTAATATGTAAGTACCATTTTTAATTTCAATATCATTTTGATTAATTTACAATAATTTAAGTATTTCAAAACTTGGTTTCAGAAAACTTTGGTACTGGTTACAAATAATATTTTAACAAATTTACTGGTAACAATGTAGTTAGTAAATCAGGGTTCTAAAGCATGATATAGTATATATCCACATTTCTGTGTATAATGCACAATGAAATAATTTTTACGTATTAAAAACTTTATCCCTCATGGATTTTTTTCAAAAATTATAATTTTCTTTTGAAATTTAAAAATAATTTACTATAATGCACCAATTATTCAGCTAATAAATTTTATTAGCTGAAAAATTGATGTATTTGTATTAATATTTGTAAACAATAAACGCATAGTAATGGACTACTTTTTACCTCGATTAAAATTTCATTATAGTTTCTGTGATTTTATTTTAATATAATCATCATAATAATTAATATTAAGATGGCTTCGATATGATGTGTTGATTACACACTAATAGTAAGACAGCATTGCATAAATGATTATAATATTATCAACAAAAAAATATTGGGTTCGGTGTAGAAACGTGTACCCTTTGGTTTGGCAAAATATTTGGCGATAAAATTTAATTTCTAATAACCCTGATATTTCCAGAGCTTTAATTATTGTAGTTTTAGGATTGTCATTTTGTTATTCACATTTTGGCGCCTATTTCGGCATCAAAAAAAAAGTCGCCAGTAAACTTTTATCAAAATATTTGAATGAATTTTTGCCTTTTGTGTTTATTTACATAAAATTAAACTGAAAATAACAAAAAATCTTATCTAGGAAACATAGCAAACTATAATATTTTACTTTGTGAATTTAAATGCATTTACTAATTAGTGCACCTCATAATTTTTATAATAATACTAAAATAAAATTTCCAAAAGGCACTTTAATTTGTTGTAAATGTTTACTTTGAAATAAGCAACTGTTTTCAAAAAATAATTTTTTACTAGGTGTAGGAAAATAGAAAAGTTATGTAGATTATTTTATTGCAGTAATATCATTTCATGTTTTTCTTTAATTCCAGTATAATAATAATAATTTTATTTTGTAAATTTGAAATTTTTTGCCGTGGTTAAAATTTTATTTCTGTAGGATTTTAGCGATGCTGGGTGCGAAAAGCAAGTTCGCTCAGCTTTTTCTCAAGTACAGAAGTGGGCTGCAATGGGGCAAACAGGTAAGTGTATTCGAAAACACATTATCTTCAGTCTATTGTCAAACAATGTTTACATTTATGGCAAATTCTCAAAAAATTTTTTTTAAAAAAAGTTTTTTAGGAAAATTTTCTTTAAGTAAACATAATAAAATTCATTATGTTAATAGTTTTTAACGTATAATTCGTTTAATTTTTATTCATAAGATTCTGTTACAAAAAGAGAGAGCGAGAATTTAATTTAAAATTTTCATCATCCACGCATAAAATAGGAATTTTTAAATGAAGGTATTCGTATATATCTAGCAATAACATTTTATTAATTTAGATATTTACAAATGTTTATTTTATTTTATTTTTTCATATATATATATATATAACACATGAATTTGATATTTATATATATAATCCATTACATAAGCGAGAGAAATTTATGATAAAGAATTCTCACCATTTTACTTTCAATCAATTAGAATATAAATATTCTTTGATAAATCAGCAAAAAGTCTCCTTTTTAGAAATTTTATTTGTGATTTAAAAAATTCAGTGGATGCTTGGATATATTCAAATTTAACACTTTCTGGCATTATCATTTCCTCTCGCCACTAATTCTTTTTCCTAATTTCTTACTTATTTACGAGCTCCTTTTATTTGGGTTTAATCTCTCTTGTAGTCTGTCATAGGAATTCTTGACTGTCAAATTCGTTAACTTTATTCAGTAAAACATTGTAATCTATTCTTTAGACTAAAAGTTAAATTATTCTAATATATTTTTGTTACATTATGTTATTTAAAAGTTTCTAAGTGTTCAATGCTTAAATTCTGTATATTACAAAAGTATTCATTTTGAAAATTTTTAAATATATTACAAAGTAAGCCTTTCTATAAACCTTTCCGAAAAGATAATTTGAAAAATTTTATCTCGATAAAATTATTCTATTTAACAAAAGAAACAAAGTATTCGCATAATTCATTTTAGTAGAATAAATTTTCATAATTTTCTCTTCAAAAGTTAACTAGAAATTTTTTTATGAAAACTATTTTTATATAATATGTGAGTGAAAAAGATATGTATTAAAATATTTTCCCTAAATATAATATATAATAAAGATTTTGTATACAGAAAAACTTCAAATGTAGTAAAAAAAAGTTAACATGCTTTTAATTGACTGTCTTATATGTTATAGAATTATAATCGAATCATTTTTTTTGTTTTTGTTTTATCAAAATTGGAAACTGAATTCAAGGATATTTACTGAATGATTTTCTTGTGGGTAAGGAGATCACCAGAAAATAAAGGGCTTAGACTCAAGTGAAAACTTTATTTTTTATTGATGTTAACATTTCTTATATGAAAATTAATGTACTTTTAAAAAGCCTCGTAACCTTTTTCTCTTAGGTAAATATAATAATCTCTTAGTGCATCTACTCAATTTGAATGAAAATCCAGTACACAGAACATTTTTATTATATTTTAATATTTTAGAATTAGATATAATGGACTCTCCAAAGAAATCAATATTGAAGTCTTCAATCAAATTATTTAAAAAAAAAATAAAAAATAAAAACCCGTTTAATAAACCTTACACTTTATATGCGGTTACCTTTCATCCATTGTTTTGTCCTTCTCACAAATTAAAAATTGCATCTAAAAATCTCAATGGTTGTTATTATGATCCGAAAATTAATTGCTGCATTATGTTCTTCAATGTAAAACTAAAACATTGTAAGCAACCATTTTGGTAATATTCGGGCGAAAATCTTACCTGTAAGACATTTTCGTCACCAACATACGGAATTCAAATTAATTAATATCTATTAATTGTAAAAAAGTTATGTAAAAATAATATATGACAATTATAAATGTAATATAAGGAGGTGAACTTTAGAACTATGATGATAAAATACTGCGCTTAGTAACATTTTATTTTCCCAGTTAATAGAATCATTTATCGACTTGATCACATATGCTTGAGAAATAAAATGATACCGATATTTTAAAAATATACTCAAATATTAAAAATAGTTACATTCTCAAATGCAACATGTAATTATTTACAAATATTTACTTTATAAGATATCAATCAGATATTTGTGAGTTGAAATAACAATGAGAGAGAAATAATGTACCTATATAAGTAGAAAATTCCAATGATTTTAAAATATAAGGAAAATATCTGCTATTCTCATTTTCTTTCATTTAAAAAATATACATTTTATAAATTAAGATATTAATAAGTTTAATTGAAACAATACTATATTATATTAATTAAAACTAAATCTTGTTATTTTTAAAAATTTGTTATCATAATTTAGGTGCAATTCTATCATCATCTTCATGAAAATAATGATATGAATTATTGTATCAGTATACATCACTTAGTTGATTTTTGACAGCAAAATACCACTTTATGTTTTTCAAACAAAACAATCAATGCTTAGGAGATTTATGTTAAAAAAAAAGCCTGACTAACATTATTTTCATATAAAGAAATCACAAATATAATTTATTTTTCACGACAAATTTTGTGATGCAATTCTTTTTTATATTCATGATATAACACAGCAGAATATTTTTAATAAACAGGTTAGTTCATGTTAACATGGAAATTGATAAATGTAAAAATAAATGTTTTTTAACACAAATATCTAATTATAAATTGATAGTTAAAATGTGTTATGAGAATAAATTTGCATTAAAAGTATTTAAACTTTCTCTGTTCTATGACAAGTGTCAAAGCTCCAAAAAATTGTATTTCGTTGACTTGGGATGTATAGCTTTTTTAGGATAAATGCTTTTCCCAACTATGTTCAAATGACAGTTGCAGATGAATCTGGCGACGTCGAGAATAGTGTGGGCATCCTGTTTTTCTGTATCATATCCCATAAAAATGCACTCATTTCTGATAGAATTAAAGCTCAGAGACAGACAAATACAATTTTTTGTTTCGTTGTGTTACCATTTTCTTGCCGCAACTTGAATTTACTTTTCAAAAAGGTATTGCCAGACCAAACGTGAACTGTCTTCGAATTTGACATGATCGAGTAAGATGCCATACAAAAGCAACTGAAACGTCTTGAAATGTTCAAGATTTAACCCGACAATTGGAGACAATTTGTCTACAACTATCTTCTTGCAACTTTACCAACTATCTTCTTGCAACTTTACCAACTATCTTCTTGCAACTTTACCAACTATCTTCTTGCAACTTTATAACCTATGTTATTTCAGATATATATGATCCTTGCTTCTATACTAATAAGAAATGTATGCTTTATTGACTATTTTGCTGTTAAATTCTGAAATAAATCATTAAATTGTTTTGCAATTTCAACTGCTTACTTTTCTCTATGTGTTTTCTTTACAATTTTTATTGCAACCACAGCATTCTTCATTTATTTTATTTTTTGTTATACAGAGAATAAAACATATGATTTGAATATTGACGAATCATTGATATTATTTATAATTCTATAAATGGAAAAAAAAAACGAATAATTATTTAACTTCAGATATCACTTTATTTATAACTTTTTCACAATATATTTCTCAAAGATATATGATAAATAAATAATTTTATATTATTACTCTTTGAAAGGAATTTATTTTAGAATATCACATTTTTCCTTACAGGATACCAACAAATTTCTCAAGCTTTCCATCTTTGCAAACCATTAGCAAATAGTCAAGACTATGATCATTTCTTGCGTTTCATTCGAAATGCCTTTGTTTCTGCTGCCATGATGGACTATCCTTATCCAGCTTCCTTCATGGGCAATTTCCCAGCTTTTCCAGTTAAGGTATAGTCAGCATTTTATATAATATTCCACAAAATATCATTTATATTGTAAAAGAAATTTATCTAACTTCTTGTTATACGACTTATTTTATTTAAGTACTTTAAAAAGTAATTAAATATCAAATAAGAACTTTTTCAAATTTTACCAAGGAAGTAAATATTTATTCGATTTATTTAAAGGCTAAAAATAAGGATTTTTTTTTTAATATAAATTTCTTATATAAAAAGAAGTAAAGTAACCAGCTTGCTAGTTGCTGTAGATTGCTGAGTTAAATTTTCTCAATAGAAATTTAGTCCTAAAATGTTTTATGAATATCTGATCCACCGCAAATGTTCTACCTTCTCATGAAATTGATAAAATAAGAAAAAAAAAAAGCAATGCATGTAAGTTGATTTTAATTAAAATTTTTGATTAAAGAAAAAAGAAATGTTAACAGAAAAACGTGTAAGAATAAAGTATTTAAAGAATTTATTTAAATAGAATTAAGAATAAAATATGAATTGGAACTGGAATAATTTAAATAAGGGTAAGTATTTTATTTACAAATATTTTAAGAATGAACTTTTACAATAAGTCACTACCTGTAGCAGAAGACAGAAACAATTTTAACATTAGAGAACAAACACAATCTATTCAGTAATAAAGGAGGTCACAAAATTGGATGTATCTATAAATATGATTTTTTTTATGAAACTATTATAGTTTTTGTACATTTTAAACAATTTATTGCATTATAGAAATGTTAGAAAAAATTAAATCATTATTATTTGACGAAAAATTTACAATATAGAAAGTCATTGTTTTCACACAAGAGAAATACAATTTTTTAAAAGAACTGTAGAGCTATTTTAAAAAAACTTCTATTTGCGAAGGAATTAAGAATTTTTAACTTCTCTGAAATGTAAAAATTTATCTGTGTTTTCTGAAATGTAAGTTTCTTTTCGATGTAAAATTAGAGTTACAAATTTTCATGCGCCATATATTTAATTCTGTAATTGTTACCATTAACTGATAACAGATTATAAAAAAAAAACTTTTGTATGATTATTTCATAAATTTTAAGTAAATATCTTTAAAAATTCATAAATATTAACCAATTTTTAGATTATACATTAGTGCTCTCATATCATCATAACATAATATTAGTGTCCCATATCATCATAACATTAGTGCTCTCATATCATCATAACATAAT
>CM057811.1:84736890-85314390 GCA_030067965.1 Latrodectus elegans
TTTTGAAGTTTTACTATTTGCTGCTACATTTCTACTGTATTCCCAAAACTCCTTAAAATATCACCCTAAATTGGAGATGTTAAGAAGAAAAAAAGTAGCACATTTCCTTGTGTCCTATTTATCAAAATAATACATGTGATTATACAAAATTATAAACATCTATTACTACAAACAATCAAAAACTGAGAAAAAATCATCAATGAATTTTGAAATGTAAATCAACAATAAAAATTAGCCATGTTTTTAATGAGATGGTTATGAGACAAATGAGTAACGTTTTGTTATTGGCATTCGTATTTACATTAATCATGACTGCAAGCAAAGCGCAAATTGCATTTTATCCCTTTGTAAGTCTAAACAACCATCCCTGAGGAGCGGGCGCACGGGCGTCATTTTACAAGTCTCGACATGTGATGTACACTTGTACTTGGATCTGTTGTCCTATTCAATTCTGTATTTGAACCGAGTCTCGAATATTTCTGAGTACCTACCTAGTGAATGATGCTACCTGCCTACGTTGATAGAGTTAAATTCAAGCATCAATTTTTGTTCTTTATTATGAAAACCAGAAATGTTTTCATGGACCCCCACTTACAACTTGTGAACCTGTGTTTTCTTTTCACATCTACGTGGACCCCCGCGTGGTCTTCTAGGGACCCCTGGGGTTCCACCTGGATCACTTTGGGAACCTATGGTTTAGATACTAAAATGAAGAGAAATTAGAATTTCACTGGAATATAGACTTGTGGTAAAAAAACATTTCTATTTATGCATTCCATTTTCGTAAGTCTCAAAAGATCTGCTGGAATGTATAAAAAACATATAAGCAATCACCGCTCTTTCCATCCTCAGCTGTCTTTTTCTTGATTTCCTTATTTGAATAGCCAAAGTCATACGCATATTGATTGATTGATATAATTTACTTGCACTGAGATGATGTCATTTTTTTATCACGTTGATCATATTTATTTGCACTTTAAGTTTTCGGGCATCCTGCTCCTATTTTACAAGCTTCTGGTTAATCATGAATTTGATTACCTTAACACTGATTAAAAAAAAACTTAGCATATAAGAATATTATTTAACAACATTATTCAGTAAAATTAGACAAAGAATTAATTCTCCATAAAAATAATACAAATTACCTATTGAAAAAGGAATTAAATATTCGGACTTCTTAATTTCTTTCAAGTCCTCTGACAAAAATCTTTCCGGGCGGAATTCATCTGCATCATTCCCCCAATATTCAGGTTTATGGTGGATGTCCCAAATATTAGCCAAAACGAAATGGTGCTTAGGAATAACGTATCCATTCAGTTCCGCATCCCACAATGTGCTAAAAAAATTAAATTTTTTCTTGAGTCCCAAAACAAAAATACGAAATTAGACTCATTTAAAGTACACAAAAATATAAAATTGGTAAAATAAGGTTTATATATTAAATTTTAGCACTTAAAATTTCTAGGATATTTTTTAATCGTTTCAAAAAATATGTCTAAATTAAATTCTACTCTAATATTATTGGTTCATGCAGGTTTTGTCTATCATTATTAGTAGCAATTAAATACTGTTATATTAATTAATTTCCTTTACCGAAATTTGCTTTCTCCTTAATTTCAATTCTGTAAATTATTTATTACATTTCTGAATTACATATATTTATAAGCAGTGATATTATTTTTCTATCATGTAACATTTTTATTATTATTAAAAAAATTAATATAAAAATTATTTATTTATTTCCATTATTATTTCATACAGGAAAATATTAATTCAGTCTATTAATAATGAGAAATGAAAATGATTTAATATCCAGACTCTTAAAAATATGTACAAAAAAATTATGGTTAAATATTTTATGAATTCTTAATAATAGTAAATTATTTAAAAATTGATTTTAAGCAATAGTTACGGTCTACATCCAGTGTTAAAAATATGGGAAAATGCTCTTAAGGAAGTCAATTTCAATCATAAAAATAGGGATTTCTTTGAAATTTAAAAGTGAAAAGGCTAAGGTTATCGTTTGAATTTCTAGTTTGAAGTCTAAATTTAAATATTGGAATTTTTGTCCCTAATCGGTGTTGTTATTTCGTAATTATGGATTTGATACTTATATAAAAATGACTTTACTGCTCATATGGGGATTAAGGCCTGCAGAGCCCATTCTGTTTTCATGATCGAGGATCTTGGGGTGCGAAATATATGTATTGGATGTCCTTAACGTGAAGTATTCATTAAACATAAAAACTGGAATTTATTACTTTATTACACACTTGTGGTATTATTGATATTTTCCAATGTAATATTTTCGACTTTTCAAGTCAATAACTGTCGATTATCTCAGCGATCCCAAATTTTACAATATTAAATGTAAAATTTTGGATTGCTGAGATAAATATGATTACATTTTTGTTTTATTTTCCAAGCATGCTTAGTTTTCATTTTTATCGACTCACTGAAGGGATGGAAGTAGTTGAGTCGACCTTGCCTAGTCCGAGGATGGATCGAGTAGATTTGATACTATTATTGATGTTTTCCGACATATTTTCGATCTTCCAAGCCAACAGGCCGAGCTCCTGGATTCGAATCCCACCTTGGGCATGGATGTTTGTAGTGGTTCGGAATCCAGTTTAAACCGCAGGCCCCGGTCAGATTAGCCCTCGTTTGCAAAAAATGACCGTTGATCGACAAACAGACCAAGCCAATCCAAGCCAACAGGGATTAACTGTAAGCTGATGTGCTATAAGCAATATTTATATCTCAGCAATCTTAAATTTTACATTCTTTTATTAAAATTTAGTTATTTAGGCTCAATTTTTAGAATAAATTTTCATAAGAATTTTTATATATTTAATAAGAAAACATGCTGTAAATTTAATTTTGATTTGCTTAAATTAAAGCAATTAAATTTAAATTAAATGCCAAGTTATTCAAAAAAAATTTAAAATCAAAGTAATAATTTCGATATGCATTTACTTGCTCAATGTGTATGAATAATAAAAAACATTCTTTTATTAAAATTTAGTGAGAAAATATCACTTTAATATAAACATCTTAAAAAATATCCCATAATTTGGGATAAGTCGAAAGTAGTTTTCGTGTAACAAGCTGCTGAAACTTTTGAGACATAAATCACAGTCAATTAATAAAAGAATACAATTGTAACATGTAATAATATTTGTGCCTTAAATTTGCTTAGTTCAGCTCCAGTTACTCCATTTCTGTAGCGACATATACTCACAAGTATAACGCTTTATGATCAAACTATTTAATTAAACTAAATATTAAAAAAAAAGAGATTTGAAATAAATTTGTCTTTACATTTCACCACTTATTACTTTAACGCATCTCATCTCTATTACCGAAAAAGTTAATATTTTTTAATATTATTCAATTGTTGTCGTGTAAAATCCATGTGTGTTTAATTTTAAATTTCAAATCACACAAACGCAAAATAACTTTTGAGTGTAATTATATTCTATTTTCAATTTATATTCTTCTCCTCGCCTGTTATAAGGAATTTCAAATCGGAAAATAAAGATAGCTAGTGCATTTGAGAGTAATGAATTTCACCCAAATACCGAGTATCAGCTTAATCAGTTTCCAAACTGATGCCCCATTTGTATCAATTTCTTTCGTATAGGATAACTAGCAATATCTCAAAAAGTACTCAATACTCAGAGTTCATAAGAAATTTATGAATCAAATTTCATTTAAATTTGACAAGGCGCAATAAGTTGAAATATATACTTGGATTGTTTTTATTTCATCTCTTTTAGTAAACTGGAAATTTTTTAAGCATGGATAATTAATCGAAGTGATGCATACAATGTGTGCCGAATTTCATTCATATCAGACAAGACACGTAGAACTATAGAATACGCCTTTTCTCCCTTTAACTGTTTTTCGAAGATAGCAATTTTTCTTATAAATTGTTAATATTTTCAGGTGAAAAATGTTGATATTTCATGAAAATCTACATAATGGTTCCAGATTCGTTCATTCTTTTTTGTCTAATTATTTTTTAAGGAATTACACCATTTGGGTTTTTATAAGAATATAAGAGAGAGTTCTTCCTGATAAAAAAAGAACATGAGAATATTAAATAATAACAGAATTTTTGTATAATTGTATCTTACTATCTCATAATATTCAATGGAACAATTGTTCGCCATCTCATTAATTCCATGATGGTAGCTTCAGTGTATGGCATTTTCGAACGGTCTTCCAGATTTGGCGATCGATTCAGACCAATCACGGATTCTATCTCAGAGAACACCTTCGATTGAACATCCTGGTAACCGGCCATGGTAAGCATCAACCAGCCGACGGTTATGCGAACTGTCTCACTTCCAGCTCCGAAGAAAGTTAAGACCATATCTTCAAGCACTTTCTCTAAATAAGAATTTTTAAATAAACTAAAAATAATGATGATTTAAATTATTATTATCATAATAAAAAAAGAAATAATATGAAATCTTAAAATGAGATTAAAATATTATAAATAGAGGATATGAATGAATATGCTTTCATATTTAAGATTCCATTTCGTTTTGATGCTTCTTTCTTACAGAAGAGGCTTCTTCTTACAGTTATCTTTTTTACAGAAGAGAATTGATAGCGCTTAATTGACATTTCGAAGCAGAAAATTTAAAATTTCATTAGGAATTCAGAAAAAATTTAGCTTGCAAAGAAAATAATTCCATAAAGTACTTTTATTAACGACATTAGTAAAAACCGATCTGATTAAAAGTAATGGGCTGTTGATGCCAATTGGGTTACATTCTAAAGAATATCTGTAAAAAAATGATAAAAAAATTAATGAATATTTATTTTCACGTACCAACGTTTTGTAAAACTAATCTTTTCTACTTCCAAACTGTAGCTATGACAACATTATAGCTTCGAGTTAATTCCAGAGGTTCTAATAAATGCTTCAAGCACAATGCTGTGATTTTTTTGTCTCCTAATTTTTAGCTCTGATTTTATCTTTAGTCGGGTTAAAAATAAAAACTAAAGAAATTTCAAGACCTTCAGAATTTTGTTTAAATTTATGGTTAAATTAAGAGGCAGACACCTGAATTCACTCCCTTTTCTTCAAACTTTTGTACCACTTGAGTCAAGGGCTTATACCCACAATTAATTAATGCAGATACATAAGCGCCATTCCTAAAACGTATGCCTTTTCCATACAACTTCTAGCTACCTATTTCTACAATCTGAAAATGTAACACGTGGCAAGCATCTCGTAATATTTAACACGATCTCGTGATGAGATCAATATTTGAATTGTAACCATCTCTTCTCCAAACTTCCATTCCATATTAGAGAAAGGACATAAGACGCTAAAAACTAAATTATCATAAGAGTTTCATCAGCTCTCTACTGTAGAACCCACTATTTTGTTGAAACAAGTGACACATTTTTACATATTAATCAACCATCTCATTTAAAATTTAATTAGAAAATTATCCTTCTGTAAGCATATAGAGCTAACAGCATGTATACTTTTAGTTGCATTGGTTCAACTTTTGATTAGTATAGCATATCGTTCAATTTAAAATGACTTAGAATTCCATTTCTTTAGATTATCAATAGTTTATTATTCAAGTTCTGAAAAATCTATTATTCATCATTTTGCATGGAGGACCTTATATCATTCTTTAATACTAAATAGTTTTCCTTAATTTTTACTCTCACCTAAAACATATTATTCAATATTTGAAACTACATGTTATAGGAGCTGAAAATGCCACTTTTTTAAAATACCTAAGACTCAGTGTTTCCATTTATATATCATTTTTAATTTATCATTCAATATGAGATCAATTTTATCAATTTCCGAAATGAAAGTTTAAGTCTATTTCTTAACATAGCTCATTATACAAATATACTAAAAATGGATTTAGTTTTTTAAGATTGGATAAATTTTTGTTCAATTTATTGATAAAAATAATTTTACTGCAAAAGGCTTTTTCGTTTCTCTTCTTAATTTCTATTAAATACCCATCAATATAATCTCGAATACTATTTTCGTCCAATGTTCTTTCGTGTTCTTCAATTTGTTTCCTGAAAAGAAAAGAAGAACCTGCATTAGTCTTTTAAGGAACTCTTTTATGATTTTAATTTTGAAAATTATTTTTAATAAAAGCGTATTGAAAATCGAAAATATGGACAAAAAAAATTAAAAATCCTGAGGAAGTAGAATAATACACAAAAGGAACATTTTAGTTTTGATCTCAGGCATGTGAATTAAATTTCAATTTCCTTGTTCGTCAAAATGATTTAGATTTCTATTCATTTTATTATATTTTTAATAAAATCGCGTTATTATATATAATATATTTTCTAATAAAATGAGTAGAATTATAATGTAAGCTTTTTATATCTCCTATTGTTTTTCTAGTTAAAGTTTTTCTTGAAATAATTTTCAGTTATTCTTTTATAGTTTCTTTGTTTTTCTGCTTAGATTGAGTATTCTTGAAAGCTTTACATATCATATACGGCTTCAAATTGCTTAAGATAAAACATTTTTAATAACGTTTTATTTTCATTTTCTCTCATTTAAATTTAAAAAGTTTATTATAATTTAAAATAATTTATAGCAAAATTTTTAAAAATAATTACTACATATTAATATTTAAAAATACGTTACAGATTAAGATATGATTTACACTTTTAAAATTCAATCATATTTTACGTTTAACGAAACATTTTAGTTTTTGGTCTTGTGGGCCCTCATTCTTGCGAAAGAGTAAGTTATGACATCGATTATATTCCCCATTATTACCATAGAATAAATTAAATGAAGACAATGTATAATTAGTACATAAATTAATTTAATTATTTCCCGAAGCGAATGACTTTACATAAACGATTTCATAAGAGTGTTAAGCCATGATCATTTTTTACCATTGGACTCATAATCCTAAATAAGATTAGAGGAGGATCTTAGGAAATTTTTCAGTAAAAAAATCTCAAAATTTCCACACTTTATCTTGAAATCTAAAACAATCAGTAATAAAAAATTCAGCTTTAAAAATTACTTTAACGAACGCGCGAGATTACTGGTGGTAAATTAGTTACAGAATCGTTGCTTGAAGCGAAACTTGCTGTTGTAGTAAAATAAAATATGAACTGCATAGAAATCGTACTTATAAATCATATAAAGATTATGGGAATTGTAAAACACTTGGAAAATATGAACTCAACATTCGCTATCGTATACTTTATTTGGTTTGCTCTATGTCTGTGATATGGATTAAAGTTTGATTACTATTAAAAAGTAATCTATATTGCAATGAATTCTCCATTTAATTATTGTAACACTTTGATATAACCAAGATAAATCCATATTTAAATCCATTGCGAATGAGTGTTTGTATTACATTCAAATCACTCACATGTTATTATTGTTGATACTTATGATACTTGGTCAAGCCAAGCTCATAATGTCTATGTGAATTTAAGTCAGTAGGATGCGTCTTTCGTTTAACCAGAGCATCACAGAAGTGAAAATGCGACTTTGCTCTCCTCCGAAAGAGTCCGAAAGACTTTGAACTCCTCCGATAGATGGCACCACTACAGGATCTACTTCTTCAATTTGTCAGTTGATTATAAATGAATGTATTATAATAAAATAATCGATTGTTTTCGACGAATAGGTTTTAAATAAATATTGAATAAAAATATATAAATACATATTTACACGGTATAATCTCTTGACTTTTGCACAATTTTGGAAAGTTTTTTAGCACCACTTAAACCCAAAAATTTGGCGATTTTTGCAAGTCCTGGAAAAAATATTTCCCACGTTACTTGTCCAGCTGCTGCTGCGCTTTCATTAATTGCATCATCTAGCATCTTTCTTACGGGATCATCATATTTCATTCGTGTCCCAAAAACTAGAGTGGCGATATTGTTCGACATACTGGAGGAAAGAACTGGTTTCAGATCGATTGGTTTGCCATTCAAGTTTTCGAAGTATTCCAACAAATCATGAAGTTCTTCCTGGATAATTAAAAAAAAATGTATCGTTCAAATTTAAATTAGTTATACATCTTATTTCACTCATAATATATTTTGGTTTGGTAAATTTCTAATCTTTGACATAGATATTACTTAAAATGTACTTATTAATATGTTCTAATTAATTCATGTGTTAGTGTGAAGTGCATTAATAGGCTTCTTCACTGAAGTTGATGCTTATTCTTCTTTCGAACTTCGTAAGTTGAAGTGTGGTAATTTTTGGTCGAGGAATCATATTTACATCTCATCATTTATGTGGTCTCTGCGAAAGTTCAAAGGCCACTGCTCAGCATATGCATGCGTGAATAAAATTCTTATCATTTGAATAACACACTATAATTAACATTTACAGAAAATTTCAGCTTAATTATATCATGCCACATCATGTCAATCATATATCATATCATGTCATAATCATATCATTAATAATGAGCATTTTTACTAGCAATATATTTTCTCTCTAAAGCAAACACTTAAAACCCAAATAGATAATTTCTCATATAATATTTTTTGCAAGATAAAATAGTTTTCTTCAGAGTAACTAATATATACTTCTTCCACACACATTTTGTGACATATTAGAACTCACTTTTATATGAACTTCGTAGCTGGTTTTACCTAAGCCAAGATCTCGAAGTATATGCAGTGAAGCTCTTCGCTGCTCCTTCCATGGCAGACCAATAAATGCTTTAGTTTCTGTTCGGAAGAAAGTATGAAACATATTTATACATAATATGTAAATCATAAATCAATAAGTGATGTCAATCATTATGTAAACAGAAATATTGTCTCAAAACATCTAGAGGTGTTCAAATGCATTTTAACTTATTACAAAATTCTTGATATATTTAAAAGAAATATCATTGAGAAGTAAACTGAAAGTTCTTGAAAGTGAATTGCTTGAAAGTTCTAAAGGAGTTATAGTTTTCATTTTGTAATTCCATTTCTCACAGAAAAGAGCTAACGATATACGAAAATTTAGGTTGAGAATTATATTCTTTAAAATCGAGACAATGGTGCTTCAATAATGAGATTAAGTGAGTTGGATTATTAACTGAGCTGGACTAAGAAATGTCTGAGATGAAATGTTCAAGATCTTCAAATTACGTCTTCACTATCGAAGTTTGAAAATTGTTAAAAATAATCTTCCTTTAAAAAACAACCACATATGAACAAATGCTTTCCCTGAAGTGGCTAATACTTACCATCTTTCAACTATGTAGTTGGTATGTCAATATCTACTACCATATGAACAACACATTTACTTGAATAGAGAAATCCAATGCAAGTATTATATTTCTTCAATTATTTTTTTAAATTTTTTTCTCCAAACCAAAGGAAAAAAAGAGTCTTATATAAAGTATTCTCACAATTTTTCTCTGCATATCGGTATGACTTAAAATTGATCCTATTTTAGAGGACTCACATGGAAAATTTATTGTACTTTCCTGAAAACGAATCTCTTAAAACTGGCGTATGATATGGAATAGAGCCCGTAACTTAACTATATCAATTACTGGAGAGAAATATTGATTTTAAAAACTTAGAAAAACCATGAAAAGTATTGAAATAAAAGAAAAAAAATTCAAAAATAAAATGCTTATGGAACTTTTTTTTAGAAAAGAAAGGAATTAAAATTAACAGTGAAAAAAGAAAGTTATTTTATACGTGTGAGAGTAAATGAAATGATTACATGGTCCAAAGAAATTTTCTATCAAATGTAAAAGAAATTGAATTTTTAATAACATTTACATACATAGTTTTGTGAATGCTATAAAACTTACTTTATTTATTAAAGTAAGCATCCTCATGTGTTACAATATCCTTACAACTTGGTACTGAATCACACACATAATTATGATAAAATTCGAAGCCCAGAAAAATATTATATATATATATATATATATATATATATATATATATATATATATATATATATATATATATATATATATATATATATATATATATGGACACAAATCTGAGAGACAAAGAAAATTACACAGCAAGCCGTTAAAAACAGAAGTTAAGAAGAATTTCTAGAGGAAATAAGTTTTTTTCACAATTTCTTTCCTCCCTCGCATTGCTGCCGTAATTTTTAATGTAAGTAATGCTGGATCAATTTGAAAGGGAAATTGTTGTGAAAATTCTGACTTTGTTTCCAGCAGTTTTACCTTTCACTAATGATGTAGACGTTTTTGGTAGATAAGCGTTTTGGAAATAAGGAAGAGCTGGAGAATACTCTAAAAAAAAAACAACTTTATTTAATAAACTTGCGGTTAAAATACATTGAATGGTGACCAGGTATGACAACTTTTTTAATGTAAGAAATAACTGTGATTTGAAGTAAAGGAAGCGTTGCCTGTAATAATTTTTTTTTAAAGTATGTTTTTTCTTCATTGTTCACAAGAAAATCGTCAGTATTTTTTGTGGATAACCTTCTTCACATAACAACTCGTTTTTCAAGTATTGTTGATTCAATTTATTCATTAATATTACTGATTAGAATTAAGAGTCGATTTTATATTTCGAATTCTATGGAATAAAAAAAAAAACACTTTTTCATCAATAGAGTATAGTGCGAAGGATAATGAGTCATCCATGTCTGGGCACAGGTGCCGTATAATCCATGATTCCAAATTCTGAATTTTTTGGCAATGAAGAATTGTTGCCAAGATGATGTATCGTGACGTGCGTGATGATGTAAATACTCTAGGCTTATCAAAATAGAATTTTCTGCATTATTCTTATAGGTCACCATATGTATGACGTAAAAAAAAAACTAGTTTGCCAGATACATAAGAAAATCCGCCAAAAAATCGCCAATCTCAGACTGTGGCGTCTGGATTATACGGAACCTGTACCCATGTCTGAAGAATAAGATATGGAAAAAAAAAAAAAGATGGATGAATAAAAATTCCTATCCTGCTCATAATTTCTTAACCTATCACATTCAATAAATGTAGTTTTACATTGATGTGTAAAGTCATAATTATTTTCGCCCTCGTTGATACTTCAAAAACTGACACAGGTTTATCATTTTTAAAATAAATTCTTGCAATTGTTTCTGGCACTGTAAATAGAAAGTGCCATTAACGATTTTGCCATACAAAAAGAAACTATTAATGTCAACTAAGATTTATGAAGAAACGTAATTCACAAAGAGAACTCATAAGTAGTGTTTCTTTAAGGAACTGATAAAGGCCCACCATAATCAAATGCATTATTTGATCATGTATTGTTTATTTCTAGTAAGAGTGCCTAAAAATACATTCCTTTTGTTTAAGTTTCGCATAAAAAACATGCGCTTCAGCTTTTTGGGTTTTGGAAGTTTACTCACAAATGAAACTCATGAGATAAATTATAATTTTGAAATTCAAACTAAAAATCTTGGGTAAAAATTTTCAAAATATTTACTTCCATTGAAATTGCACAAATCTGAAGCTAGCATTTCTTGGGACTACAGCATTCGTGTATAGGGAAAAAATTAAATTGCAAGTTGAAAATTGGTTTCATATAAAGGCATGAATTCTACAGCATTAATACCATTGTTGGTGTGAAAAACTAAAATTTCCGGAGTTCAGCAATAAATAATTACGTCAGAAATAAATTTTTGTTAGAAAATAAAATTTAAATATTCTGTTTTGAATAGTCACCAGTGATCCTAGGATAATCCTACAGTTTAAGTGAAATATTTTTTTGAATGCTTCAGATATTATTTTCTCGAAAAAACTATATAATAATGTACTAATATGCAGTCACTGAAAGCATTTTTAGATTAAAAATTTGAACAGGCGACTATAAAATTTTAATGAAGGGATGACCAGTATGTAACAAACAAAAATTGCTTTATGCACATAATGGGCGATTATGATGGTTTTTGCATTTATGAACAAAATATCACGAAAAAAAAAGCATGAAATTATGTATGAAACATGAAATTTTGTTATTTTCATTATATAAACAGCTTGTTTTCCATAAAATTATTTATATCATGAAGACAAAACAATTTTTATATAAAGAAACGAAATTTGTTGTGTAATTTAATTTAATATTTAATTTTAGCGTAATTTAATGCATACTGTAATTTGTGAAGCGAATATACGAAATAAATTCCCAATCAAAAAATTGCATACATTATCCAAACTTTTATGTTAATGTTTTTCCAATACTACAAATTACTTATTGCAATTCAAAATCACATAAAAAAAAAATCTATAAGGGCCGTGATAGCCTAATGGTTAGGGTATCGGCTTTCCATCCGGAAGAGTGGGGTTCGATTCCCAATATCGCCAAAGACCCACCGAGTACATGCGATATACGTACTCGTTAAATCTGTTAAATCGAAAGTCCTGTGTTCGATCGTTGAGCAGTTACCATGGGTGCAATGGTCTAGAGAAATTTACTCCCCTTTCAGATCAATGCCAAAATTGAGAGAGTAGATCCTCTGTTGCTGCCATCTATCGGAGGATTTGAAGAGCAAAAGTTGTACTTTCACGTTCAGGGTGCTCTGATTAAACGAAAAACGCTTTCAATTGACTTGAATTCGCCTAGCCAAGGCATAGCGAGCTTGGCTTGTCCAAGTGTCATTAGTAACAACAACAATAAATCTATAAAATTGCAAATTTTTGTTCAAGTGAAATTGCGGTTAGTTAACCTGTGATATTAAAATGAAATTTATATTAGAATTGATTTTCGCACTTATTACAAACGATGATTTTTGATAATTTATATTAATCCATAAAGAATATATTGGTAATATATAGGAAAGAAAACTATTAACACAATTGCAATTATAGTCGAAACAATTAATGTTGTACTAGATGATCTTTCAAAAATGTTTACCAAATGTTTCTTTGGTAACTTCAAAAGGCTGCTCGGGGGGTCGTCCCATAAAAGCATCTTGAGAAAATGCTTCTTTGATGTGTTGGTAATCACTCAGCACAATTACATTCTGGCTCCCAAGCTTTACACTGAAATTTAAAATTGATAAGATACATATCATTTATTCAACAAGTGGTTTAAAAATTGCGCAAGTAGACTTTGCGTCACTAGTGGCTCGAAATATATTCTTTTGAATACCCTGGTTGCTTTAAATTCATTTTATTAGTTTAACATGCAACTGATAGCAAGATATGACTCGTGGCTAAATACAGAAAACAGTAATTAACTTTGATTTTAATAATATTAATTAACTAACCTTAATTTTAATAATATTTTAACAACTTTAAATTTAATTAGCATGACATTTCAGCATAATGTTTGTGTGTTTTAAAACTACTTCAATATTTAAAATCTAATAATGTACCAAAGGTTGGACAATGTGAGTATATTTCTACTATCGTTATTTCTATACATTTATATTAGCATATTATTTCAGTCTTACACTTAAAATCAGCAATGTCAAAAATTTCCGATTTACTAACAAAAATGTTATACCTCATTAAATTTCCTAAATTGTAAACAAGTGATATGAATATGTCTTATCGAAGGTTTAATCCTTATGAGAGATATGCAATTAGCCTTGCTTAGATTTTGACAATAATTTACACTGCATTTTCAGCATGACAATGATATGTGAATTTTCAAAACACACAAACTTGATCAGCACACGCAACAATATGGACAATATTGTGTGTGTTGATCAAATTTTCCTGCTTCAAATGACGTAATTTGAGAATAAACAAGAGGCAGGAATTGTAAATTATTGATTTAAATTATTGCCTGCACACACACAAAGTGTAACTGAAAGGGAAAATCAGCTTCGGTTAAGATTTGTACACTTTCTTCCAAAAGTTAAGCACGAAGATGTAAAATGCAAAAATAAAAATCAACAAATACTGATTTGATTGGCACAAAATGTGGCAAGAAAGTAGCATATATATTTATGCATAAAATAAAATCAATAATTGTGTACAAAAATGAAAACAGTGTTAAATTTTTGTAAGTAAGATAATGGCATACTGGAGATTTAAGCAGAACTATGTATGAAGTGAAAATAAACAGCATAAAATGAAAAAGGACATTAATAGGGTATGTGATTCCCCCTCATCTGTATATAAAGTTTACACCTTGTGACCATGCTTTCAATTAGGTGGTCAAGCACCGCAGAATTAATCAATATCCATTTCTTTTGTAGAGCAGTTTCCAACTCAATAAGAGTGGCTGGAGGTGGGAAAAGTGAAGATACAGCACGAACGAGAGCATCCAAAAGATTTTCAATGGGATTAAGGTCGGGGGAATATGCTGGCCATGCCATACGCGCAATCCCTTCACTCTCCAGGTAGTCATCGATGATGTCAACTCTATGGAGAAGTGCGTTATCGTCCATTAAAACATAAGTAGGGACAGTTGCTGCAGCGTACAATCTCACAATGTGTTCTATGACTCCGGACAGCCGTCACAGAACCCCTTTTAAAGATGTGCAGGTCGGTGCGGTATCTTAATGTAATCCTTGTCCACACCATAATGCTTCCGCCTAGGAGTGCATGATGTTCGGTGATGTTTTTGGGCTGATTGTTCATGCCATATCCTTATACGCTTGTCATCTGGCTCCAGAGGAAATCTTGACTCATCAGTAAACATGACATTGCCCAGTCAGACACAGTCCAATTGACATGTCATGTACTTGAAGGCAGAAGAAGAAGATTGCTCGTGTACATGAAGACAGAAAAATGCCAATATTTTCATTTCAAGTTCTTCCATTTCCAGTGAGCAAACTGTGCCTATTGCCAAACATTGCTACTTACTTAAAAAGATCCTGTGTCTGTAATCGTCGGTGGATCGTTAAGAATATGTGAAGTGGATAATGCCTAATTAGATATTGCTTGATTTGTTGACTGTCTATTTCTACTTACATGTTCTGAAATCAGATCCGCATATTCTCCATTAGTGTTATCAGAGCTATTTTGATATAAGCTATTTGGCTGTAAGAGAGAACTGTTTGGATATAAACCATTCGGGAATCACGTTATAACTTCTTCTAATCTGAAAAATACATAGCTTAAAACTTGTCCGATACTCTTATTTGAACCCCATGAATTAAAAATTTAGATAAGCGTTCTTTTTTTACTATCTTCACCCTTCAGTTTCTTTTTTTCTTTCTGAAAACCAGATTGTCCCGCACTGTCTTTATGTATGATGTCAAATATTTTTTTTTATCTTACTTTTGGACTTTTTGTTACTTTCAACGACCTAGACTTCATAAATAATTTACTAATTTTAAAAGAGTAACTAATTATTGCGATAGAGTAGCATCTTTTTTCACTTAATCCTGCTTTTTATTACTACAGACATTATTTAAAAGTATTTCCTGCTTCTTTATTACTTTGTCATCTAAAATGAAAGTGATTCAGTTCAAAACATAACTATTCTTAATGATTTTCTAAGATAAAAACATAATGTAAATATGCAATTACAACCTACGTTCAAATTAGGACAACTCAAATTCAAAATAATTCACTAAATGAAACTACATTTATCATAACTTTGCTAACAATTTTGTTACAAGAATCTGCTATTCTAAAAAAAAATGTTTCTTATCGTAATCAAGAATAATACATGTCGGTTGTGAAAAATATCTAATGGATAACCTATTCAAATACTTTTTTTTCAATAAAATGGGAATTTATGTAAGGTTTTATAGATTTTACTCATTTATTTGAACCACTGATAATTAATTATGCATAATGTTATGTGGAATTCACTTATTTATTCCATTCATGTCTTTTCTGTTGAATAGCATTTTCACAGAAAGGACGCAATAGTTATTTTTTTGGAAATATTCTGACTTAATTATTCATTATAAATCATCGCTTATATATTTATGATTGAAGATTTAAGATAATACTTTATACAGTTGAGAGAAAAATTATATGGCCAGGCGATTATTTTAATAAGTCAATAAGTGGAGAAGCAATGATTGAATCACATTATCGTGAACATTTGCTAATATCTAGCTTTGGATCTCCATATAGAACCAGGTGGCTTGCTTTGTCTTCTTAGATACCAATTTGAAGAATCTTCTTGTTCATTCGAAAAGTTAGTTATTCAGTTGTAGCAAGGCGGTCTCAGTGATTATGAACTGTAACAAGTAATTTTCGCCCTTACATACAAGACGCGTCTTTCATGCCTATTTCCATGTCGCCTGAGGCCATTATTACAGTCACGATACAATTTAGCAAAAGCAAAAGGGCAACAGTTCAAATTGTATAATTCGTGAACTACTGCTGCCTTTTGGTCTAAAGCAAATTATCATTCTATTTGCAAGCATTTGGATTATTTGAGTTAACAAAGTGCTTCTAGTGCCACGTGCTACTATTTCAGTGACTATGCGTAGTTGTTTTTTGAGGTAAGCGGTGATTTCGTGTAGCCAACTGGACTCGCGCGTTGTTGTAATCTTACTTCCACGAATTATTCACTATCTATGATATGATTATGAATACAATTTCTTGTTTGGATAAGAAATAACCTACGATTGCACAAAACAATTTTTTGAAATTTAAGTATATATTTTTTAAACGGAAAATTCAGACTTCAGAATTTTTACTTGCTAAAACAATAGTCTTTACTATTTACAGTCAAAGAAAAAATTTACATTGTAGTAGTGAAAAAAAAAACTTGTTTAAAATTACAATTATCCATAAAGTTTTGCGGCAGATAAAATTGAATATTTTTTTAATAGTATTTTCTTTTTCATCTGAAATTTCTAACTCATATATATATACATACATACATATATACACACACACACACATATATATATATATATATATATATTCATGATTACATTTTTAAAAAAAAATTTCATTCGGCAGATTTTATTCATTAAAAAAAATTCTTAATCTATAAATTTTTAGGAGTAGCATTGATAGTTATTATTTATAATCTGATAAAATTATAAATATACTATATTTTTTAATAAAACTTGTTAATATTGGAATTTTTGTAAAATTAATTATTAGTTTTATTCTTTAATCAATGACAAATATTAAACAATAGATAATACATTTTTAAAATTCTCCTCTCCCTCAGTATTCAATATTTCTTGTTCATCTAAAAAAGTAATTTACAATTATACAGAACATTGCCTTAAATTTTCAAAAATAGATTAAAATCTAAAATCACATTTATTTCAAATAAATCATATGAAATCATTTATACATACAATATAAAGCTCATAAAAATATTTGCAAGTTAATCTAAGCTGTTACATAAAAACCAACTGGATTTAGAAAGGAAATATAAAGATTGTACCTGTAAATGGGTCCGTATTTTTTCGCCAATCTCTGAAAATCAATATACGGCTTTGAACTCATAAATGGAATGTAACCAATCAGAGGTACACCCCATGGTCCTGGTGGAAATTTTCTGGGTTTATTTCCATTTAACCAATATATCACAAATACTGTAAGAGTAAGAATCGCTAACCCTACACTATACTCCATGTTGAATACAAGTTAAGATCTATGTTCTGAATATTCAACAGCTCTTAAAATAAATAAATAAAGCAATCATTTTTATGAGAAAAACAATTGTGACGCCACTATCAGTACCAGCTCAAAGATAAAAAAAAGTTTGAATGAGATATTTCCGTTAGAATTATATAAAGCTTCTCACACAAACTTCTTTCCTCCTCCGTTGCGTGTTCCGCTTATTTAATCATATTCTCTTTATAAAAAAAAGTAAACTATAGATTTTTATCGTGATCCATTGTTTCAAGGGTTCTGGGTGTGTGTTCTTTCTCTTCATTGCAATAATTCCACCATAATTTATTAAAGTCACTTTGCAGATAATCAAATCGTAAATTACGTAATCATTGTATAACTAATGGCGCATCTTTTCGATGCTAAGTAAAGAAAATAAATGTGACTTCTCTATTCAGATTTCTTATTATGATTTCTCACTTTTGAAGAAAAGCATTTTTGAAGCAATGTGATAAAATCAAGGGATGACGTTACTATGTGTGTTGAACTGCTGAAGATAACAATCATATATGCAGGCCACGTAATAAAACTTGCGCTATAGTTCAATATATTACTTAAGGAAATTTATGATTTCTTGCCCCATATTTAAAAAGTATATTTGGCTCAGATGCCAAATTCTTAGTTAGGGTTTTTTTGGCGGATTTTCGATTATATCTGGCAACCTGGTTTTTATTACGTCATAGATATGAAGACTGTAGTAAATAATAAAATACAAGTGATTTCAAAGAAACACAAAGTCAGTCTCTTTTCGTCTGTAAAGCTGCAGTCTTCTAAGACGTCCGCAAATTTTATACCAATCATCTGCAGCGCTGCCTTCTGATTGGTGGTTGTGTTCAAGCCGTCCAAAATCTATAAATACACCATGTTTTGTTCTCTTAGTTTAGTATATGTATAACTCTGCCTCCACCGCCTTCCAAATGCTTGAAACAGAACAGAATAAAATATTGAGACAAATAACCAATTCCCCCTTACTATGTAAGAAACGAGATGATCAGGAAATCACTAAAAATAACAACTCTCAAGAAATTTGTGCAAAAGCTTTCCTTTAAATTTTATGCAGATTTAAACGACTCCCCAAACCCCCTAATAAATACAATGCCACCATACAATATTTATGATAAAGCTAACTTCAACCACCCTTAGGACTTATTGAGACTCACCCCCTCTACAAACTTTAATACTCAAATATAAAATGCAGATTAATTGACACATATATTCACTGGGTCCGCCCCTAATCAATTAAAGAAACTTTGCTGGATCAAAACTGTACATCCATATTGTAAAAATTTTATTGTATATATTCTTCTTTATTGTTCTGAATGTTTTTTTTTTTCATGAACCCCATATTTGTATATATTGTGTATTTTACTAACACAAATATTCAAGAAAACTTGTGTAAATGTATGCTTAAAAATAATAAAGAAAAGGTAAGTCAAGGTGGAGCGGTATAAGATTAAAACATATTTCCATTGTTACTATTATCGTGTGGTCTCAAATAAACAACATAATAAAATAGTTGAATTTTTTCTTGGGAAAAAAAAAAATCATTGTTTTAAAATTTGGATTCAAAGGAAAATTTACTGCATATTTATATTTTTGAAAAAAAATGGCCTTCTAAGTTAATCTTTTAATAATAAATGTACACTCCAAATGAAATGAGTGACATTTTTTCCAGATTAAGCTGGTTACTTCTTTAAATTTATAAAATATTGAATTAGACTTTTAGCTATAACAGGTTTATGTTTCTGAAAAACAGCCAAAGATTCTGCTGTTGTTTTCAAAAACATCGTTAGATTGTTGATAATTAATATTTTAACTTGTAAAATTACATTTCCTGTTAATAAATAGTAATTAATTCGTTGGAACAACACTATGGAACGAAAAATATGGAATTCTAAATCTTTCATTAAAAATCAGTGGAGTTCTCCTTGATTTAATACTTACATAAATTTTGCGTCTACTTCAATAATATCTCAGAGTTTAAAACATTATGTATTTTTTTTTTCTAGTAAGCGATGTCGTCAAATGAGCAAATTTGACTTCAATATGCTTCAGACATGTAAAGATGACATATAAAGAGATCTTGTGGATGAATTCAATGACTAAAAAGCACTGGAAGAATCTCTTCAGAGATATGTGAACTGATTAGTAAGTATCACATTAATATGCAATGTGGTAGAATGTGATTAGTTTAGGACTCCCTAGCCAGGTAGTTAACAGCATCTGCCATTTTCCCTCTAGCAGGCCAGTACAAAATAGCCTTCATGTGAATGTTGCCAAGTCTAAAGGAGTTGATGTTGGTCAAAGATGGGCAAAAGATCAAATTTCATTTCAAAAAGATCATTCAATTCAAAAAGATCATTATGTCTAAAATTCATAGCCTCTCCTGTGGAACATAAGGGGCAGTCAGGAGAGTTAAGAATATCTATATGGTGAAGATGATCCTGAAGATAGATCCCATATATAATTCTAAAATTTCCGCAAAAGATTTGTCGTGGGAAGTCCATAGGAATAGGACTGTGAATGATCTGGATCACATTTTCCCTTTTGCTTCAGCATTATAGCAGTTTTTGACATGGATATTTGTGGCTTTGGCAATTTTGGATGAAATTTTATTGCATAGAAGGGCCATAAAAGGCTATGACAAATATTCCTGTTTTCCACTCGATCCACCCAATTATTGCCAGATACTGACCAGTCCTACTATAACAGAACAGCTTTCTTAGTAGCATAAGGTTCTGGATTCAATTCCAGTCATTGCTGATATTGTGCTTCTGCTTTTCGCAAGCCTATTTATATAGGTGAGTGTTTAGAAGTTTTTCGGGTTTCCTCCTTTGCAACACGTAAATACTGCACATTATCTTCCTTTCATTAAATCTTTCTGGAAGACTGCTTACGCGGTGTATGTTAAAATGCTTTATAACGGTTTTCGGCTGTCATGGAGTCTATTATGCGGTGACAAAGTCTGTTGAACTCTCTCATAAGTTAAAAGCTTCCTCAGAAATTTCCATATTAGTAGAGAAAGAGAGCATAAATCTGTTGTGGTGAATATTTTATAAAAGTACACATTCGAGATTTTCCAATTAGAAATATGAGCTCAACATTACCAAGTGATATGACTTTCTTCATAGCAGAAGAACCTAAATATGTTTCCAACCATTAATTAATGAGATGAGATATAGGCTATGTATCTGGATGCATTTCCAGATTTCCTTTGCTGTAACACATCAGTGTGTGTCATTCCTAATGAAAATGCCTTCCCAAGAAGTGAATAGTATTATACTACAAAATTCTGTGGTATAATACTTAAGTCTTTCTGAAGTTTTCAGATATCGAGTCATTTTTCCATTATATTTCCGTACGATTATCACCGAAGTCAAAGAATAAGTCATAAATTACTGCTGCAATCATTCCATTTGAAAAAATTTTTACATTTTTAGAAACTACTAAAACCTAAACAAACATTTTATATTTATATTTAATGAACTAAATAATGATCACTTACTGAAAAAAGTTATTTAAATGACAATGTTTACTTTTGGCGAAAACTTCTTAGTAATTATTACATTGATAATCGATTGCGTAGATATAAGGTAATAGTACTTTTTTTTCATGAAACAAATTTAAATTTTTCTATATTTGGCTGTTTTTTGCCTTGGCAGTTTGTGACCGCAATGCTCCTTTTAACTGAGAAAATTATCACTAAGCCATCTTTTGCACCAACTAGCTATAGCTTTGTTAATCACTCTAGTCAACTTTTGCATAAAGAAATACAAACAATTCGATTGGAATAAATTTGATTTAAAATAAAATTTTGAGACATTAAAATAAACATATTTACGTTATATTATTTTCGCTTTACATTTAGAAACATGTCACTTCCTTAGGATGATAAGCGGAATTGTAAAATTTTACAGTATATATTAAGTAACATTGGAAAAAGAGAAAATTATTTGTTTTATATCATTTAAGGAAAATTATAAGTGACGATTAAATTATTTTGTAAAATTTTTGGCCCGTCAAAATGCTTCATGGCGCTTAAAGGACGTAAGTTTTGTCTTCAGTATAAGCACTAAAGGATAATGAGATATTTAAAGACAGTTATATAAATTATCTAATGGGGTCAAAAACTATACATTACATCATTTTCGAAAATTTATATTTCATTAGCCAATATACATATTTACAAAATTCCCCCAATTATAATGAACCAATGCTTTCAACTTACAAGATTTAAAATATGCTAAGTTGAATTTTAATGATACATACATTTTTTTACGGCTTGATCAGTATTTTAGAACTGTTTAAGGAAAATAAATTCTTACTTTTCCTTGAGACGAAGAAATTTTTCAGGAAGAATAATTAATCTAAATCATTCGATTTCTTCATTAATCCTTTGTTAGCTGCATTTATAAGTCCTGATCTATTGTTTACATGTTGGTTGCTAAATTAGTAATGCTAAATAAAATTAAAAAACTGTTATCAAATTAATTGACTTATTAATAGATATTTTTTGGCACTCTACAAATAATGTTTAGAAACTGATTCTTATAAAAATTATTTAATATTTTATTATATAATTTATATACATATAATAAAAAAATATTTAATAGCGCATGATAGATACTACTGGTACTATATTACGATTTTTACCATATGCTTTAACTATCGAAAGAAATTGTTAAAGTATTAGTATGCACGGAGAGCAAAGAAAAAACCAGGAAATCTCTCAAGCACCCACAATTACAGATGTACTTGCAGAAAATAGCATTCGTCTCCTTTTGTGAAACGCATGAGTTCGTTTCAAATATTAATCACAACAAACTCTAATCAAACAATCTTAACCACAGGACTACAGTAATGGGCCGCGGTGGCTTGGTTGGTTAGGGCCTCGTTCTCATTATCGGAAGGTAGTGAGTTCGAGTCCCGCCTTAAACGAAGATCCGTCGTGTTCACTAAAGGCGGCTAGAGCATGTTAAGACTGTGCGTGGTCGCAATGTCCTCCAAGTGAAATGATACCTCTAAAGGGTGGCAGGCCGAGTATGGGTGTTCTGCTCAATCTTCCATTCATTGGTCCCTGCTTCAAAATCACGAAGATTCCATCCGGTTGCTTCTATCTAACTAGTAGAACCCAACTCAGGGCTAGGTACAGGGAAGCATGCTGGTACAACTGGACCTCAGATTCAATAAAAAATATCGGAAATCACGTTGCTTATTGATAGAGAGATGAAAGTGGTTGAATGACATTTAAATTTAGCTGCTTTTTTCATGGTTAGCGTTCTCTTTCTCTCTCTCTCTCTCTATATATATATATTTATTTATTTCAACAGTTTATGTGCTCGAATCCCACTTCAGCCTTCTATTTTTTAGTGATTTGGAATACACTTTAAACTATAGGTCTTAATCTAATTAGTCCTCACAGGCAATAAATAAATAAATAATAATAATAAAAAAATAAATAAATAAAATTTAAAAAAAAAAAAAAAAAACGTTGAGTGACAAATTAAATAGTAGTTGCAGAACGCTAACTATTTAGATGTTTTCCAAGGGGTTTGTCTCATATAAATCAGACCGCACTGAAGATTGTGATCTAACTTTAAGACTACGGTGAACACTGCATAAAATCATAGAATTTACTTTTATTTAAATTTATATGGGAAAAAAATAACTATAACTAACACATACACACGCGCGAACGTACGCACATACACACTTTAGTAGCAGGTTATAGTTTTCACATAAAAATGTTTTTCCTTTTCTTTCTTAATACGCAAAAATTATCGGGGGAATAAACTATTTAAAGATCTGAAATTAAAATAGAAATGACAATCAACTAGCCTTGAGCAAAAAGGAATAAATTAGAAAATGTATTTAATGTGAATAGGAATAAAAAAAAATAATTATTTCGAGTCATCAAATGCATTCCATATATAATATTATATATTTCTTAGTAACAATCTTATATAAACATTCTCTTAGTGATGCTCTAAAAAATGTGAAATAAATTACTCTATTGTTGTCCATTCTTGTCCAAACAAGCCAAGCTCATTCTGCCAACGGCTATGCGAATTTAAGACTGTAGGGTGCGTCTTTCGTTTAACCAGAGCATCACGATTTTGCTTTAACACTCCTCCGATAGATGGCACTATGAGAGGATCCACTCTCATTTAAATTACTCTAAAATAAATATATGTCAATAAGTTAGTTTTACAAAATTATTTATGGAACTCATATTTTTTAGGAATATATTTTTCGTACATGATATTTTATTATGTATGCCAACTTTATTTTAAATTACTTCATAAATGTGACACAATAAATTAATATGCTAATATTGCCTTGAATATTTTTTTTTTTTTATTTCCTCACTCTACTCTGTGCCGGACAGATATTGACATCGCTGTGCCATCGTTACAGTTATTAATCTTATTATCCAATTTTTCTGCGTGGTTTTTATTTATTCATTTATACGTATGTGATGTATATAGTATCCTAAAGCATAGCTGTTGGTTTGTCGCTGGATGGTCACTGTTTGCACACGATCAGACTGTGACCTACAGTTTAAAAGTGAACACCGAACCATGACAAACGTTTCTGCTCTCGATAGGATTGTTGAACGGAAGGCAAGAACTCTAACTATTTAACTGGCAGCTCTCTATAGTATGGACATAAAATATCTGTAATCACATTATACTAAAATGCACCATAAAACATTCTGAATATGACAACCAACATTTCCTGAAAGAAAGGTTAATCGTGTTACTGGATTTTCAATGTATAACCTGAGAGAAGACTCCCAGACAAGTTGTTACCCTTTGCCCCAATTACGCTAAGTCGGGACTTCATAAGGGCTATGTACATTCAACTCATTTAAAAGATTGCTAGATGTTACTAGAGGTTTTGAATCTTTTATCTTTCTGTGTAAAAGAAGCGAGTGAAGAGTTAATTCATCGGAAAAAAACCTTTAATAAAATTAAGTTTTCGAGAGTTGAGAATTTAGAGAAGAGTTTTAAATTTCAATAAAAAAAATTTTTTTAGGATAAATTTTAGGAAATTTTATTTTAAGATTTTTTTTATTGAAATGAAGGATTAAAATTTTTTTGTTTTGTAATTTGGGCCTATTTATTATTATTTTTTTTATAAATAGAAATTGTTAAGTGAAGATTGAATTTTTGAAATAGAAATTGTTGAGTTTATAATCGAATTCGAGTTCTAATTCTGAAGTTAATTACAGGATTAAATCAGGTTTTATAATTTTGTTTAAATAATGAATTGGATTATCTTTTTTATACATTAATCATGAAAAGTTCTTTTCATTTTGGAAACTTCTGAAGTATGTATCCCGTTTTTTTCAGGTGAATGCGTGGGGTAAATATCGATGACACATTACCCCCCCCCCTTTCTCAATTCATTCATTATTCATAATTAAATTTATTATTTTGAAGATTTGAATAGTAGTAATATCTTTACCAGATTCTTTAAGAATGATCCTTTTTTGTTGTTTGCTATAGAATATCACTGATTTTGGATAATTGAAGAATTTGCTTAATTCCAAATGCTCATGTTTTTGTTCAATTATTTCGCCATATATTTCCCTGGATCCTGCATATCTTAGTATAATGAGACTCATTTCATTACTAGTTACTTTATAGTTCTTGTCAAAAGAGTTGGAAGGAATTTGGTGTTAACTCTTATGAATAGTCTGAATGAGTAAGAACCAGTGTTTAATTGTGTGTGAACTTAAAAAAAAAAAGTTTATTTATAGTAAGCAGATTCTATATTGTCACATTCTGGTTACAGAGGTTTCTCTGCTATATATATATATTTTGGTAAGTAAATTAGTCTTCTAAGAGTTGTAAATATATATATAGTCAAGTTTTCTTAAAGTATAAGGTAAAAAAATTAATATTAACAACTTAGAAATTTTAGAGATTGAATTCTTTTATCGCATACCATAGGTAATTTCGAAGAAACTAGCATTTACAGAAAGGATAATAATAACAGGATAAAAATAGGGTATATACTGAAAAAAAAAGCAACGATTCAATGAAGATTGTCAAATTTGAGAACCAGAAAATTTGCTTTTCAATCTTATAGATTCTATTAGTCAGCAAAAAATAACACTGCTGAGGTTTTACTACACTACTTGTTCTCGATCGGTATATACTTTCAGAGGAACATTCAGTAACATGTTAGCTCACATGACATTAATACACATCATTATTACAGAATAAAATTGTTCCCGATTTGCAAACACCTGCTCTTCATGCACATTTTACGCAAGATGGAGAATACACCTCCACCCAATAGCCTGTGTCAAAAATACCTCACAGAAGAATAGTGCCATTGCTTTTTTTCTCTTGATCTATTACCTCCCTCTAACAATTGGTCCTCAACCCATGTCTTTTGGCTTTTTAAGATAACCAAGGGCCGTGGTATCCTAGGGCATCGGTCTTACGTTTCGAAGGGTTGGATTCGATTCCCAATGTAGCCTAAGACCCACCGAGCACATGCGATATACATGCTCGTGCAATCTGTTGAATGAAAAGTCCTGTGGTCGGTCGTTGAACGGTTATCATGGGTGTAATGGTCTGAAAAAATTTCCTTTCTTTCCAGTTCAAAGTGAAAATTAAGGGAGTAGATCCTCTGGTGCTGCCATCTGTTGGAAAAGTTTTAAAGCCAAGTCATACTTTTACCTTTGTGGTGCTCTGATTAAAAGAAAGACACCCTTCTGACTTAATTTCGCAGCCGTTGGCTAACGAGCTTCGCTTGTCCAAATGTGTCTTGAGTAACAACAAGCAAATATTTAAAATATCTCGTAAGTCATGATAACCTAAGAACAGCAATTTACTTCATGTTCGTAACATTTCTCAGAACACTGCGAAGAATAGTGGTACAATCTTACATTTCTGTAGATATGGCACATCGGAAAAGAATGAAGGTCATGTTAAACAAGTTTTATTATTAAAAACTTTAAACAATTGAAAAAGTGTGTCAAATGTGCAACTTCGTAAAAGCGACTTTTGGTGCCAGAGTTTTGAAATATTTCTTTTTATTCACTCAAATAAACCTTCATTTCTATACAAAATTTCATACTTTCTGTGTAATAGCTGCTTCATTATGGTGTAGTACATCAGATGTTATATATATAATTAATTATAATAAAAACCACATTTATATACTTTTCAAAAGCTTGTGGTAGAGATGAAATCACATTTTTCGCAACATTTTCTTGCCATTACATAGAAATAGCATAAAATCTATATATCGATCTATATGCATGTGTGGGTAAACATGATTTCATCATATATTTACATTTTTATAATGAGGTTTTTACATTTCCTTATTTTTCAACCTTTTTTTTATTGCACTTTACAAACATAATCCATATATTCTATATTACAAGTTTCATATTAAATAGATCTTTTAAATTAAACACTCATGAACAATCCATTTTAAATTTAATATCATAAAAAATATTTTTTTTAAAAAGTGATATTTTCCCTTTATGATTACAAAATATTATTTTAAAAAGATTCCTTCTTTAAAGTATAGAGGTGCAGACTAATTTTTGTTTCAAATCATGATGATTAATAGTACATTTCATACGATTTGGTTTGTTTTCAGAAAATTTTTATTTCTATGTAAAGTTACTAATCGTCCTCCTTAAGGAGGACACTCTTTTTGTAGATTTTGTTCTTCCTTGTAAACAGTACTCATTTTCGATATTTTAAAACTAATCTGTTAATCTCTGTATTCAAAGACGCCGCACCGTAACGCGTCATGTGACGGTATAGATCAAAAAGAGGCAATTATGAGTCGCAAATGCAAGACAGATTCACGTTACTTTCGCCGTTGAACGCTTGACTTTAATTTCCTTATAATACTTTCTATTTATTTCCCTCTGAGAAATAAAGAATAATTTCTTTCTTAGTGAACATACATAAGTAAGTACAATTTCCATTTTATTAATTCCATTTCAATTTAATACAATCCTGTTTTCAACACAAGAGTAAAATAATTTAAATATAAATTTAGTAAGGTTTTATCGTCTTCGTCATTACCATTTATTTTCAGTACAAACTGGATTCCTATTCCAGTGTTTCTACTTGTATGTAGAAATTGGTATTTTAATGTAACTGATATGGCAATTTATTTGTATTTTAATCGTTTTACTGTTCATGTATCTACTTTAAAAAAAAATCTCAAAACGCAAATGTTGAGCAAAATTATTTTTAGTGTATTCAAAAGTTATAAATATGTGTGGCTCACTTTAATACCTACTTTAAATATGTTTTACAAACTATTTGAGTCTTTTCAGTCATACCTTTTAAGTTTAGATAAATGTCCAGAAATTCTGCAAATTTTTTTTAAAATTATCGGAGATATTAATGTATTTTGTAGATAATAAGATATATATTTTTCACAAAACGCTTCAAAAAATTGATAGCGAACGTATTTCAACTATAAAAGTTAATCTTATTTACAGAATGATTTTATTTTTCAATATAAAAAACTATTTGAAGAAAAATACCTACTTTCAATAATAAAAAGAAAATTGATATATATATATATATATATATATATGTATAATTCAGCAGAACAAAAAAGATCACCAAAGTACAGAATTCTTACCAAAAATATTTCCAATATGTCTAAGATTCATCTGAAATAAATAATACAAAAAATACCAATTTTCATAGGTGTTTTTTGACTCCATCCTAAGTAAAGTGGACAGGTATTAAACACTGTGTAGTTTTTATGGAAACAAAGGTTGGGCATTAATATCGATGACAATAGCCTGTTCAAAGAAATTTAAAAAACTGGAAGCACGTTTAAAGTCGTTGTAAATTAGAACAGTGAAAAAAATCAACATGTTGAAATTGATGAGAGGTGGAAATATTTAACCATTTCTAAAATGAACATAATCCACATCAAAATTTAGTTATTCTTGATGATTATATGCAGTGCTCTCTGGAACTGTATGCGGCAGCTGAGTTCTTTCAGTTAGTCAGTATTTTTTTAGACAAGTTTGAAATCACGACTGAATGTTGATACTCTAGCTGCAGTACTAGAATATCATAAACATAAGAATGAAAAATATTTTTTTGCTCCAAGATTTCCAATATATTGTTAGAAACTGATATATTAACAAAAAAATGTATTCAATGGAAAAATATTTACATAATTAAAAGGGATGTAAGCACAATTAGTGTATAAACATATACTAAATAATTAAAATGATTAATTAATTTACTTACATTTTATTTTTCCTTTTTCATTGAAAAAAAAAAAAAAAAAAATCTTTATCTTAGGTGATCAGAAATTTTTAGTTACATGTATTGAAAAAAATAATTGCTTTTTAATAAAACTGATATCTAATTAGAGATATAATAATAAAAACAAGTCTACAAGTCTTACCTGGCCAGTTATGAAAAAATTATAAGAATTTTTTTATAATGCATAACATATGTAAAGTAGAATGAATGTATTTGAAGTAATTAATAACTTTCAAAGTTTATTTTCAGTATCTTACTTATTATAGATTATTCAACTGGTTTGTAAGGAATTAAAATGAACAAGATGAAAAATTTCAAGAGTGAGTTTAAAAAGATTTTTTTTTTTTTTTTTGGTATAACTTTTATAATATAATTTAAAAGAGTTATTTCAATTTTATTTTACTTCTTGATGAAATAAAAATGACACCATTCTCAATAAATTTCAAATTTTTTTTTTATCCAATTGGCAAGTAATTATGAATGTAATGTTGTTTTAACCAACCAATTTTTTAAATTTCCAACAAAAGATGTTGTATGCCATTCTCAAAATTAGGAACTCGCAGTTTGATCATGGCAAACATTTCGTAAAGAAATAATATTTGCAAAAATTTCGACTCACTAAATATATTTTTTAGGGATGCAGCGTATTTGTTAGTTCAGTGTTCAAAAGCCCACAAGATCAACTGCTTTTACAACAGAAACTGCAAAAGTTCGTCATCATCACAAAAACGTCTTTGGCGAATTTCCTAAGCCTTTAAAATAATACATAAATGATTGCATTTCATTTAGGTACCTATCTTTCAGTTTAGTTTTACAGTGAGTGCAAATACATGCTGTGGTGTCAGATAAAAATTGTATAAAAATGGATTTTAACTACAAGTCTTTCTTGAATGGCACACATTTTTTGCTAATAGTTCATTTAAAGTAATTTCTGTGACAATTTGCTTTTTGCAAAGCAATGTCAACTTTTCTTTTTCCTTTAAAAAAAAAAAAAAAAAAATTTAATAAAAATTTTTAAAATTTTTTTGTATCTACTCATACATTTAAGGGTTTAACATTCTCCCAAAAATCTCCATATACTGATATTAAATGTGTGATAATAATGAATAATATTTTTCTTTCGAATATAATTTTTTTTTAAGTCTAATTTCAACTTACACTGCATAACTATTTGTCAAATTAAATTAATCAAAAATATAATATTAACATGTTAATCAAAAATATCATATTAACACTAAATGTCATTAAATAATAAAATTTTTAATTGCATTATTTGGAAATGGGAAAATTTAACATGACATAAATGGTTTATTCAAGTAAAGAGACCCGAAAAAATTTCAAATTTAAATTGTTTTATTTCCTTTGAGATCGATTATTTGTAGTATTAGTTCTACATAAAAATTGTGACAAGAACAATAACGCAGCATAAATTTCAACAATGATATTGTAACTTTATAAATTAAATTACAATGAAATGTAAGTAACACTAAGTGACAAAGAAGATATCAAAACTTTCCTTCTTAGTGAGGAATCACTGTAATCACTATGAAAACTTTAGATGTACAGTAAAACAATGAAACTCAAATATTATAAATCAGAGAGCAAATCAATGTCCTCATTTCTTTTACTACAAATGATAGCTATAAAAAGTATGAAGAATTTATTGTTTATAAAATAAACAGACTAATATAAAATGTTAATGTCATCATAAGAAATGTGTATCTGAATTACCAATGCTAGTCAGGTTTGCTAAATGCATATTCTATGTTAATCTACAATTCTTTTAAGCTTTCTTGTTTATATTTATAAGTCTTCCAATTGAGGAATAGCTATCTATGATATAATTTACTTTAATTGAGCCTAAAAATGCGATCCTAAAGTTACTGTGACCCATGCATCATCAAACACATATCAGTAAACTCTGAAATTTTCACAACTACTAAAAACTTTTAATAGCATCATTTCTTTAAAAAATATTTAAAACTTTCCAGACATCACAAATGTAACAATATAAAATTCAACAAATAATCATACAATATCGAGCTTCAAGTTTATTTTCCCAGCAAGGCAGAATGTGGCCATGGAAACTTTTTGCTCAACAATATTATATAAGCAATGAGTATCAAAATATTTGTTCTCAACGTAAGGAAATAATATTTACACGTCAATTAAGAGAAAAATTAACAGCAACATGTGTCTAGGAAATGCTCTCTCACTAAGCAGGCAAGTAGCTGGGTGGTTTGGATGACAAATAAAGGCTCAAGTTATGAATGCACTGAGACTGCATGTGACTGATTTCCTCCATTGAATTTACCTCTGGACTACTGACAATCATCTGTAAAAATTAATGCAGAATAAATATTAAATACACATTCAATACAATTTATCTAAATAATAATAAATTCATGTCAAATGACTTACTGATAAGATAAATCAAAAATAAAAGTTATAATTCAAGGAAAGAATGTACTTTTAAACATCTTATTTAAATGAATTTTATTACTGTTTCAATGCAATTTATTTTCTTATCCATAAATATTTTCAATTTTCATATCATTAACAAAATATTTGTAATTATATCTAAGTGTGTCTCAAAAAATTCAGTCTTCAATTAAAAATAGGTTTTTAAAATGATTATTAAAAGAATTAAGCATTTATTTTATTTTACATATTATAGCAAATAGAAAAAGATAAGGAAATTAAAAAATAATGTTAAATGTATAAATAATTGAAAATTATTGTTTACAGAGAATTAATAACACAAATTAAAAGTAAATACCTGAACAAGATAGGAAACTTTACAAGAATTTGTGTCATCTGTAACTGGTTCAATAACCCAACCGCTACCAACAATCTAAAATAAAAGAAATATTTATTATTCTTTAGATAATAAATAATAATAAATATTTCTTTTATTTTAGCTTTATCAATAAATTAGCTTTATCAATAAATATGATGCAATTGATGTACACATACATTTATGAATAAAATTTTAATGAAATAAGAAAGAAATATTAATAGCAGGGTTCATACAGATTTCCAAGAATCAAATTTTAGGAGTTTTCTAGGAGTAAAATCTAAAATTTTCCGGGGGTATCGAATTTCAGTTTAAACAATTTTTTATTTTATTTTAAAAATTATCATTAATTAAGTATGATTAAAATTATGCATATGCAAGTGTATAAGATCCTGAGAGAACTGGATCATCATGAAACTACTGTGGATGAACTAGATCACTAATTTAATCAATAGTTACGAATAAAACTTAAAAATGATTGAACCACCAATATTAAATTGTAAATTAATGGTAATATTAAAAGCTAATACTCAATTTGGTTTTCAAACAATGTCATTGAAAGTTTGAAATATTAAAAAAACTATACTGTTTTTTAACAAAAAAATAAATGCATCAAGATATTCCAGAAATAATTCAGATTTTTAAGGAGTCAAGTCAAAATTCCAAGAATTTCAAAGGCCTTAAAGTTTTTTTTTCAAATCTCAGGATTTTCAAGTAGTTTACAAGAGCTGTACAAACCCTGTAATATAGAGATTATATACAATTATCTATATTATTAAACAAATTAAAATGTTGTTTTTGACATTTTTAAAGACATCAAATTATAAACTATAATTGTAATAATAATAAAAAAAGAACTAGTGAATATCTTTTTACTTAAAAACAATTAAAATTAGAAATAATTTTAATAAAACATACAAAACTAAATCATCTATTTAACAGTAAAATTTGCATATTATCTTCTTATTTCTTTCAATAGTTCTGAAGGTAGTCCTTGGTTTGCTGAATAATGCATATTGAACTTTCATGTTCTTGGCTCTAGATTTTCAATTCTTTATTTTTCATTATAGCTAAATTTTCAGTTGTATCACTTAACCATGTTTTTAGAGATCATCCCGAATCTTTCTCTGACAGGTCATAGTTTTTCTTCAAATTTTATTTTTATAAATTCTTTTAATATGTTCAAACCATTCTAAATTCTGTGATTTTCTAAATGAAATGATGGTTTCTCCCCTAATTATATGACCAAGTTTATTATTTCCAATTTTCCAATGTGAATTATTTGAGTTTATTGTTCAAGGAGTTCTTAAATTTTTTCTTTCAAAGATTCAAAAGATGCATTTATCATTATATATCAGTGTAGGGCTGATGACAGTGTTATAAATCTTCATTTCAATTTCTTTAGTAAAGAATTTATACTGAAATAGTATCTATTTTATTAAAATTATTTATCTCTTACTATTTGGCAAAAAATGCTTAATACGATTATAATTTCTCCTATTTTATAAATTTTCTTAAAAACATTTTAGTAACATGTAGTTAAAAATTATTTTAAAAATATATTTCTTACACTATTTTTAGATAGAACACAACAAACATCAAGAAATCTGATTTTAAAAGTATACACAAGGAAATATATAATTTTCTATATATTTCCTTGAGTATATTTTTGAATGATAATAGAAAATTAACACACTTCAACCAATAACAAATGCAAAATTTTAAGAGAATCTAAGCAGAAAAGCAATAGAGAAGTATTGATAGATAATATCTTAAAATATTATTCAATATAGATATTTAAAAACAGAATCAATCATTAAAATATAAATAAATGGTGTATTATATTCTTATGTATTGATTACACAACATCATGTTCCACAATAATATATGAACAAACAGCATTCATATTTTTGACCAACTTGCTTGACATATTATCAATCTTAAATACGTTTTTTCTTCAGAAATAATTTATCATTTATATTATAGCATGAAATAGACAAATTATTTTTGAAATGAAATATAATTAATTCATTATTTAAATTCATTACAGAAAAATTATTTAATTTTAATATTTTTCTCTTGTTACTACAACAAACAATAACAATGAAATACAAAGCAAATGAAAATATTAATGTAAAAATGCATCTTCATCTAACAAAGAGACTGAAATGTTTAAATAAATATGATAACAAAACAAAAATTTCGATTACCACAACATTAAAAACTGTTAGCTTAAAAGTAAATAGAAGAAGCTCAAATTATGAACCTTTTGCAGAAATATAACACTTCGAATAATAATCTGTTTATTATATTTTAATAAACTATTAACGTTTTGGTACAAATCAGAATTCCCTCAAACAGTCATGTATTAACATTAACCTGAACTTATAAGTAGCAGCTAACTGAAACTCACAATGAGGACATCACAGAATTTGGTGAATTTGATGTAGTATTTTAAAATGACCATAAGACATTGTGTACCTATCATTAAGAAATAATGAAATGTTAAACAGATGAAAATTTATTGCAATAACATAAGCTATTATAAGGAAGGAACTCAAATAAAAGTTGCAGTTATGTTACATGTAAATGAAAAAATAAAAACAAGGGGGAAATAAGCCATTAAATACCAAAATTTATTTAAACTTTGTAACAAATACAGAAAAATAAAAGAGTAGAAAAAAATTAATATTTTATAATTAACATTTAGTTCATTTATTCAATTAAAAATATTATGCATTGATGAAGGCTGAAAATAATTAAAAAAATAAGATGGAATTGATTATTTTTGAACATGGTAAATTTTCAGAGATTTTACGTAAAATAGACTACATTAACGTATGTTAAACTTTCTAGACTAAATGTCTGAAATCATTTCTACACAAGACATTTAAAATTACTTTTAAATTAATAAATGAGATAAATTTAAAAACTAGTTTTTAATGGCAAAATACAAAATAAAGATGTGTAATGAGATTTTAGATACATTTGAGTGTGGGAAATATTTTATTTCTCTAACAACTATTAATATTGAGCAACATTATAATTTTCCTTTACCAAATTCATTTTGAATCAATTTATCCTTTGTTTCTACTTTAAAAGAGTGACAATATATTATTTATAACTTAGTTTTGTTTTTAGAAATTAGATTTTGAAATATTCTAACATATTGTACAAAGTGAATTTAATTAGTGTTTCAATTCAAATGAAGCACACTTTAACTGAAGTTTAGTTTTCATAAAAGTTTTCCTTTTTTTATAAATAAAATTAGTTTAACAATTAGAATTTAAAATATTTCCTCTGAATACACTACAAAATAATTTCAGTAAACTAAACAGACTTAAAGCTTCTTAAAACATTTAGTGTGTAATCCAGCTTTGAATTCAAATAAAATTGATAAAAATAATTTCAAAATAACAGTAATCAACACATTTTTAGAACAAATGCTAAGAAACATTTACTATAAAACATTATTAACAGTATAATTTCTGTTGATGAGTGAACAAAATAACAATTATATTTTTAAGTTAAATCCAATTCTATGCCTTTAAAAATAAATTATTTAAATTAAAGATTAAAAATTAGGTCCAAGTAAGATCAAAAATTAAAAATTATTAATTTTTTAAATGTAACAAAAAATATTGATTTAATTGCTATTTACTTTGTCTAACATCCAGTAAACAATGTAATCAGTAAATATAATATTACAATCATGAAATTTTTTTCAGCATTTTATTACGATTACCAAACATTTAAAATTGGCAATGTAATTGAAAAATTTTGCTATAAAAATTGGACTTTCTATGCAAACTGGCATCAGAAATAAATATTAGTAAATAGTCATTAATAACAGCACTGTAGAGTTTAATATTACATAAAAAGTAAAATATTAATTTGAAATAGTAATTATTAATCAATTAGTTTAGAATAATAATTTAGAATAATAATAGAAGTTAGTAATTATCAATTAGTTTAGAATTTATTTAATCAGTTCTTGTCTATTTGTTTTAATCAGATTAAAAATTAATTCAATATTTGTGTAGAGTTTTCATAATAATAACTATAAAAGGTACAGTATCACCTCTTTGCTGACTTGTATTTTTAATATTCTGTAATTCACAACTGAATGGATGAAACAAACTATAGCAAAAAAGTCATAGTGTAAAATTTAATAACTATA
Organism: Latrodectus elegans; assembly: GCA_030067965.1. Classification (NCBI taxonomy): domain Eukaryota; kingdom Metazoa; phylum Arthropoda; class Arachnida; order Araneae; family Theridiidae; genus Latrodectus; species Latrodectus elegans. The sequence continues at coordinate 84,772,660 of CM057811.1, forward strand.
AACTTGAAATTATTTGCTAGATACTTTACAAGACACTAATCATTACAGCCAACTACTGAAAAAAATAATGTATTCATTTTTTCCCAATTTAATTTATGAAATTAAGTTTCTAGCCTTTAATTTTGCAATACTTAATAATAGTAACAATAGGAATAATATTATTAAATCAACTTTACATCGTTTTATTAAAACTAAGCACATATATTTTTCTAAGAAAATTAAAATATTCTTCTTACAGTTCCTCGTACAACATCTTTGACGGGAGGGCATACTTCATCCTTCACAGAGTGGAAACCTAGTATACATTGAGATCCTTGTTTCTTCTCTGTTTGGAGTACACAAAAATCTTGTACTTCTTTTCTTAATAATGAAACAGATTCATTGTACATATGAACTAAAAGAGAAATCCCAGGAATAAGAAATTAAATTAAGTAAATAAATTTAAGTATTAAATAAAAGATTTTGTAATGTGATAAATATCATTAGAGATATTTTATATTTATTGTGCAGTTAAAATTAACCTTTGGTCAGAATGATCACAAAAACTTGGCAACAATGAAAAAAGATTATATATATATATATATATATATATATATATATATATATATATATATATATATATATATATATATATATATATATATAATGTTTTTTCATAAATTCTTCATTTTTTAAAATGCGGAATTTAAGATTTAAAGCATTTATCTCATCTAAATATTACTTCAAACTAAATAATATGCAATATAAATTATGTATTGATAATAATAAAGCAGATTTTTTTTTCTGTTAAAACACCTTATTTCATACTTCATTTAATTATTTTATCAATAAACTTTTCAGGTGTTTGAAGACAATGATGAATTTTTAATTAACTATTTAAAATTAAACAATATTTTCTGGGTTTGAATAAGCATATGACTTTTAGATGAAGATGCAATTTTGACAGGTTTTGAAACCTCACATGAATGAAATGATAATTGATTTTTTAAAGTATAGAATTAAATTATAATTCTCTCTATTTTTTGTAACAAATTATTCTATACAAAATGATCATTCTCTTTTTGAAAAATCGATAATTTTTTTGATTATTTAAAAACTTTAAGACACTAATTTGTTAATTATTATTATCTTATCTATTACTCATACATAACTGGTTCAATAAATATGTAGTGATATTATATAAATGATAATTGGTCTTGAAGTTTCATCTTGAAAATAATTTCCAACAATGCTTTTAACAAAGAATCTGAAATTTATTTCTCAACATACAAAATGAAGATTTAATTTGTGCTCCAATGCTGGATGCTGGCTGAATCTCAGTCAAGTGTATGAGCTCTACTGCTCTGGTGCAAGAGTCACCTCACCAATAAGAGGTAACAATAAATAAATTTTTACATATTTTACGTTAAATAGCAAAAAAAAAAAAAAAAAGGAAAATAAGAAAATATTTTTTTAAATTTATTTTAACACCTTTAATTTAAAGTTACAGAAAACTATTAGAGGCGAATAAAAATTTTATTATTTTTGAATGTTATTTCAGTAGTCATTTTATATATAAATCTAAATAAATATAAAAACTAATAACTTAAGTAACTTCAGATCAATATAATTTAAATAACTCATACAACAAATTATAACAAAATTCTTAAAAACAAATATTACTTAATTTTTGTCCACCAGGATAATCACTGAGTACAGATATTTCCTGTAAAAAATTAAAAATAAATATTTAAAATTCAATATAATAAAACTAAAAATAACTAGACATAAATTTACAAAATATTTCAATGATGAATAAAATGATGTCTTTAAGATCATTCATACAAACAATTATATAAATAAAAGTTAGAAAAAATAAAATATATACTTAAAAATATTTGTACTCAAGGGCATACAACAGAGTTAAAAGTCTTCAAAGATAAATTTGAGAATAAAGGAATCAAAATGATAAAACTAATTAGTTAAATTATAAAGAAAAGGTCTAAAAAAAAAAACAAGAGTTTTATGAGAAGAAGGCAATCAATTTTTTTAAAATTTTAATAAAATATAAAAAACCCATTTTGATGTATATAAATCTATTTCATAATACATTTGATTTATATGAAACAAAATATTAAATTTGTAAGTTATTATATATATATATATATATATATATATATATATATATATATATATATATATATATATATATATATATATATATATATATATATATATATATATATATATATACAGAAAAAGTCAAGTAAAATGGTTAAATTGTTTTTTAAGTGAAATAATACAAGAAGAAATTTAAATAAAATACTTACAAATAGCTAAAAATGAATTAAAATAAATTGTTTGAGTGATAAAGCAATGTTTGCAAAATAAATAGAGTTGAATGACCACAGACACTTGACTGAGTCTTACAATTTTGAAATTCAGAAATTAAAAATACAAGTAATATAAATCATGAAAAAACTTTCAATAAAAATAAAATCAATAAGTTCTCATTTGTGTGCTATTTTTTAAATTAAAGACAAAAATGAAAATTTGTGTCTTTTATTAAATATTATAAAAGTGAATTATTGTTTTCTATTCTGTTTGAATCAAAATTTAATAGAAATAGAACAGGAATTCGCAGAATGTGCACACTGAGTACAAAATAAATTAATATGACTATAGTATTTTTTATTAACAAAAACTTTAACATAATCCCTCAACTTTAAAAATAACACATAGCAATTAAATACATTTTCAAAATCAAGCCACTTTAACAAAATTTTAGCTTTAAAAAATATCTCTTTAATATTTTTTTAAAGCTAATATCTTGTAAAGTATTTTTATATCAATATAAGCAAATATTTATAATCTGAAAAATTACACTATTTGTAAGTAACAGCTTAAATTATAATAGCCAAATAAACAGCTTAAATTATAATAGGTTTCAAAAAAGCGAAAAACATGAAGAAATTTTATTTTATTCTTCCCATTCTGAATCATACAAAATAGACATTTTCTATAAAAATTTTTCAAACTGGCACTAGAAATTTTTTGTTTTGAGATTTCAAATAAACTTATTCTGCTAATAATATTAAATAAAATAATTAACTTACACTTTTAAAAAAAGAGAATTTTCAATTATTTTTACATGTTTTCTAACTTTTATTGTTTATTTGATATCTTTGATTACTTGGAGACATTTAGATAACATTTTAAAACTGATAATGTTTGAGATATTTCAAATACATGAAAAATTAATTATACAGAAATATGAAAAAATACACTTTTGTTTAAAATTTCCTAGTCTCATGATGGACAATTTTAGAAGCATATTACTCAAAGTTATTCACTTTCAAACAAATATCATACGAATCATACACAGACTTTTTAAATATTAGAATAAAATCACAAATCTAAAATATCAAAGCACATGAGCTTCAGTGAATATTGATTATTGGAGCCCAACACTCACATTATAATCATACAATTAGTGCAATCTCATATTAACATGGAGTTTATAAATTATAAATATTTTAAAAACTTTTTTAAAATATTTATAATTTATAAACTTGTTTTAATTTTTCCTGATTATTTTTGAAGCTATTGTGTTATATACGCAATTTAATTTAAATTATATGAATTTTGATTGATTTAAACTATGTTTTGGATTATAAATAGTTTAACTTTAAATGTTTTTTCCACTTACTTATTTTAAATATTTAACAAAATATAATAGTTAATTTAAATAATTAAACAAGCATTTTTAAATTTACGTTATAACCATAAGGAAATAGTGCTGCATAAAACATATGTAACATTGACAAGTCCTTGACAATGGCAAATAAAAAAAAGCTCTGAAACTAAATACTGCATTTTCCTGAATATAATACATAGCAGCACATTATCCACAAGACACTTCTTTTACAGTAAAAGAAAAAAAAAGTTATTAGTGAAGATTTATTAATTATTACAATTTATTAGTGAAGATTCGAATAATGATGAGAATATTATTTGAATATTTTTTTGAAATCTGCTGATATGGTGCCAAACAAAATAAAATATATATGATTAAAAATTAATTGTACAGAAAAAAAAAATTTATTATGTAAAAGATCGGTTTGGATCCAACTCAACACAAAGTGCGATATATAAAGATGACAGCGAGAATCGATAAAGATCTGAGAATATTCTAGTAAAATTGTGATCAATTTTTAGTTTTTAATAACTTTTAAAATGAGTTTAGATATATTTATTTGATTATTCGTTAATAATTAAGTAAAAAAAATGGATTATTTTCACTGCAAATTGGATTCAATTTTCTTTTGTATCACACATGCTTTGTTTTTCACTTTGCATTATTTAACACATTAGTCACCACTTTTTAATTTGTCTTCCATATAGCTTTTAGTTTAAAATTTGCTGTGTAACTTAAATGCTTTCAGTTCCACATGACGATATATGAATTGGAATGTTTCCAGTGTGAAACATTTCAGGTTAAGACAGATGGCAAAATGATGTCAGCCAGTTGCAACTGTTATATCGTTTCTAGGAACCACATTCATTTTTGAGCATAATTAAACTTGGTTGATTATTGTTTAAATTAATCAGCTGAGTTGTGGCACCATCTGCTATTTACTTTATAAAAAATAAATGGCGTTTCTTTCAAACTTTTATTGAAGCTTTTCTGATGCAGAATGCTTTAGTAAATTATCCAAGGAAACCTATAATACACACAACGAAGTTCAAAACTTTTTTTAGCTCATAATGTGAGGATTATATACAGGAAAATTCTGTACTATTGTCTTAATATAACTATTTAAAGTATTGCACAAATAAAATTTCCTACAATTACTACAACAATGTTTCAACACAAAGACATATAATAAAAATGATAAGATTAAAATCTTAAAATTTTTTCTTAATACAATGTTATAAGAAATATGCAAATTTTAATTATGTTATATTTTTATATAACAGATGTATTTCTAAATTGATATAAAAAAAACCAAGTTGTGAAACATACTTTAATATAAGAATAAAAAAATGTGCTTTGTAGATGAAACCTAAAAGTAATACAGAACACTTGTTATGTAAAGAACTTTTGTAGACAAATTTGTACTAAAGTGATACTAAAATAAAGATGTCCAGTGTTTTTTGATAACTATGTGATTAACATGACAATTTAATTATTATATGTGAAAGTTGACAAGTTTGTATTAGGGTTATGTAATAGAATGAGCTTTAAAAAATATAAATTAACATGGAATGTAGAGAAAATTTCAATTAATCATGAATAATTCTAAAATTTATAGAGAAAAAAATAATAAAGGAGTTTTGTAGGCCTCTAACGAATAAGATAAAACAAGTTGCAAATGAAAACAATGCTTCACAGGAGCACAGACCAAAACTTAAGAATCAAGAAATATAATTCCATAAAGCAGCTATATTCATAGTAAAAGTCAAATGGTATGCTGAAATGCCTACTATAATTAATAAAATACAATTAAATACATCAATTAAAAGGTTTTCTTACTGCATAAATATCTGCAATTTACAAAAATTAATAAAACTTTCTTAAATGTGAACTATTAAATTTAAAATATTGTAAAATTATTTTTAAGATGACAACATCCAAATCATTAAATTCAAGCCTTAGTTTATAATAAAAATCAAGGTATCAAATAATATTAATTAAAAATTGCTTGATGTAGTATGATAAATGCAATGCTTAAGTCTTCATAATATAATTTATAATGTAAAAGAAATAGATTACATTGTAAAGTTATAATGAAACTTACTTTTAATGTGTCATCATACATGAAGCGAGTGAAAGGACTACACAAAGTTTTCCAGACTACCTCAAGGGATGATGGAATGACACCTTTGCATAAATAGCTAAAGTAAAAATGTATTTAATTTTTATGACACCTTTGCATAAATAGCTAAAGTAAAAATGTATTTAATTTTTATATACAGAATTCAGAGTAAACTCTCTTTCTCTCTCTCACTCACACACGCATACATATAAACTATGGAACTAAACTACATTAACTAAACAAAAATGCAGATGGAAATTTGCATTTTTGTTTCTGAACTCATGAAATTTACTATTGTAATATTTATTACTATTATGAGTGATTTTTTGTGTGTGCATTTAAATGTTTAGAGATATTTTTATAAAACATTTTTTCCATCTTTTTAATTGAAAATCTGTGATTAATCAATAAATATGAATTGTAATTTTGTATAGAAGAAACACATATAATAACAGGTGTTTAACAAGTTATTTAAAGAAACATTTATTTTTTATATTAACTGATTATTTGCGGTTACATAAGTTTTTAACTTTCAGAGAATTTATTCACGAAAAATAATAATTAACACAATACCTTAAAAATACACATGATTCAAAATGAGTAGTCTTCCTAAATACAGCGACACTTTTATTCACTTCTTTACACCTAAAAAATTATTATATAAAAAAATTATCCAATTTATGAAAAACAAACAATTTTTTTTCGAGTAAGAAAAAAACAAACTATGTTACTTGTTAGCAAATAAAAACTTTTATTGACTTTCAAGAGTAGATATTAATAAGAAATTTGTATTTATGAATTAATTTTTTATTACTTAAGATTTAAGTACTTAAAATGTGTATGGAATTGGAAATCTGTGAGCTAAAACCAACAATGATTATGTTAGTAAATATTATTAAAAATCATTGCTTAAATTACACAAATAATATAATTTAAGAAATAAAACTTGGTAAAAGTAATATACAAGAAATTCTTTTTAAATATATCTATATTGATTAGAAAAACAAATTTTGAAAACACTTTAAGCTTACAAGAAAAAATGCAAAGCTTTGTCAAAATAATAATCTAATATAAAAGAAAGCTGGATTACCCATAAGAAATTCAGCTTATAGATAAATTTGTCTTCAATGAGAAGTAAATTTGATTTTCTAAGTTAATGAATTTATTTATTACTTTAGATCATGTATAATAAATAATATTATGAACCATAACAAAGTTTTTGAATTTTAAAATACTGTCTAAAAATTATCATAGAAGTAGGTATGTTTCATAATAAAAATCCATGATAATTTGTATTAAATGGTGGCAATTTTTTGTTAGCATTTTAAAGTTACTTTTTAGCCAACTCAGGACTAATTAGAGGAGGATCTACAGTTTATAATATATTTTGAACCACAGTGAACATTAGCCTGAACATTAAAAGAACCATAGCCAGAAATGGGAATCTAGCCTACAAGCTTTTAAAAATTACAAATGTTATTACATTAAATTACACAGATTGCTTTTCCTAGTTATTTCGTAACCAAACATAAAAAACTACTGTTTGCAGCATCATTTAATAAGATTTCTTTTATCTCATGAAACATAGACAATTTATTATATAGTATAAAGCTTTCTTTACAATATTTAGTTTTTATGTTCTTGAGGAGGATATATTTTATAGCTGTTATAAATTCAAATTATGCAAGATCTAGATATTATAATATTAAGCTGAAATAACCAGTTTCTATTTAATAAGACAAATTAAAAACACATTTCTGTTAGTATACTCTTGAAACAAGAAGATATTTTCAATATTTGGATTCAATGATAAAAAGTTTTTAGCAGTTATATTATTAACAATTGACTTATCAGTATATAAATTTATAAAAATAAACTAAATAATAGTCAAATATAAAAAAGTGTATCAATAGATTTATAAAATTTCTTTGCTAAACTGAATTTCCATAGAAATAAAAAAAAATATAAAGTATTTAAATTTTGCATAAAAGAAATAATTATTTACAATTAAATGATGATACATATATTGTATTATAATTTTTTAAAATTTCTAATGGCAGATTAGAAAACAATTGTAATTAGAATAACAAATATTAAAATTAGAACAAAGAGCAAAAGTAACACAAACTCAGACAACAAAAGTGAAACCACAGTAAATCTATAAATCACTCATCTTGTGCTGAACTTTCTAATATCTCCCCTACAAGTGCCCCATGTTCAGTGCAGGGTAATGAGCCAAATGATACACACCCAATTCCTCTCATATGTTAGATAGTTGGCAAAGAAGACATGACAGTATTTTTATACAATACACATGTTTAGAGAGACAGTTGTGTTCAATACTGAGACGAAAAATAGAAACAGATCTGCCCCTTGGCCAAAGATGAATATTTGTGATTTCATCAATCCCTTTCTTGCATTTGTTTACCTTTTTTATATTTTCCCAACAATCTTCTCTAAAAGATTTTTTAATTAAACATTTGGTGGTATAAGAAGGATTTGGTTTATCTGCTACTTGTTCAATTTCGGTTACACTTTTTTGCTAGGGAATCAGCTGTTTCATGTACCTGAAGTCCACATTGCGCAGGTATATACTATAATGCAACCTATTTATATTTTCCAATTAAATCCATCTTTTCTTCAGTCCATACACTACATACTAATTTATGGACAGTATTGATCAAATCAAGTTCATTAATTTTTAGTAATTCAGCACACACACTATCAATGTATGATGAATTATTTCATTTCAAATTCTAATATTTAAGTCTAGTCATCAGATCAAATCATTGGTGAAAGATTTGTCCATCTTTTTTGAAAATTTTTAACAAGATCTTTTTATTTGAAATTTTTAAAATGAGTATCAACCCCATGCTCCCCATTGCATACCAAGAAAAGTAAAACAGAGAACTATTTTCTACTTCACATAATAAGATTATATTAAAATGCTACAATATAAATTTTGAAGTTAACTCAATTTTCATTTCAAAATTATTTTAAAAAAATATTCAATTAGTAGTGTGATGAGAAATTTAACTAAAACTATGAAAAGTATATCATTCAATTAGTTTCAATTATGGTTTAATGTAGAATAAGTAATTACAGACAAAATATTAATAAACATATGTTGTAGTCGTTGAGGCTTAAACCCCCTGGTTGATATCAACAACAAACCAGGTCCATGAGCAAAATATAAAAATATGAATGATATGCAAATTAAAAACTGTTACATAGTAAAACAATAGAATTTTAGAATATGGAGGAATTATTTAATTACCAATGACCATATTTACTTGGAAATTAAAATTCCTATTCTTTACAAGCTTTACTTGAACAATTGTTTTATTAGTTTGCTCATATTAAATACAGGAAATATGATAGTATTCTAAATTACATTTAATCACTAATTTTAATAAAATGGAATAGGTACATTAAATTTACTCACATCCAACCCCCACTAACTCTTCTCTGCTCTTCTTCTGGTGCGTTAATATCTACTAATGAAGCTCTAAGATTCTGAAATGTAAAATATTTTTTAAAGTAAAATTTATTTTATTGAAAATAATATTCCAACTTTAGTATATAATTACATGGGCAAATGTAAGAGAAAAAAAAAATTTAAAACTTAAAAGTTTTAATAAGCAAATGATTCATAAATATTTTTAAACTATAACTCAGAAGAAAAGAATTTGAATGCAAATAATGAGAAAAGCATAGTTAATAAATTGTCAGTTTAATGTTAATATATATTACAATGAATGAAAATCAAATTTTGAAATATTAAAACTGGATAATAATTCATATTAAAAAATGCATAACCATATAAGCTTTTTTATAGATCGATTAAAAATAAATCATCACAAAACGAAAATTAGATTTTTCAAATAACAAAATTTTTTATGTACTCAAATATCCAATAGGAGATCTCTATATGATGAATATGGAACACAAGAAAACACGTAAAACGATGTTTGATAGACAATAATACATATTAAAATGATAAGCAAAATTAAAATACATCAATATTGTAAAAATTAATAGATATAAAACAATTACTTTAAAATAGTCATACAATGCCAATATATAGCATTCACAGAAAGGCAATGTTTTAAAGAGCTAAGAATAAAATAAAATTTTGAAGGCTAGATTATACACCTATTCATCAGACCTGGATTTTTTTGATAATGCCAGCAATATATTAATCATATTTGTAGCAATATATTTTTTATATTTTATAAAAAATTTTAGCTTTGGTTTGCTGCTCTAATCACTTTTTGCATATAGAATTTTAAACGCTATAAGTCTTTCATAAATTTGAAAAACATTTTTATTATATTTCCTATAAAATGCTTAACTCTACAATGTCTCATTTAAATTTTGATTTGAATTTTTTGAACATGACAGTTAATTAGATTGAAACATAGTTTAAAAGTTAACAAAGTTTAGGCCAAAGTGCTACTATTTTCTTTCAGCAGCTTAAGTGATATAATCACAAATAGGTACAACCAATATCAAACCAGATATCTTAAATTACAACCTCTTATATAACATTTTTAAACACTATAACTTTCTTAAAATTTTTAAACCAAGTCTAAACACAGTCATGCTGCTAAAATAAAATTTACTACAATTAATAGTTACTAGTTTTTCTTATCTTTATTCCATGTTTGCCAACAAGAATACATTTTGGAAACTGATCATGAGATCCACTTTTACTTTTCAGAATTAATATATTCTTTAATAGTTAGCATAGCCTTTGAAAAATAAAAAGTAACTAATGTTAGAATTGTATACAATTTTATTTTTTTAATGTAACATTTTCTAACATGGATAATCTTAAAATAATTAAAAATAAAATAATTAGTTAAATTAACTATTAAATCAGTATGGAAAAATTATTAGTTCATAAAATTAAATTTATAAAGTATTTTTTGGAGTATAAAGTGATTCTGAAAAGGAAAATGAATTAAAATGAAAATAATAATATAAGTCTGCATTATTAAATTACTTTTAATCATAAATATTTAAGGTACTCTTTTCATTATTTCAAGTGTGTTTAAAAACATATTCACTATATTGATAAAACAAAAACAAATACTTATGTGATTTGGATGCAAAATTGTATGGCTGTCAATAATTACACCTACAATAAGTGCACATTGGACTTATTGCTACAATCATTTCAAGATTTAAACTAGATTGAAAATTATAAAAAAATTCCTTAAATGTACACACCACAAATCTATAATAACAATATTACCCAGAGTATTAAAAGATGGATTTTTTTTAAATGCATATTTTATTTGGTAGATATGTTTATAAATGAAAAGTAGCAAAAATAATTTTAAATGGTTGAAATATAAAGTATCTTGACTTCTGAATCATAAAAAATATAGTACACAGTTAGTAACCATAATAAAATTTCACATCTCATAAAATTGCTTATTTGATCTTACATAATATAAAAAATCTCACATTATAGAAATTAATGAAGATGAAAGATGATTGTAGAACTCATCATACAATTATATTTATAAATGAAATTTAAAATTTTACTATCAATTTAAATCTATTTAATGATCAAATTACAGAATAAATTAAGTAAATAAAAAAAAACAAATTCAAAAAAAAATTATTGAGAAATATAATGACAAATATAATAAAATCAATGATAGCAGAACTTTTTCCTGAATATTATCAAAGATTTTAATAATAATAAAGAATACTCATCAATGTATTTATAAAAAAAATCCAAATAATATTTTTTAATTTTTCAAAAATTACTCATATATTTCTTTTAAAGATAGCACAATTTAAAAACTTGTTATGATTATCATAAAATTTAGAAGCACAATTTTCAATGACATTAAAATAAAATATAGAATAAGATACAATTGATAAAAAGTAAATTAAATAGAACAATAAAAATTATAACAATATAGCAAAACTATAAAAATATAGCACACATTTTAAATTCTTGACATTGAAAAATGATTTTGATCATCAAATTAAATATTTGAAAGAGACAATTGTAGAACATATTAAAAACAATATAATTTTCTTTTTTACTTCATTATTTAGGATAATAAAATTTTACACTTAAATTTATTATTTAAGTTAATTAATAAGCTGCTTTTTAAGACAATTACGAATGCTGTAATAAAGGTTTCATATAATTTATAAGCCCAATAACTAAAAAAAAATTATATACATTGGTGAAATGTCATAATTATGCATCCCAAGTTTGTAATAAATATTTTTTGGAATTTAACTATTTTTATATATTCATAAATTAAATAATATCTAAGGAGGAACTTATATGAACAAACACATCTCTCAATTTAACTTTTCTTTAAAAATATTATATAAATTCCTAATTTTGTTACAATGAATATAATTAATTATATATATCAGCATTAATGTTTGTTAATTTTATGGATACATATTTCTACCATAAAAAATATTTTAACGATTAAATATTAATTGAATTGATTATCAGAAGTTTGTTTAAATATAGTATAAAACCAGTTAGAAATCAAAATCAGAATCGTTTATATATAAAATATTGAAAATAAATGCAGTTGAATTTTAATATTTGTAACTTCAAAAACCCCTATGAATATATAGATAAATATTACAAATACCTCTTCAAGAACAGCAGAAATAGAATATTCTCCTAATGCTCTAAAATCACTTTCTCCTATAAATACATTTTAATTTTAAATTTAATAAATTACAGTACAAGTTAGTTATTACCACAAGGTTTCCTTCAAGAAAAGCAGATAGACTTATTACCTTCCATGTCATGTGCTTTTCTCAGAAAATCAAGCCTGTCATCTTCATTTGTGTCTGACAAAACTAGGTTTTGATAAGATGATCTATCTTCCTGACTAGAGAGAGAAGATCTGCGGTCAAAACTGAAAAAGTTTTTCTTTTTTCGTTTGGTGGGACTAAAAGGTGATGGACTTCTACTTCTCTGATATGATGAATCAGATGAGCGTCGTTGCTGGAAAAGCACATTCAAGAAAGAATGGCTTTGAGCTCGTTGTGGAGGTTTTCCATTATTATCAGGCTGAGTCACTGTAAGTTCTGGAGGTTTCTTTCTAATAGGAGCTGACAGTGAGGAAGAACGCCTAGTTTCAATATCTAAATGCTAAAGGAAAAACATTTATTAAAATTTTAATTAACTCACATTTCTATTGGTGAATAAATAGAATATTTTAGAGTAAACAAATGAAGATATCTACAGGTATCATTTGCAGTTACATAATCTGTAAATGATTCTTCAATAAATAAAAAAATTTTTTTTTTCTTCATAGAAACAAATTTTAAGTCCATTTGTAAATTTAAAAGCTGTTTATAAAGATATCAAACTGATGAAATTTTAATAATAATATATTTATCACTGTTTTAAAAATATATAAAATGTTTTTCTTTCAATTTTTTTTAAGCAAATATTTTAATTTTAAAATAAGATTTAATGATAAAAATACTGTAATTTCAAGAATAATTTCTAAAAAGCTTTCAAAAGATTGATAATCCTATATTGAGATTCATAAATGTAAATCTATTATAAATCTAAAAGAACAAAAAGAAATTTCAATCAATAAATAAATTCAAGTGTTATTTCTATCAATTTTAAACCCAATTGACATGTAATAATGAAATACCAAAAGAGCACACATAATAAGAATGCAATTACATAATAAATTATTTTGCATTCCCCATTCTAATATTACCACATACAACTTAACACAGTATTTTAATTCTGACTTCACTCTGTCTTCTTACTTTAAACAAAAGCAATTTGACAGCATGATACTCTTCAGTAATTTAAATAAACTATAAAAAAATTTTTATACTTTAAATACTGTTGAAAATGGTTATTATTATATGTTAATATCAAAAAGAGCTTTATAATGCTAAAAGAGAACATATCTTATTATTGACACTGATTTATTTACAGTAGCACTTGGACATAATCAGAAGAACACTAAAAACATCTAATAATGAAAAATAATCTTGAACATTTTAATCTGCATGTATACAATTAGGCAAATTAACAAGATTTTATTTTAAGAGCTGTTTCACTCTTTTATAGGCTTAAATTGCTATGAAATGGAATACTCATAAAGGATTTTAGAGAATACCAGAAAAGTTATTTTTGTAAGAGCTGTTTTCTGTATTAGAAATCAAACTATTCATGATATAATATTCCATCACTTGATTTTTCACATGACTGAAAAAATTTATCTCTTTTATACTAAGATAGAAAATATTAAAGACAAATTATAAAATGTATTTATCATCAGTCGAAAAAATAATAGTACCAAAGAATGTAATAAATGTGAGAAATAAAAATTTAAAATAAAAATGGCTCATTAATAATTTTTTAAAAGTTTCTTTGAATTTTGCACAGTATATACTTTAATTCAATAGATGAAAAAATTAGAAATATTATTTTTAGTGAACATATATCAGCTTAAAGCATTTAGTTAAATATTGAAATTTGGTAATGTTTACTTCAATGACAGAAAATTTACAATAATTTAATCTACAATAAATAGAAAACACATTTACATTAATAAAATATTTTTCATTAGCCTACATTTTAGGAAAAGAAATTAATGCAATATCATACTTTCCAAATAAATAGGTATTGAGATTCTGAGCTACTTTTTCAAATTCAAATATTACTGCATATTATATGATCATTATTAATAACATTAAAAATTAATTCAAATTATATTACATGAACAATTTTAATTTAAGCTAAACAAAGTTTGACAGTTCAAAGAAATTATTCAAAAATTTTTACAGCTCAAAGAAATTTTTTTTTAGTAGCATTAGTATATATATATATTTGTTTACATAAATTTTTTATGCTGCAGGCAAATATTACTTTTTTTTTTTTTTTAAATAGCAAGTTTCTAACAATTAGTTTTTACTTAGAATAAAATAACTATGTGAAACAAATTCCCATAATGAAGCCCCCAAGCAAATAATTATATCACAAATCAATCTTAAATCTGATTAATATAGAATACCTGTTACCTTTTAAATACTATATATATATATATATATATATATATATATATATATATATATATATATATATATATATATATATTATATATATATACATATATATAACAATGATTTCACAACATTTATGAAAAAGTCTGTCAAAATGAAAGTAAGCATTAAAAAAAGTGAATTAAGTTATAAAAACAATTTTCTGAAATAATTTCTCATTCAGATTTTCTATATTGTACTATATATATATATACATATATATATATATATATATATATCTGAGACATTATTAAAATACCTATTCACTGAAATAGAACCTGAAACTTGATTTTTCAATATATTCTCCACTTCTTAAATCAGTTTCTTTACAATAAAAAAAAAAAATTAAATTTATTTTTCACTAATAATTTAATGAAAAATCATGTCAAAAAGACAAAATTTATTAATTTTCAAAGAATTTATATATATATGTGAGTGTGTGTGTTTGTGTGTATTCAATTTCCATCATTGAAAACTTGATACAAATTTAAAATATGCATAAAAAAATGAATGAAATGAAAATTTATATTTCTTAATCAGTAATTATCAGATACAAATTATTTTTTGTTACTTCAGATACAACAGATATACAACTACTAATGATTTTCTTCACATGCTTTAATGAAAATGGCACATTTAGATTAAAATAATAGTTCAGATAAAATTAGTTTATTCAAAGCAGATAATTTTTCGATAAAAAGGAGAAGCTAAAGAATGAACTTAAAAATTACAATAATTTCAAAACAGAAGAAAAATATTTTCCATTATTTAAGATAATATCAATAGATATTTGGAAACAAATATAACTTTTCAAATTTTCTGATTAGATAACTTCTGCAATCACAACTGAATGGAAAATAAATATTTTAATGAAAATAATGCTTCCTTTAGCATAATATAATGTTAATAATCTTAACTTTTATTTGAAATAATTTTAACTGGAAAAAAAAAACTTACTGTATTTATAATTGAGTAAAATAACTGCCATGTTAAAGTTATATTTTTAAATTTCTCGATTTTTTGAAAATAAACATACAGGATAGATGAATAATTAGGTTTTTTATGATAATAATGGCTTCATAAGAAGTTATAAGATGTACTATGATTCCAACATTTTACTGATTAGGATTTTTGATATAGGTCATGGAAAAAAAAAGGACAAGAAAATTTTTAAACGGCTACATTAAACACATGTGTTTCAAAAATAGAAATCTATTTTCATTTGCTCTAATGTAGATATAATCAAATCTATGACCTACTTAGAATGAAGCAATCATATAATTGAGCTGCAATAAACAATGATTGTTAACAAATAAAAATATTAATAAAAAATTATACAAAGAAAACTCTTGAAAAGAAAGTAAAAATAATTGAAATAAAAGAAACAGATATGAAATAAAATTGAAAATTTGTTGTTTAAATATTATATTTGGGTTAATAAATTATCTTAAACTGAGAAAAATATTTCCTTATTATTCATATAATAATAAATAGGACTGTTAATTCCATATATATATGTGGGTGTGATTCATTTATTTAATACCCCATTTATTCACACTAAATTATGTTCATATATATATTAGTATTAACAATATAAGCAAATGGATTAAATTTCACATCAAAAGTTTAACTCATTGCCTTAAAATTCATAACTAGCATAGTGCTTCCAAATCTTTTTTACATCATTTCTAAACAATGAAAAATGCAATATATGTTGAAACATTGAGAGTTTGAGGCACTTCTGATAATAAATAGAACTGCTAATTAGTCAAATTTGTAAAATGTCTAGCTTAGTACTCTAAATAGTGTTTTAAATACTTCATTAACCCAAATCTAAATTTTTGTAGATAACAAGAGAAGCCTAGTTTAACACTCCAGTGATACTTTGCTGAGTGGCTGACCATAGTAGTGTTGAATGATTTCACAGTACTGAGCCATTATATTAAAAGCAAATAATCACAAGATGTTTCGGTCTTACACTTTATCTTAAATTGTTATAGATGGATAAAAACGAAAAAATTTCTTATAAAGGCATGATAGCAAATGAAGTAGTGCATATGAAAGGCAAGATTAAAGAACTGATTTTAGAGTTTTAAATAAAATCAAATTATCACAAGAATTTTATTTAGATTTAGTCATTAAATGTATATTACAGCCTAGTCTCTGACAACAAACAGGATTGTGTTAGGAGATTTTGTAGTTAACAGTTCAATCCTAATCCCCAAGTTTCATGTGGCGTTGCCATGTTTCATCCATGACTGCATTTTGAAGAATAAAAGCTTTTTCTCCAAGTGATAACTTGAGGACACATACAGAGCTAAGTGATATGTTCAGTAAAGTGCAGAGAAAATTACTGGAATAAGCCCTTAAAACTACTTTGCCATTTATGCAGTCTCTCACAGAACTGCTCTCAAAAGAGACAAAAATACCCATTACTCTCTTTAATAAATCCTTATTTCCATATTTAGTATTTTAAAATTTGACCAAGATACTAAATTAGATGTTCTCCAAGCTTTGCTGACCTAAAAATTTATTTGCATCATCATTTATTATCAGAAATAGTTGGTTTGTAGCCTCATGGTCACCTTTTGCACACAACAGAAATTACAAATTCCATAGTACTTTATATACCATAATTACAAAACAATAAAATATTTTACACTTGAGTTTAGAAGTATGATAAATTTTTTCAAATATTTTATTGGTAAATTTTTCATCAGTAAATTGATCTGAAATTTTTATCATTCATTATGACGCATGGCATCAAAATTTCACTAACTACTTACTATTTATTCCTCTTTAGTACTTCAATTTCATCAATATTTTAAGGTATTTAAATTTCGATGCTGAGAATCTCATACCTGCATTTAAACTTATGATAGCAAACTCTAGAAAAAATTCTGATAAATTTGAAAAAGTTACATTGAAAATAATTATATGTTAAAAACCAATACTAAAATATTTGACGATTAATGCAAAAAATATTTATAAAATTAAATCTTAAAATTTTTTAGCAATTTGAAATTACTTTTACTTGCAGTTTTTAAAGTATATTAGTTGCAATAAACCAATAAAAAATTTACAGTTTTATTAAATATTCTTTCAAAACATAAAATTTTTTTTCGGCGATGAAATTTTGGTGGAGTAATCTTAATTCTTTTACTAACTTTAAAAAAAAAATTTTAAAAAATAAAAAAAAGGAGAGAAAGTGAGAACTACATAAATTAAAAAATTTTAGGACTTGTAAAATAGGACAGTAAACATAAAACAGGATGCAAAACGTATGCATTTTTAAAAACAAAATTGAGTGAAGAAAAATTTTTTGTTAAATTTTTTATAAAAGTCTTCAAACTTTCTTTGTTTATATATATAAGTCATTCTGATATCTTGATGAATATTTTATAGGATCCTAAAAAAAAGTCATCTTTAAGGGTAACACTTTTTTCATGCTGTTATAATGAAATGAAAAAATTTCTTTTATGGGATACAGGGAAAAATTAAAAATTCGAAAATAAAATTAAAGGCAATAAACAAATCTTAAAAAAAAAAAAAGAAGCGAGCACAAATTATTTGATATTTTAAATTTTACATTGTTATTAAGTTATTTATATACATGTATAAATATAATGATAAATAACAGTATTTTTTTTACAATATACAGTTCTATTTGAAAAAAAATCTTTTATATATTTGTTTCATTAACAGTTAACCACTTATGAGTTAAAAGAATAAATTATCAATTACTTTATATAAAGGAAGTTATAAAGTGTAATTTCAGAGATTTCCATCATAAAAAATAACTTTTGTCATTTATACTGTGATATTTTCTTTAAAAAGTACATTTAAATTTCAATTTTTCAGAATACATTTTACAATTTCACATTTAAAAAAAATCATGTATAAAATAAAATTTTTTCACTTTAAAAATTTTAATATTTATACAAGTGCAGTGTAGGATATCTTATGGTGCCATTTCATTTAAATGTGAGTAATCTTCTTGCAATCTTTTCTCCCTTCTTAGATTGATATGTATCGACTGACATTTAATATGGAATCTTACCTGCTGTAACATTTACTACAGAAAATATGTCATAATTTAAATACATCCTGTTAAAACATCTATATACCAAACATATACTGTTTCTTTAAAAAAATTTATAATTTAAATCATATTTCCCATAAAGAGAATTATTGAAATATTTCAAGAAATACTGAAGCGATTTTACTCAAAATGATGAAATAAAGAATATTTTGGTTAGTAATACAACATAATATCTTATATGCATTTCTGTAAGTAAATTTGATTTCTTTGATAGTTTTGCAATGGTGTTTCCAATTTTATTATACAAATATTAGATTTTTCTGCAACATGAATATATATTTATATTTTTATTAAAATATTATTTCAAAAAACAATGCTCTTCATTTATTGATTCAGGAACAATAATATTTAACTCACCTTACACAAAAGGACTATATTGAATGCTTTTCGCCAGGTTAAAGCATTAGTACAATATCTAATAAGCTCATTAAAATTACATTTTATATTAAAGTACCCATAAAAATAAAATATATTTTTCTTGATGATAATACTGATCCATAAGGAAATATTAGTGTACTCTATATTACATCTGTTTCAATTGCCTAGTTCAAAAAACAGTTTCAAACAAAGTTAATAAATTAGTTTCAAAAACAATATTTAAAATAAAAATTTATTAAAATTTTCTTATTGTTTTTCAAAATTTTTTGTAAAGAATTTATTATTGAAGTAAGCAATTTGAAACATTTCAGTTTTTGGAGTACAAATGTAAGTTAAAAAATAGAGGAAGATTGCATAATTTGATCTTAGAATTTAACTCTACATATTCATTTTACCGAATTTTCTTTTGTTCTACCATTGAACTAATTTCTGATAACTATTTTTGCTCTTGAAGATCAAAAACATCAAAGTATGTTTTATATGTAAATTAACAGAACTGACTTTTTAGGAACGACTAAATTTTTTAATCTTCTTGAAAAACACATGCTGAACAATATCTAAGAAATATAATTAAGGAGTGAATGTTTTCCAATCAATAAAACAGCATGTGAATATGTCACTTTCAATGCAACATAATAAAAATCAGTAAAACAAAACAAATTTTATTGTAGCATACAAAAAGCTTCACAATGCAATTGCATAGGCATTTTTACAATTACAAGAATAGATGAGTAGTTTTCTATAAAAATATACATATAAAAATAATTCAATCTGAAATGACTATACATGTATAACAATATATAAAATTACAAGACTAATATATAAAAAATCAAAAACATAAAAAGGGCAAAACTTGCATATAGTACATTTAATATAAATGCTCTAGTGAATAAAATTTGATACATATTTAACAAATAATAAATTTCACAGCTTGGAAAACTTGTCAAAGTTGAAATTATGCAGGAAATATTTTAGAAAATGTTTGACTTGTTTTTTATTCGATAGCTTACCTTTTTCTTCAGTACTCCTGAATTCATGGAATCACTTCTATTTTTTAATCGCCGTCGTGATCGCCTTTTGTCTTCTACAAGAGTCAGGCAGTTTATCACATTGTTGTTATTAGATTTTTTGAAAGGAAACAAAATCAGTGAAAAACCTGAAAGGTTCTTTGTGGTTACAGGTTTTTGAGATGACATTGCTTCAACAGCTAAAGCACCATTTTGGAATGACATAGGCATATCCTCATGCTCGAGAAGAACGCAAGGTTTTCGAGGAAGATCATTTAAAGCAGTATGTATACTTGGGAAATGAGGATTACTTGTAGACGAGGTATTTATTAAAGATTGAAATGGACGGATCTTTAATTGGCTCCAAGAGATAGCTTCTGACAAGCTCAGAATTTTCTTGCACAAAACTTCTGGCATATTAGGCTTAATTGGTTCACAGCCCCAAATTACAGTTAACAAACATTTTTCTGAGACTTCACCATTTTTATTATCTATTGAAAGAAATTAAATAAATTAAAATAAAAGCAAAATTTATTTAAATAATAAAAATCATCAATTTTTAACAAGTACACTACTAATTTCATTACCTGAGCAGTTATCAATTGGTTGAGCAATGTACAGAGTCCATTCCAATTGTTTGGCATTCCATAATAAAATCCAACCAGTACCATTACTTTCAAGATTGCCAAATCTACATAAAAATTATATAAAATTTGTTATTTAAAAAATGTTTTTTTTTTTTTTTTTTTTTTTTTTTTAAAATTTAAAATAGTTAAATTGCTGTATTATTTGAATTTGAAAAAAAAAATGTTACTGAAGTTTTTGTGAAGCCCTCTAAACAGGGTTCGTACAGAATTGCAAAGAAATTCTAGGAGTTTTATGGATATTTCCAGGAGGTATTAACATTCATGTTAAATAATTATTTTATTTTGTTCTAAACCAAATATACCTATAATTATGTATATGCAATTATTTTCACTTAGTTTTGTAAATAGTAGAAATGATTGCAAAAAATTAATATTTTTTTTTATTTCAGTTAGAATAATATTTAATGATTATTTCAAAAGCCTTCAATTAATTTACAGCTACAGTGGAATTTTATTTAAATAATCAATATTCTTTACATTACTGAATTAAACATTGTATAAAATATGAGTAGCTTTAGAATTTTTAAACATCTTCAATAGATTTCTATTAATTCATTTATTAATTGCCATATTTTCCTGTATACAATACCCGGATTATGTGTAAAAAAATGGGAATTTTGTTGTGAGTGTTATATGCTACCACAAATAATTTGATAAAAAAAATTAAAAAAAAATAAATAAATAAAATAAAAAAAAACACTTTTCAATTTTGGGAAATATTCAAATTTGTATATTGCCATGTGGAAGCAAAAACATTTAAGTTACACAGCAAATTTTAAATTAAAAGCTGTAGGGAAGTTAAATAAAAAATATTGCTGCAAATGTGTTAATGTGAGGTAAAAAACAAAGCATGAGCAGTACAAAAGAACAAATGTATCCAATCCGTAGCTCAAAATAATCCAGTTTTTTCATTTAATTACTAACGAAACAAACATATGTTATTTTAAAAATATGCTTAACTTCATTTTAAAAAAATTAAAAATTAATAAAGTTTTACTAGAATCATCTTGGATCTTGAACGATGTTGCACTTTCATCTCAGTTTATCACACTTTGCATTGAGGTGAATCCAAACAGATCTTTTTCCTAATAAATATCTTCACCGTGCAATTTATTATATTTTAAATCATATTGTTTTTATTAGAATATATTATATATATATATTCGAATATTGCTCATAATGTGGCATTATTTGGCACCACATTATCAGCAGTATTCGAATATTCACTGAAAGAATTGCCACATATTATACACCATAGTAAATTATGTGATGCTCTTTTACTAAAAAAAGGGCTTTGAAGAAAATAAGAATCTGGGGATTATATACAGGAAAATATGCTAATATAAAGATGTGTGTAAGAACCTCTTTTCAAATATAAATATACTTATTCAAATCAAATGTAATGATTAGATAAAGTATCCAAGATGATTTTTTTTTAGTTATTATTTGATAAAAGAAATGTTTTTGCTTTCGATTCGATATTAATATTGAGCAATAACTAATGCTTCTCTGATGTACCATGGCAATATATATTTTATTTTGCAATTAATGTTAATTTACCAGCCCTTTCAGCATACTTTATTGCATGTTTTTGAAGTTTATTTATGGCACGTTTCTTATGTATGGAAAGTATATAATTCAACTCAAAAATTCTTATAATTAAATATTATTCAGTTAATTTTATACAATATAAATAAAACAGACAGAAATAGAAAATGAATCAGTTAAAATTGCCAGTCTGATTACACGCACGCCGATCTTAATTGTTATTATTTCACATCACTTTACAGATATAAATCTAAACACTACATTTAGTCTTGACTGAACAAAATCATGAAGTTGTTGTGGCTGAACTGGATTGTTATTTTAGTCAAAAGTTATCACAATACAACAATCTAATATCGATCAAGATTTCATTTAATGATAACATTAAAAGCTAATACTCAATTAGATTTTGAGTCAATTTCCTAGAAAATTTTAAAATATTAAAAAAAAAACTCAAAAAATTATAATATTGTTGAATTAAAAAAATGCATCAACGTAAGTAAAAAAATTATAGGAGAAATTAGCGATTTTAAAGGAGTCAAGTCAAAATTTGAGTTTCAAGTGCCCTTAAAAATAGTTTTTGAATTCCAAGAATTTCCAGGAGTTATATGGACTCTATCTAAATATTTTAGCATAATTCACTGAAATATATTTTAAAATTAATAAATCACATTTACAAAATCAATTTTTATAAGCTAGTACTGAATTTCAAATGACATGAATAAACAATACAAAAATAAATACTGATACATTTATTTATTTTTGAATTGTTTTTTAATTGTTCATTACAATGAATAAACAATGCAAACAAAATATTGATTTAATAAGAAATAAAAGAGTTATTTCTAATGTTTTACAGGCAAAATTTTGTTTTCTGTTTTAAAATATGCATGAACAAAATGAAATACATAAATATTACTTTCAAAGGACAAGAAACAAAAATTAATTTGAAAAACTATCTCAACAATTGGATAGGTTAGCTATTTTAGAAACAATAAGAGTTTCAGTCTGCAAAATTAACTCAACATTAAGAATGATGCATATAAAATTTGAATATAAGAACATTTTTCCTTTAAAATAACTTATTACATACTACAATAAGTTATTAATAATAAGAAGATAACATAAATTTTACAGGATGATGCATGATGATCACATATTGGTTAAATACTTCTTTTAAACCACAAAATATTGATTAATTAAGACATAAATAAACTAATATATAACTAAAAAACTTAACAGAATAAACTAAAAAAAACAAACTAATATTTCAGAAATTTAAATGAAGGGTAAATTACAGAAAATGATTAATAAATTTGACAGTCTTAATAGCTCATTTAATATAGAATTGCTGAAGTGGCAGGTGTAAATCAATAATAATTATAAATAAGAGTTGGAAAAAAATTTCAAAAAATACATAACCAAAACTTTCACATAATTTTGTATATTAAACTAAAATTCTATAAAAATATTAAATAATACTTAAAATATTAAATAATACTTTTAACGTTTAGATTTTTTAAGTAAATTAAAATGTCAGTAACATTTTAAATCATAAATATTCATCAAATCATTTTTTCAATAAGTGTAATTTTATCAAATTTTATGTGTGAGTGCGTCAGTCAGTCAGTTTGTCTGTCTAACACGTTTACAATATTCTTTAAAAACAAATGTCGTTAATTTTTTAAAATTAAGTTTATTTTAAAAAATTAACAGAATTACAACAGAAAAGTAATTACAACAGAAAAAGAAATGAGAGTACAATAAATTACTTAAAAAAAAGGAATAGTTAAATTGAGGTGAGTGATAATTGTATTGAAAGTCTTGATGCATTTTTGTTTTTATATTTACTTTTATAAATATTATTTGTACAGATATATAAATTAAAATGAGATAAAAACTATATCTTTTCTAATTTAGTAATTGAAAATATACCTATTATAAAATAAAATATTATGACCATGATTCTAAACATATTAATAAATAAATTTGATATATAGAGTGAATGAGAAGGATTACAAGATTTCAGAATCATGTGTTTATTTAAATAGATAAAGTTCCACAAAATAACATATAACAAGGATAGCATATTACATACAATTACACAGACAGCTATAGAATGAACGAATTACTACATAATCAAAAGGGAGAACAGATTATAGGGGAAATTCCCAAGTTGTACCAAGTGCCATCTATCCAAGCTCAACAGAGAAGGTAGCTGTAGTTACAACTGCTGCACCCAAATTGAAGCAATTCATTGGAATTTGTTTCTCTCAAGCTTCAATTTTAAAAATGACACTTTCCATATCACTTAATTGAAAAATAATTTTAAAAAAAATCCGTTTTCTAACTTTAATTTAAAATCAATACTTTGAATTTACAAATAAACACTGATTTTAAATATTTCCAATTACAAATCAACCAAAAAACCAAATTTAAAACTTATTATTTTAAGTTAACAAATTACAATCTAAACTTTAAAGAAAACCAAATATTTACTAAAGAATCAAAACTGATATGTTAGAGTTGTCAGAACAGCAATAAACTTTCACACACATTAGAAGTTGTTACACAGAATCACAGTCAATAATCATACTTCAAAAATTTTCACTTTAAAGAATTTAGTATTATCAGTTAATAGGTCAGCATTTTTCACTTTTGATGAATCAAAATTGAGTTCACAATTTAAATTACATTTCTTGATTTTGTAAAAAAAATTGTAAGTAAAAAAAAAAATTAATAAAATTTTTAGAAAGGGCTATTTTTATAAACAATAAAAATAATCCAAACCAATAGTATAAACAAGAATTTTAGAAGCATAAAAACTACATTCTTAATTCTGGTGACTGTGAACCAATTATTTAATTATTCAAAAATAAGAAACCTGATCTATGTTTGGCATGCTATAATGCCAACGATTTCTAAAAGAAATTGGAAGTCTATTTTACATAATTTCATTATATGTAATACTGGCTTTGTAATATTTATGGCTTCATTACATTTTATTAATAAGCCATAATTTTATTAAGATAAAAAGAGTAATAGAGAAAACACAATACACCAAGAAATTTTAAAATATTGAAATGAAACAATTTAAAATAATAAGAAATGGAAAAATAAGCTCTTTATAACTTAATCTTTTATTTTACTAAATCTAAATTAAAATACAGTAACAGAGAGAGAAAAGAAAAGTTCTCATTTTAACTGAGAAAATAATATATTATAGATTCACTAAAATTCTGAGTGCTCATTTACTATCTGAATATTAAAAAGTATTTCAAAAAATTAACAGTCTAAAAATGTTGGTAATTGTTTGAAATATTTTTAAATACTCAGTAAATTAATATTTACTGATAATGATAATAATAAGAGTAATTAGACACTTAATATTAAATTATAGAAATATTATAAGTATTAAGTGAATTTTTTTTAAATATTTTCATTCTAACATCTAATTTTATATTACATAAAGTACTTAATATCCAAATTATCCATTACTATGAATTATTATTCAAAAGAAATTATTTCATTGAATTAATATAGCAAGAAGTTAGAATATTTGTTTTGGTAAATAATATTTTTAGGAAAAAAGAACTAAAAAATGTTTAAAATGTATTTATAGGAAAGTAACAGTTTTCTTCTATAGTTTTCGCAAGAATTGAAAAACACTTGAATAAAAAAAGTTTAATAGAAGATAATATACTGCTGGTCAATTGCTAAGGACGAATCACAAATTGCAATGTAGCATAACATTAAGCGAGACATGAGGTCTAGTAGGATAAAATATACTTGCCAACTGTTCAGACATTAGAATAAAGAATTATTTATTGTTCTGGAAAGTACAAAAGCTGTGAAACATCTAAAAGAAAAAAATGTTCATTTGATGCTGCATACGGAAAAATGGAATAATGCATTTAAAAGTCAGCAGGCACTTTGAAGAAAGATATCAGTACGGGATATGTCAACCGTGGAGTACGATGCAACATTCCACATGTTGTATCATATTTTGCACAATATTATCCAGCAGCTGTTGAGGCAATTTATCCCATTCCTCTGTGAGTGCATGGATGAGGGTATTCTTGTTTGTTGGAGGATAGTTTCGACCAGCAACTTGCCTCCCCAATGCATCCCACACATTTTTGATGGGGTTTAGATCTGGAGAACGTGATGGCCACATGAGGCGTTGAATATCTTAGCTGTCAAGACAATCCTGAACAGTGAGTATTTGATGACACATTGCGTTGTCATCCATAAAAACAAATTTATCACCGACAGCACAACGGAAAAAGACGAACATGAGTAAGTAGAACTTCATTAATGTATTGTTGACCCATCATAGTCCCATCCGCAACCACATGTAGAGATGTGCAGCCATTGATCATGATGCCGGCCCACATCATGACACTGCATGTCAAATATCAGTCCCTTTCATGGATATTTTCTGGACGATAAGCAGTACCCTCTTGCGCCAGACCAGTTGGCGTCTACAATCCAATGACAGATTGAACCTACTCTCATTTGAGAATAGTATGCATGCCCAGTCCTATTCAGTCTAATTGTGATGTTCATGACACCATTGCAAATAGGCAATACGGTGTTGTCTTGTCAATGGGACACACACAACAGGTCTGTGGGCGTACAGTCCTCATCCCCTCAAACATCTGGCAACAAGAAACTGATTTGCCACCTGCTGAACTGTGGTGCGCCTGTTCCTTTTTGCTGATAGGACGATATATCTGTCTTCTGCAGGCGTCATACTTTTATAACAACCTCCCCAGTGCTGCCTACTACACATTCCAGTAGTCTTAAATGACTTCCACAGCTGTGAAACAACGTTGTGAGCGATGTCGAACTCCTTGGCAACATCTGTTATTTTTCGCCCTT
The DNA here is from genome assembly GCA_030067965.1 of Latrodectus elegans. NCBI lineage: Eukaryota > Metazoa > Arthropoda > Arachnida > Araneae > Theridiidae > Latrodectus > Latrodectus elegans. Next base: position 84,800,096 of record CM057811.1, read on the forward strand.
CTTCGATCTTTCCAATAATTCGGCAATGCATAAAATCATCTAAATGATGTTGGGAAAACATGCCAAAAATTTCAAGTTCGTCTATTAAATCTTTCCTGTAAAACTTTGACTTGAAACAACAACTGTCCATACGCGTCAATACCTTTAAAGCTCTTATGAATGCTATCATGTGATAAACAGATGTGGAAAAAAATTTGCATATGCGTACTTCTTGTTACTATATCCCGCACTTATTCTAATTTTCCATATTTTGCTTCCTTTCATTTTGTGGTTGCTATGGATGATAATGTTATCTGTCGTTAGCAATTGTCCAGCAGTGTATTTTGATATATTAATTGGTTTGTAGTTTTGTTGCCATTTCTTGCAGATGAGGAATAATAAACATTAATTAATTAATAGAATGAAAATATATAATTGGCTAAACAAAATGAAATAGGATTTAAATCAAACAATCATAACTAATAAAATATAAACATATAATTGATACATCAGCAATTTTTCATAAAAAAAATAATTCTTATGTACAACAATAAATTTACCTGTACATCTCAACTTCAGGCTGTGTTTTTAATTTTGAAGATGTTAAAACAAGCTGATCACATTGCATATAAGGATCACAGTGCAATGAGGGATTTTCAGGTAATTCCAAATTGATGCTTTGTACTGGAGCTTGAATATCCCATTCTGACCAAGTGGAAACATCTGCAATAACATTTAAGAGTATCTAAAAGAAAAAAGGGCCTTTATAATTATATACATATTATCAAATTTAAAGAATGAATTTCTGCTTAAAATTTAAAAAGAACACATTTCATGTACTTTTTCACAAATTATAAATTTGGAAATGAGCTTTGTATCCCATTATCGTAATTCACTCCATTTTTTTTTTCTTTCTTTTTCTTCTTTAATCAAAGTTTGGATGTCACACAAGTCGTTTTTTTTTTACAATATAAATATTAATTCAACCAGAATCAACAGTTTAAAATTGACTTCAAACTTCTTCAAATATTTGTTGAAGGGCTAGGCTATACATGTCAAACCCAAGAATTGTTTATCTGTAGGATAGAGTGCTTCTTATATAGCAATATTAATTAAAGTTAAGTTCTTTGTTATAAAACACTGACAACACTAGTTCAACACACGTATATTGCATAAGTTTTAAAATTTTCTTGAATTTTTACAAGAGAAATAAATTCAAAGTTGAAAATATAAAAGCTTCATATTTGTTAACATAATTTTACTGTTAAATAAACAGAATTCAATATCTAGTAAAATATATAAGCTGGATCAACATAATTATAAAAGCAATTTTTCATTTAAATTTCATAAGATAAATTTAACAGCCATATCCACATTAAATTAAAAATTAAGTTTCAATAAAAATAAAGTAATTTATTAAATGTTAAAAAATATCAAGACAGTAATAAAATATAATTAATATCCATGATGTGTGGTTGCAGAGAATGACTGAAACGAATAATAGTAAAATCTTTGTACTAGATTTATATAATAAATCTGTCATCAAATGCATCAAAATCTCTAATATATGTTTTGAACTAATAAATATGCTATATATGATGATATATACATTAAAATGAAAACAAAATGAATAATGAATATATTTAGGTTTATTCTGTGCCCTTCTTCAGAATACACCTGCCATAAAAACATAAAGCCCATGAATGAATATATTTAGGATTATTCTATGCCATTTTTTTATAAATGATGGCTAATTCCATTAGCACCAGTAGTTTAAAATAGATACCAAACATCTGCAAAAATTACCAAGGTCTGAATCAAACACCTATATAATTAACTAAGAATAGATAATGTTATCCATTTTCAATGACCAGTTTGTTAGAATAGATATAAAATTTACTAAATAAGACAACTTTTAAAATTAATAATTTCAGGCAATAAAAATTGATAAATATAGATATGTTTTCCATCAATGGTAATTTTTTTGCACGAGAGCTAATTTGACTGTGACCAACATTTTAAAGTGGATTCTAAGCTACAAACATCCAAGTCAAAAGAGGGATTTGAACCTAAAAACTGAAGGCAAGAATGCTAACTATTTGGCTACCGGTACAGTCTAACAACAGATAATTTTTGACAGCTAGAATTTAACTCTATAGATATTTTGCTTATGAAGATAGGTAAAATAATTTGTAATCTTAAAAAAAAATATTTTTAATATTTCCTTATTAGTATTTTCTTTTCTAATGCCTAAGAGAATTTTTATGCTGTTAAAAATGATAAAGTTACATAGAAGGAAACAAACATTAGAATATGCCACAGAAATAATTATATAATTCATACATGCATAATTTGTACAACATCACTTTAAAAACAACATATACTAAGAAAAATATTTCACTAAATGTATTTTCAGATAAAAAAGTTTATATATATATAGAAATAATTATTAAGCTACTAAAATAAAATACATTATAATTAAAGCAAGACATCTTAAGATGATTAAGTTTGTTTACCACAGCAGCACAAGGGATTTCTTTAGTGCTAGCATAAACTGACACAGAAGATCCAATGATATTGAAAGAAAGATCTTTTTGCCAACAGCGAAGACTGCAATTTGAAGGAATTAAATTCCACCCTTGTGCAGAATTTATAGGTAGATTCTAGAAAAACATATTAACAAGCTGAATTTATAAATATAATAGGTTGGTGTAACATATTGAACACAAATATACCTTTAACAAATACATAAAAATAATTTCGAATTTTCAAAACAATTAAATGATAAAACAGCATTTAATGTTTACTTAAAAATTAATATTTAATGTTTACTTAAAAATTAATATTTAAGTAAACATTAAATAAGCTAATTATTAAATAATATTTAACAGACAAATCAATGTTTACTTAAACGATTATTATATGTTAATGAACAATTATATGATAATAAAGGAATCAGATAATAAAAAACAAAAGCAAAATTTAAGTGCTTAAAATTAAAAAAAAATATTTTTAGAAATAAAACTTTTCAAGACCGTATTAAATTAACCGTATAAAACAATTTATAATTTTGATATCATATGAATTTACAAATAGGTAGTAAGTAAAAAGATTATATTTTTATTAAAAAAAAATACCATTTACTAAAATATCCAAACATTTAACACAATGCAATAAAAAATAAATATATTATCTTACATATTTTTGATTGCTAATTCATAATATTCTTAACTTGTATATGCAAAAATATCTAAATTAAATTTCATTGCAATAAATTTATAACTTCTTTAGTATTTTATAAAACTACTACAAATAATGTTAATACCAAGCACAAATCAGAAAATATAAAGTTTTTTATATATTGTTATAATTTACACAACAATAATATACAATTTATTATAAAATAATACAAATATATGTACCTTATTAAATGAAAAAACAATTTTGTTAGATAATAAACCAATTTATTTAAAATGATCAAAAAATATTAGAGAAAAACTGCATAAACTCACTTCCCGATGTAACTCAACAAACTTGACTATAACAACAGTTGTTTCCTGATTCTAAAATTGAAAAATAAATTCATTAATGAAAAAGAACATTATAACCAAGAGAAAATTTCACAAAAGTATTTTGAGTGATACCAATGACTATCTACTCCAAACATTGCTATTAATAAACTGAATAATATATATATATAATTGAATTTATTTGATGCTTGAAGCCTTAGAATTTGTCATACCAAAAATATCAACTAAATATAACATTCATCCATTTAAATTTCTCTCAGCTGGTGTAGTTTGGAGAATGTCAATTAAGCAGGAGAGAGAGAGAGAGATTAAATTTTATAAGATACCTATAAAATTAACCTGGACTTATAAATCCAATATTTTTTTTAAAATGTAATAATTTATTATGAAATATTATTGATATATAATTAATAGGAGACAACTAAGTGAAAACTAAAACAAAATATATTGATAAACATTTTAATAAGATTTCTGATAAGGATAATTTCCTTTTAAACAATTTGATAACTTCATAATTCTATTCATAATTATTATGAATAGAATTTAATTTGCTTATAGAGAAAGACATTATCGTGCAATAAAAAAATAAGCTAGATGACTTTTTAATTATCAAAAAATTCAAAAATAAATGTAAAAGATTACAAGGAATCTGTATTCAAAATTACATATTCAGAAAAAGTTCTTACAATAACAAAAACTTACTTCAATTAATTTAACAAGATTAAAAAATATTTAGATAATTAAATAGTTTTTTTTTTTATTTTAAATGGTATTTTTTGTATTATTTTTTAATTTTATTTGTACTTTTTTAATGAATTTTTTCTAATACCTAGTTGCTTAGGATATTTTCCTTTTCTGCACAGCAAGAGGCAGAATTAATGGTATCTTATACAACGGAGCCCCTAATAGGTGTCCTCATTGTGTTAAAGTTGGTTGAGTTTCATTTAAATTCCTAGACTTGTCCTGCCACCCCTAAGATATATTACTTTTCTTTAAAAAAATTATGGTAAAATTTACAATAGAGTATCCCTTGATTATTTGGCAATTTTTTTTACTCCAAGATATGAATAGCAGGTGTCTTCTACATAAAAGTTATACAAAGATAGGGTTATCAAGTATCATAAATTAAATTTTATTGCCAATATGACCAAACCAAATGGAACCCGATTCTATACTGTACCCCAAATTACTTTAAAATATAGGTAAAATTCCTTTATACTTTCTTATGATAATCATCATAATAGGAAAGAAAAATATCACAATTATTGTTGTTAAAGTAAATTGTAAATGTTCCATTTACATTATGTATTGTTTTAAAAGATTTGCATTTTTAGAAACTATGAAAAATAGTACATTTTATTTACATTCTTAGCTAAATAATAATTATATTTTGATAAAGCTTATTTAAATACCAAAATTTATTTCTGACAGAAACTGCTTAAGAATCACTTCACTGGAATCACTTCAAGTGAAAGCTGGGTATAATGGAATAGTATATATTATTGTTTCCATATTAATAGTTATCAAAGAGGTTTTATATTACTTCCACAGCCAAATATAAATAAAGTGTACTTCATGCAATTTTTTTTTATTTGATTGACTATAAGACTGAAGACTACCATTTCCTGCAGGCAACAAAATGCACCAACAGGCTTACTAAATCAGAAGGGGTTTGTGTCACCTAACTTTCGGTTTACGATGTATCATGATCGTGTACAAGCGCAAATTTAAATAAGTTGCGGTTTCAATGACCTCCAAAGTGAAATGATACTTCTGGGGGTGGCAAGTATTAGAGGTATTCAGCTCAGTCACTTTTTCAAAATCAGGAATACTCCACCCAGCTGTTTCTATCAAACTGGTAGAGCCCTACTAGGTATAGTTAAAGGGAAGCATGGTGGTGCAACAAAAAAAATACGCGCAAAATTTGTTTTGTGTGCTAGTAACCATTGAAGCATTTGGTTGATAATTTGCTTTTATTTTATTAGAACTTAAGCTTTTGAAGTAAAGGATTTAGTATTTATATTTTGAAATTTTAATTTTTGAATATTAATTTGCAGTGAATTTTCTTGTATTAAGTTACTTAAGTATAATTTATTTTGAAAAATTATAAATTTTTTCATTATTTTGAATTATTATTCACCTAGTGGAATATATATGGCCACATAATCATACCAAAAACATCAAGATTCTGCAAGCAATGATTTAGATGAATTATTTTATCTATTTAATTAACACATTGCGATTATAAGTAACATTTTGTTATATAATAAGTATTGTTTATAAATATTTGCTATATTAGTGTTTAGATTTAATCTGAATGGGGATTGATTATGATTAATTTAAAAGTCTAGTTTTTATAATAATGCTTATTTATGCTTTAGATTCACTTTTATTAAATTGGGCTAGAGAGCACTACTGTGCCATTGCTCTGTTATATAAAATTCGTGTTTTCATAAAAATGTACTTTTTCTATATAATCAATTTGGTTTTATTGCCCAGTTGTCTCTGTGGTATATTGCACTACACCGAAGTTTTTACTGCCTAGTTGATTAAAATTTAAATTTTCATAAAAATGCAATTTATTTACATTGCACATATAGTTTTATTGGCTGATCATCACCCAGTAAACTTGCACAATATTTAATTTATACTTGTTTTTATTACACAATCTTTGGTAAATGGGTTTCTAGTTATTAGCATTTTAATAGTTCATTAGTATGTAAATATATTGAAATATTTAACATTTTGATATTTGAAATAGCGCAAAATTGAAGTTCAAGTCCAATCAATATTTGGTAACAAGATATTACACACAGTGAAGTAATTTTGGTTGGCTAGATAACTGTGCAGTGCTTGTCAAAAAAATTAGAAATTGTTATAAAATTCTGTAGTCTTTTACCCAATATAAGAATTAATCTACAACCAGTAAACATGAAAAGAAAAAATGCTTATCATAGCTTTTAAAAATTTTGGGGCACAAATGCTATATAATACAGGATGACAAATTCTGGAATTTTTTTGGTGACAAAGAAATGTTGCCAAGATGACGTATTATGATGTGAACAGTGTTGTAAATACTTTGGTTTCCAAATATAGAATTTTCTGCATAATTCTTAAAGGTCTTCATAAGTATAATGTAATAAATATCAGATAGCCAGATAAACAAAAAAATCCGCCAAAAAATTACCGAACTCAGAATTTAGCATTCTAAATTTTACGGAATGTGTGCCTAACTTTTATCATAATATATCAGACAGGAAGAATAAAAATTTAATTAGTTTCCTCTAAATCCATTACCGAGATTTAAACAATCGATAATAATTTTTTAAACAATAAAATTTAAATAGCAGTATTAAAAAAACAAAGTGTAGATTTAAAGAAATATATGTAAATATTTCTGAGATATTTCATAAATTAAAGACAAGTAAATGAATTAGTAAACATTGAAAAATCAAACGAAGGAATTATTTTTGAATGCGTGATTTTTTATAAAACAATTTTGTTATAAATAAAATTTATTTAAAAAGAAAAATCATAGAACCTGAATTAAACATGCAAACAGATGATCACAGAATTAAATTTATGTTCTCAATAATATCAAGGTGCAAAACTAAATGTTTCTATGAATGCTGGAAACGTACATTTACTTGCACAGAATAATCAAAAATTTTCATCTCAATATTATTGATTTTTTTTTTTTTTTGAACTTTAGAAAGTATCCAAAAATTAATGAACAGTGACAATGATAAATAGTTTGGTTCAGTGTTCGGTCATAAGACGTGAAGAACCGAGTGCATATGCACTTGAGTTCGATCAATTGATGTGTAAATGTAAATAAAATTGTAAGTTTTACTTACATTATCAGATTTCTGATATTTCTTAGGGTTAAGAAAAAGAAGTACTATCAAAAATAGAGAGAGACCGAAGCCTACAACGACGAACAAAACTAATAATGCGGAAAACATTGAAAGACTTTAACAAACATGAATCTTCAACATTTTATAAACAAAAACCAAGGCTGGGTTTCTGGATATAGAATGTTTAGGTTGAACTAGATCGCATATTGTGTCAATTACTGTTGAGTTGTTTTATCTATGGATTTATATTCACCATGAATTTAGTTTGATTACTAAATTTTTATTAATAAAATAATTGATGTCAAAATTTTTATCTTCACAGTAATATGTATTTTACAATTTTTTTTTTTAAATTAGAAACGTGTTAGTGAAATTTTTGCAGGTTGAAATGAAGTGAGCTCACACTAATTGTATTAGCAAACATAAAGAAACTAAAAGTGTTCCATTATTTTCTGTTAATATCTGATAGTTTATGATTTATAATTTTCCTTTTTATAGTTATTGTGGGTGTTGTATTGTTATAACTACAATTAATTCTTACTGTTTTGAAATTTATGTTCTTTTTATAAGTATAAGCAATAAGGAAACTTGAGAAAATATGCTTCGATATTTAGAGTGCATTTACCGAAATTGTTTGAATATTAAGTGCTTTTTTTAAATCAATGTTATTTTGCTGATCCGCATTATACAATGGATAAATCTATACCTGTAATCGAATTATACGATGATGACGATAATGTGAATACGCAGACAGAAATGCTTGATGACGAAATCGAAGTATATAAAGTGCCTATTGTTACAATAGAAGATCCTCCCGAAATCCCGGTTATTTCTCTCGACAATGATGAAACTCCAACAAATTCTGACATCGTTATTGATGATACTGGTAACGATGCGGTTGTCACATCTCTTCCCTTCAGTGAGGACAGTCATTCATCTGAATGCACCACTATTTCTTCGGATGAAAGTGATGTAGAAGTTACGAACCCATCCACATTAAATAATAGAGATGATTGCATTCACTTGATTGGTCCACCGAGTAAAGAAATAATGTCTAAACGTTGCTCAAAAATTCAGGTTCAAAGGACTTCTAACTCTAGTATGAGCAACAGTGATATTTTTATAAAAAATGCATCTAGTGTAACACCTTCAAAAAGATGTCGTATATCTCCTTTAAAGAAAAAACAATGTAATACTTGTCACACCTATTTCAGTGATGAACATCAATATCAAAATCACAATTGCATTCATACAGATAAAAAGCCATTTCCATGTAACACATGCAACCAGATATTCACTTCAAAAAGTGCTCTTATCAAACATACTAAAACTCACAGTGCAGATAAGCCATATGTGTGTGATATATGCTTTAAAGCATTTAGTGATAAAAATATTCTTAGAATGCATTACAACACACATACTGGGGAAAAACCATTTGCTTGTACTATTTGTGACAAAGTTTTCTCCAATACAGTGTCATTGAAAAATCATTATGAAATACACATTGGAGAAACACCTTATGTGTGTGATGTTTGCTTATCAAGTTTTGATCACAAATCTAGTTTATGTGATCATAAATTACATGAACATAACTTTTTAACTTTAGTTTAAATATAAGTGGAAATTTTAAAAAAATATTCTTTATGTATTCTATAAAATTTAATTTTATTCCTAAGTATTAATGCTATGATTTGCATGTTTACAGTGCAATTTCATTGTAAACTTTTCGTTATATGTTCTATTGATGTAAAGAATATATCTTTTCTGACAGTTCTTGTAACTACTATTGAAAAGAAGAAATTTAAGAGTGAAATCGCTTTCCATGTTACTAATTTAATGCCATTGTTGAATGTTGATAGACTATATAATTCATTGTAAATAGAGCAGATTAGTTTATTTTTTGAACCAATTTTTATATGTACAATTATTACCAATTTTATTTTTAAATTAATATTTTCTTTTTGCGCCATGCGCATACTCAAACTTTTAATAAAAGATGTGCATAGCTGAGATTTTCTAATCATTTTTTAATATTAAGCTTGTCTGTTAATGGTCATCAACAAAAATCTTTTTATTGAATCAAATTCTTCAAAACATTTTTTTTTTTAAATAATACTATTATTTATGATAGTCTTTTAGTTTGAATGAAAATTTTCTTAATTTAAAACAGTGTAAATACAAATATATAGATAACTAAATTGTCATGAATTATGAGTATTATGTGCTTTCAAATAAATATTAATGTTTCAATTATGTGTCATTTAATTATTTAATAAAAAATATCCCAAGTTTTACTCAAAACTTAATTTTTGACACAAAGTTTAATGTATTGTTTAAAAAATTCTTATGTATCTCATGTAATAGATATCAGTATAAAAATACTATCTAAATATTAATGTTATATGTGATTACTTTTTTAAAAAATTTAATATTGTTTAATTTATCGACTCAAGCTAGTTTTGGACCACACATTTCTTTATTGTCTATAGGTCAAAAGAACAAGTAAGTTAAGTAAAGGAAAAAATTCATTATGCTGGGGCAAGGAACTTTGCTTAATGTATGCCATGTGTAGTCATATATTATTTTGTTGGAATATAGCTGTTGGCAAGTACTGAAGATATGGAAAGACATCATGCTTCTACATCTCTAAAACATGCAGGCTGTTCAGTGTGCTAATGTGCCAGAGTAAAATCTGATACAATTCCAAGTCGTGATACTAGGTGGAAAACCAATGTGGTGATGCATAATGCAACAGTTCAGCTGTCTCACTACAATCTTTCCTGTTTTGAATCCAGTCATTATGATGTTGTAGACAGAAGGAGCATCCATATCAACCCATTCTCTTGTTCATTGTACCATGGATGGCACAAATGCCTCTAGTTTTTAATCAAGGTTAAATGAAGCTGCAGATATTCTACTTAGCGTGAAGTGCTGATTACCTCTTCTAAGTTAGTCCTTAAGAAACTGGACATCTTTCAAAATCAAGCACTGCGTCTGATCACAGATTTTGTAAAAGCAACTAATATTGATTGCATGCAGTTATGTACAGGGAACAGACCTATTTATGTAATAATACAGGAAAGTGCAGAACTACTTTGGGAGAAAATTCTTGGAACCCAGAGAAGCATGTCCCTCTGAGAGGAGATTTCTTTTGAATACGGCTGGAACTTGAAGTCACAATGATTTTGTACAGGAGGTTTGTGTGATAATCTCAAGTTTAGATCTCAATTTTGAGGCTGAACAGTTTTTGCTTCCATATAAACGTATTGTAAATAAGGACTTCTTCATACACCTTGGACTTAAACAAGAATTTCTTAAAAATGACACAAGCAAAAGTGTGTTAAAGGCTTTAGCTTACGAAACCATAAATTTCTATTATCCAAAAAAAGAGTTTCTACAAGAATATATATACTGACGGCTCCAGAATGGTGATTTCTCCAATGTGGGTGCAGGTATCTACTGTGAGCTGTTTTCTTTATACATACCTGTTGGCCTTTTTACAACTTTCTTTCACAGTGAAATAGCTGCAATTCATTGAATCCTTCTACAGCTACAACCTCATCTAAGGTTCTTTTTAAAAGTGGTTTTCTTATCAGACTCTAAAAATGCCCTTCTAGCCATTGACTCCCAACGTGACTCCTGTTCCTCAGTTGTTATTGACTACTTCAATCTTCTTATGGGACTCTCAAAAAGATTGTCCTTCAATGGATCCCTGCCAATTGTGGTGTTCAGGAAAATGAAACCGTTGACTTTCTGGCCAAGAAAGGAGCTGCTGTCCTTCAAACATCACAACTTGTTCTCCTGTGCAGTTCAAGCAAGTCAAATGTCAACAGTCTTCAAAGTAGATTTTTTCAGGAACTCACATCCATCAATAAAAATAAATATTTTAATCACATTCATGCAGTACTTGGATGGTCAAGAACGAAATATCTTGCAATGTTTCGCCTCTGGCCATGTTTGTCTTCTAAAGTACCTATACCAAATCAGTGTCATATCAGACTCCCTCTGCCTCTTGTGTAACTTTAAAAAAGATATGGATTTCCTGCACCTTTGAAAGTGTCCTGCTCTTCCACACCTTTCCATCTGGGAGTGTCATTGGGCGGCAAGACATGCCGTAAGTTTATAGATTTACCTGAAATGATGTTTTTTTCCCTTCCTTCTTTTGATGTTTTAGTTGTATTGTAACTCTTCCAATGGAAAAAATATACTCTACTCAACTGGAAATGATGCCAAGTGGGATGAGAGGTCATCAAAGGAAGCGTAATATATTGAGTTTTTGTTGTGCTTTGGTTGAGCTATCCGCAGCAAAAAAAATTCAATTGTGATGTAATGAGGTGGGTGCAATTGTGCCTGTTGGTTTGTTGTTTATTCCTGGATCCAGCAATTATAGACCTGTATCACAATTTCTTGGTTTCATCCAACATGATTACTGATTTCTCTGAAGGATAATTTACAATTTTTATTGATTGCTATTGTTTCTCGAACCCAGAAACTTACTTAAAAGGTGTTCAATGTCTCCTGTAAAGATTATTTAAATAATTAATGCATAAAAAGATAATTGCTTTCAGGTGGCACTACAGTCAACTGCAACCCCTTGATGTACTTTCCTTCAGATTTTTTTAAAGCTGTTTTCTAATATAAATTGACTAATTTAAATTTTCAAGATTTTTCATTTCTAATAAATAATACAATTATTTTTAATATCAAAATAAAAAATATATATTTCAGTTTCTAATTTAATACAAATAATCAAAGGTAACACTAAAACTGGATGTTCTGAATTTAAAAAATGCCATAATTTCTAACAAAAATTTAAATAATTTAATTAAAATTATAGTTATGAATAACAAGTAAATAGAGAATAATGAATGTAATTAATTTTTATTGTAATTTGATTATATGAGAAAAAAATGTCTTATTGAAAATCAATATTGAAAAGAAATTAAAATTTCAAAACTTTTTCATTACTTTTTATTGCATTATTAAAAAGGAAGGTAAAATGTCAAAAAGAGAAACAATATTTCTTCAATGATTATTGTACTAACTTGCATTTAAGAGCTTTCATTGCCTATTAAAGCTCTTTGAGATTTTTGTCAATGAATATCTTATTAAAATTTATTTTAAATAGTTTATAGAAATAAAAATATCTAAATTTTTTTTAAATAAATAAGTTAGACTTTAATATCAAATTGATTTATAAAGAATATATTAACATGATTGGCCACAATTTGTTTCTAATTTTTCTCTAAAAAATGGGAACATTTTTTCCACATAGCATATAATAGTTCATTATATTGAAGTCTTTTTCTTCCACAAAAAAGTATAACTGCACCATCTACATTTGTTAATTTAAAAGTATAAACATTTTTGGTGAAAAATGTTTTTGCTCTATTGGATTGTTTATTTTCTAAGTTATCATATTAGTTATAACAGATTTTTTTTCTTGTTTATAGACACTAATATTTTTTAAAAATCATAATTATCTGACCTATCCTGAAAAAATTTTACTGAGATGATAGAAAATTTTTTATATTTTATAGTTATTTTGATAGAAAAATGCTATTATTTTTAATTAAATCATTTATTTGTGCTATTTAATAGTTTTTTCATTTCTTTATGATGTATAAAAATCTTATATAGTTTGTGATAGTTAATTTAGTTATGACCTCATTATTTGGTTATGGCTCAAAATTACAAACTGCTTATTGGTAAGTGATTATTCTAAACCTGTTATACTTGAAGTACAGTCCAGGCCTTGCCAGCATTGTTGTGCATGTATACCTCTGATGAAACTGTGATTTGCAATATTATGATTTAAAATAAAGTAGTCTATAAAGACAAAAACAATTTTGTATAAAAAGGAAGTCATTGCAACTGCAAGAAGAAAAATACCTTCTTGACAATCTTTTCAGATATTCTTTTAAAAATTTTTCCATTTTGCTTCTAAAGTGGATAAAGTTTTGTGATATAATTGAATTTATATTCATAGTAATATTAACTTCTTTATTAGTTTAAAACATCCAATAATATGCATTTTATTTCTATGTGCTTCACTATTTTTCACACAATCTCTCTCTACTAGTTTTATAAATTTCATTTTGAAAATAATCCATACAAATATAGTTCAATATAGTTAAATATAAATATTCAAATATATAGTTAAATATAAATTAACTTCCTACTATTTTTTTAATTTTATTTTAAACATTAAGTCTTACCAGAAACCATGACAGTAAAATTGGTATAAAAACAGCATGCCTTGTAATTGCCCGAAATGTTGTGATAGCCTTTCTAACTGAAGCATTGAAAAATCATTATAATTTATTTCAGATAATAATATAGCTCTAAACATAGAAGTATGCTTTTCATATATCAAATTTAATTTTTAAACATTTTTATATATAGTTTCTTATAAAATAAAGTTTAATAAGGTCTGGTGACTAGTATAGAAGTTTAATTTATCACATCTGTTACAGTGAAATACTGAAGAATTTCCAAGGACACATTAGATATGTGTGCAAAAAATGAAACAATCTTCCATTATTCAACAGTGGATGGGATTGAACCTGAGAGCCCTACTCTAAAAAATATCCTATAGTTTATGTATCATGATGAACCTTTGCAGAAATATTGATACTGCATAATAGATAGCTCAATAGATGGAAATTATTGTAATAGTATCTTTTACATATTTGCCTTCCTTCATGAATTTATATAAATAGTAGCCAATATTCATATGTTGTGATAGAAAAAAATCCAGCAAAATAGTAACACTCAACAATCATCCATGCAGAAAGGGGGAAAAAAACATCTTTTCTATTCAGCAATAGCAATGATTGTCTTTGAGATACTCCACTTTTAAGAGCTAATTTTAACATGAATTAGAAATATTAGACAAGAAATTATGAATAGCTGGAAGCTGTTGTAAAATTTGTCTAAGCATCCACTGCTTATTAGCTGTTTTGGTACAATTTTTCATAAATAGTCCATTTTCATGTCCACTGAGATCTTGAAACACAGGTGTCAGTGAATTCCTAAGACCTCTCTTATACATTTAACAACACTGTAGCACCCTGTATATAAACCCCCTTCAGTAAGAAACAACACAGATGTCTGCTAACCATGGTAAGGGCCACACCTATGTTACAGATGAACAATTTAACTTTGTTTCATCTTTTCTTTAAAGAAATGGTATTTGCTATGTATCTGTGTCTCGTGTTCATTGCCTTACTACCACTCTGCTGCAGACTGCTCCTGAATTATGAATAATTATATTCAAAAATAATCTAATTTATAAATAAATATAAAGTTTTTAGTTTTTGAAATTGAACATTTTTTAATCATGTCAACTCATCACTAAAATATTTGTTGACAATGATTGAATTTCATGTTGTTCTAGTCACTTTTTACACATGATGGCTTTATTATAAGAGGTCAATAAATTAAAAAAGTTAATTTTGAAGCATTGTATCCTCTTCTGAGTTAGAAATAAAAACTATGAACTGTTGAAGTTTATAAATTTGGATTTCCATGAAAACTAAGACAAATATAAGTGCTGTCAAAAAGGTTGAGCACTGATTTTATGCAGATCCTTGAAAACATTCAAGATGCATTTTTTTTAGTAATTTTATAACAAAAATATACAAATCATTATACAGACATATTTGAAGCTCAATATAAATAATGCAAACGATAATAAGAACAGTAAAATAATTTATTTAAGTTATAGAATCAGTGTATCATATTAGAAACAAATATCTGTTACAAGGGAGATAGATTCAGGAAACAAATTTCAAATAAATAACTTAACCAGAAAGTAATAATTCACATTCCATAATAAAGTATATACACATAAAATTTACATTTGTAAAATTGTAAATACAAATAATTACATTAAATATTAAATACAAATGATTATACATTAAAATTTCACAACAATCAATATTTAATTTGAATGAAATTGATATTGTATGTTTTTTTCTATATTATGCCACTTGTATTTATGTAAATAATATTTTTAAAACACTTAACACAAATCCATAGCACTAGAAATATAATAACATGATATTTTCAATAACATGATATTTAAGCACACTTAGCTGATTAAGGTTGATTATTGTTAAGGACAAATTTATTTTAAAGGAATAATAAGGAAATAATTTAAGCTAAAGTTTCAATAATAATTGAGAACATGTGTAACCTTGTTGAAAAAGATAATATTCTCCTTATCAATAGGTATTAAGCTTGATTTTTATTCCAATTTAACCAAAGTGTTTGCTACAAGTGGCAGAGGCAAGTTAAGAAAAAAAACTTATGATCACAATATCCTTCAAGTAAAATAATATCTCTGGAGATAGCAAGTCAAGCCACGGGGATTTTCTGCTTGGTCCCTGCTTCTAAATTATGAGGATTCAATCATTTTCTCAGCAAATTTCATCTAAGTAATTAGTAGGACCCAGCTCTGTGGGTTATGTGCATATAATGATAATTGTTAGGGGTATAAAAAAGTAATATTCAATCATATAAGTCAGAACACTTATTTTTTTAAATGCTGAAAATTAAGGTATGGTTGATGAGAACTCAAAAAAGGAAGTAATAGATGAAAGATTTAATTTACTAATATTCTTAATTTTGCATAAATAAAAATTAATATAATTTCTAAATTTCATAAAATACAGAAACTTACATAAAATATTAAGCATTCTAATTGATGACACAATTATTGTAAAAAATATTATCTACAAAAAACTCATTTTTAACTAGTTTAAATATATTTAAAATTTGACTAACTAAATATCAACATTTATATAATGTTTAATAAATAATGAATTTATAACCAATTTAAATACTTTTTAAAAATGTTTTTAATCATGAATATAATTTAAAATGTAATTTTTAAAATACTTTTAAATTTATTGTTATTATTTAATTGTTACATTAATAACATTTAAATAATTAAATCAAAAATATTAGTTTTGATATAAAACAGTACTCACAAGTTAAAAAAAATTTAAATGCAAACTAGAGTTAAATTTATAAATATCATAGGTTTTTGATACATATAAAAGTGCGTTTGAGAAGAATTTTTAATATTAATTCGTCTATTATCAAAATTAAAACTTTATAATATTAACAAGTTCAATTAATTCATTGCTCATAACTGTTTAGTAAATAGAATTTTATTTGATTCATGAATAATAAAGTATAGTATTTTTATTATAAGTATATAATGCAATTGCTGCTATTTTATTTTTGTAATATTAATTAAATGTAGCTCTAGCTTCATGAAAATATACACTGCTGGCCACTGTAAATGCAACACCCGGAAAAAAGCATGCAAATAGCATGGAATTTACAACATGTATTATTGGAGAGGTATGCAAATGATTAGAATTTCAGTGCACAAGCACATCACACACGTCTGTGGCGCCACTTCAATGCACTATTTAAAGCTTGAAAATTTTGACAATTTCAAATTTGGCAATTGTTTTTTTCTTGTGGTTCTTCAGCGATCATTTTTTTGTTCAAGCATTTGAGTTCGACAGAGTAAGGATAGTGGCCAACCAAGATTGTGGATTATCTTTCAGGGAAATCAGTAGTTGTGTTAAACAAAACCAAACAATCGTAATGCAGATATGTGATCATTGGATGCAGGAGGGTCCTTTGTAGCAACGGGTTCAATCACATCCACCTCAGAGCACCACTGCTCAAGATGACAGGAAAATTGTGTGCATGGTAGTGATGGATCACTTACCCACATCATAAACCATGGCACAGCAAGTTCAGTCTGAAACATATCAGTGTCTGCGTGTACCATTCAACGCAGTTTACACCAGAATGGTCTGTCTGTGTTCATCTACCCTTGATGTGGAACCCCAGCCATCTCAGCCACCAATGGTGCAATGAAAGAAGCATGTAGATGGCACAATGGAATGAAACTGTCTATACTGCGAATTACGCTTCTGTCTGGAACACCACAGTGGTCGCATTTGAGTCTTGAGAACACACAAAACAGACCACTGAACAGCTGTTATGCACTGCCACACCATTCTGGCACCAAATATTATGGTATGGGGTCGTTTGCATATCACTCTCGCTATTTTCTAGTGTCAATTGCTGGTACATTAAACAGCCAATGCTATATCTCTGTGGTGTTAGAGCCAGTTGTCCTTCCTTACTTTCAGGGCTTGCCCAGTCACATTTCAACAGGATAATGTGCGACCGCATGTGTCATGCATTGTCCAAGGGTTCTTCGTCAATGGCCTTTTTCAATTGCTTCCCTTACTGGCTCATTCTCCAGATCTTTCATTGATAGAAAGCATGTGGTCCATGGTTGCTCAACGATTGATCCATATTACATCCCCAATGCCACATCAGATCAGATTTGGCAACATGTGGAAGCTGCTTGCATGCTATAACCAAAGAACACTTCCAGTTTCTTTGAATCAATGCCGAGGCGTGTGGCAGGAGTGATCAACAATGGCAGCTACTCAGGAACCACACTTCACAAATGTCTATAAATTTAATCATTTGATCAATATGTTATCTACATAAATTTTGTTGTGATATTTTTTGTGTTGCAATTTGGGTGGTCCACAGTGTATATATGAAAAAGACATTTTTCATTTCATGAACTAAAGAAATTACAATCAATGAACCATAATTTGTAATAACAAAATCTAAACTAATAAATAAATTACATAACAGAAATAATAAAAATAAAACAGTCAATAAATTACACAACAGAAATTTTCTTCTGATATCCAATCTAAAAAAGCTTTAAAAAGTTTTTATGAAAATTTACATTATTATTTTTCCATTAAAACAGTTTGCAGTGACTTTGACAATGATAATAGAAAAGATGATGAGCTTAAGGAAATAACATGTCATATAATTAAACAAGAGAAATGTTTTGTTAAAAATGATAAATTAGGAGAACAATAAAAAATTCTAAATTAAAAGAATTAGTAATTCTTTAACAATTTTTATGCCATGCTTTCTACCTTCAGTGCTAAAAATAGGTAGTTCCTGAATAATAATAAAAAAACAACACTACAGACAAGTTATAAACTTTGAAAGTATGACTAATATAAGCCTAATATTTATATTCTGAGAATGATTTTGATTTTTCAATGAAAGAATACTAATAAACAAAACACAATAAATAATGAACATGTGTACATCATAAAATTTAAGATTTCTTTATGATACAAGTTAATACTTTAGATAATGAGATTCTTGTCAATGCTCATTTAATCTAAGAATTTATGATAAATGTGTATGTGAAAGAACTTGACAAATGATAATTTTGCTTTATATCATAAGATACATATCCAAAATAAAATCTTAAGTATTTATAATTATTATGTTATACAAAGCTATTAAGTAGTCAACTCTTATCATAATATTAGAAATGATTGAAAAATTATAAAATTAAAATGATAGTTTTAGATGCATTCATTTATTGATTTTTATAATAATTATGCTTTTCAAAATGTCTCTAAAAGAAACAGCCTCAGTTAAGGTGAACAAAGTTAATATCTCAAACTTTCTTAACTCATGCATTAGATTTTGCTTATCACATTAAGTATTACCTTTTGCATACAAGGTCAAGTTAAACTGAAACCTCCGGTTCAAAAGTGACACACATTCATTAAGTTACAAGCTCAACAGTTATATGATGGGATTAATAACTATTACAAAATGTTAACATAAAAATGTTCATTTTCAAAAGGCACATACAATAAGTTGCTTCATCAAGAATAAGATATGTCAAGAATAGAAAAGTCCAGTTTGATCACCAGAATTTTATTTGATTAAATGTAAAAAGGAGTCTATAAAATACATAAGACTAAAAAAATGAAAGAAAATAATTTTTGGAACTGTGATTCATTATTGCATATTTTCAAATTATATTTTTACCTGGTACAAAAATATATTGTTACAGATAAAAGACCTGTAAAGTAGAATATTTTAAGAATTCTTGACATTTTCCAGAAGTTAGAAAAATAAAAATTCTAAATACACTAAAAATTTTCTAAATTAAAGCAGATAGTTTTGTTAAATTTAATATTTATTTATAAATGTTTGTTTTTTCAATGTAATTTGATCCTTTTATCAATTTATAGATACCGAAATAATTACTGAAACTTCTAGTTATTTGTTGAACTTTCCATATTTTACTAGTCTGTTCAAAAAGTTTAAATTTCTTTACTCAAACACATGAAAATATGAAGATAATTACTCTCAAGAAATTAAAATATTACTTAAAATAACATGTTTTGCAAATCCTCTTTAATAACATGTTTTCAAAACAAACTATCAACTTTTTATTGGAAAAATCTTGTAATTTATAAAATTTTAGATGTATTGAAAAACTGAGTAAATAATATAAAAAACATTTTATAGAGCATATGAAAGTTACGAATTTCAGAATTTTAAGCTATAATTGTTTATTTTCTAATTTGCTATCCTGTAAAAATTATGCAAGTTAAGAACTCAGTTACACAAGAATGAGATTCCAGGATGTTATTTCAAAATCGTTTTATTAGATTTTCAATAAAAACTATAATTTAAGAAATAATATTAATGTAGTACAAGAATTCAGAAAAATTTTAATATTAAGGATTTTAGTTTGTTGTATTCAAAACTTATTTAGTAATGACACTAGATCAGGTTGTTAAAATAAATATTTAATACAAAAAAAATCTAATAACAAAGCTTTAATTTATTGAAAATAATTTTATAATTTCTAATAATTCTTTAGTCTTTAAATACAATACCTCCTTCAAGTAAATGAATTTTATTACTATATATATATAACACTATATTAATATTATAACATCTTATTAATATTTCTAACGCAAATAACAGTTGAAATAAAAGTTGCTATCATTCAAATTTTATTTTTGATTTGTTTATTGGATTGTAATTTTTTACATTAGGAATATCTAGACAGGGATCGACATTTTAAAGCAGATTCCAAACCTTTATAAAAACTCAAGGCCGAAATGGGACTTCAACTGCAAGCAATTAAATTGAAGGCCAAAGCACTAAATATTTAACTGACCACTCATAAGTTATTAAATTTAATAATAATCACTAATTAGGTAAGTAACAGATTTTGATTAGCAAGAAAAGTATAAAGTGAAATCATTTTACTTTTAAAAGTAGACACTTATAGAAATGCCTTATGATTATGTTAGATTTTTCTAGAATATAACTGAATTAAGTTGATTAACAATTTGCACACAATAAACTTATAAATTACTAAAACTTCTTACAAAAAAAAAAATTATTTGAAAATATCATATTACCTGAAAATTAAAAAAAAAATTATTAGGACTAATATTTAAATTGTCGATATTTGTTCATTCAGCAGCATACTAATTATTTAAAAAAAATTACTTTTGAGCTTTAAAAAAAAAAAAAAAAAAAAAAAAAAACCCATTAGCATCAGGTTTTTAAATAAAGTATGTTTTTATGCAGTTAAGCATAATTTTTTTTAGTTAACTTTAAAGGCTTTAGCTTTTCTTTTTCATTATGTGAGATGATTACTAAATATAGTAGATGCTTATTTTTATGAACACATAGGGACATGTGAAATAATTCTTAAAATCACAAGTTCATTAAATAGAAAAATAACTTTTAGATCTTAAAACTATTTTTTGCCAAAGTCTTGAAAAACAAGTGTCTACTGTAAATTAGAAATAGAAAAAAAAAAATTTAAAAATCTGATAATACACTGATTTTAAAATAATTTTTAGAAAATGTTGAGCATGTACAAAATCTAATCGGAGATTTCCATAACACTTCCAGTAACCAATAAGAATTTTTTTAAGCAGATTGGATAAATTCAGTATTGGTGCCAACACAAATGATAAATAGTCTTGAGTTATCAACACAAATTTATAATAAGCAATATAAAAACAGCTCTTAACTGAGGCCATAAACATTTTAAGCAACATGATTACAATAACAAAATTAATTTTGTTATTACCATAAAATAAAAATATTTTGGTCTAGTGATCTTAATAAGCAAGAATCTCAAATTATAATACTAATTTACAAAATATAAACTTTCTTATATTTCATAAATTTCAATACAATTTTCTTTGCAACATAATTTCTAACATTTAAACACAAAAAATATAATAAATCTTTTAAACTAGTATAGTATTATTTAAAAAAATTAGCATTAGAATTCTTTTTCAAAATATTTGCTCTTGGGATTTTCTTCAGGTTTATCAGTTTTGGGGATAAGAAGGATCCAATAAAAAAATTATATTAACTTGACTGAAATAAAAAATAAAGAGAAAATAAAGGGAAATTACTTTTCATTGTTGCCAGCCACATTTTTTCATAAACAATTTCTTCAAAAATAAAATATTTTTCCAAAAAAAAAATATATAAATTGATAGAAGTAATTTTTAAGAAAAATAATAAAGAAATTTTAATATAGTTTTTGACACACACACAAATATTTCACATTTTATTACTACTTCATAAAAATATTTATAAGAGATGAATGTAACTAAAATAGTCTTATTTCTTAGATTCCTTATATTGCATGAAACATAAAATTATAATTACTGAAATAGTTATTCAAAGAAATAATTTTTTATTGGAATGCATTTTTAAATTTATCAGCATAAGTTCTGCAGTAATAATAGCACAAATCAGACATTGCACCTTGAGGCACCTTTTATATAAGATTGTCTAAGGCTACACACTGGCAACTTAATCCAATAAAAATTATACATTTATAAAAAAATTCTGAGGCAAACTGGAATATTCTTAAGTTTTATCTTCAACTTCTGTTATAAGAATTTTGTTTAAAAAAAATATCTTTTCCAGATTATTTAGTACATTTTTTTTTACTCTTTTGAGCATACTAAAATTATTTGTGCTTGGAAAGGTGTGTTGTGAGATTCACCTTTATTACTAGTTTTTTAAGGGAAAACTGGACTATTGACACATCTCCTCAGGTTGCTGAATGTTGCCTTCTTCTGATGCATCATTTAACTCAACAGAATCACTAGTGATCATTTCAGGTGACGGAGGGGAAGGGTTATTCATTATCACACTATCACAATTTTCTAGAGCAGAGGACAACTCTTGGTTAGAATCAAGATTGAACTCACTATTCAGAGAATTAGTTTCACAAATACTTTGTTCAATTTCTCTAGATCCTCTAGAATTTTTAGAAGAGAGAGAATGAAATTTTTTAGTATGTTTAGCTAAATCGGACTTATTTTTGTATTTTTTATCACAAAGACTACACTCAAAGTAATTCATAAAACTTCTCTGGCAACCATGTGCTTCTAAAGACTCAGGTGTAGGAAAGGTTATACTGCAATCTGGGCACTTCACTCTTCTTTTTGGTAAACGTGAATGGACTACAGAATGCCTTTTTAAACTGCTTTCTTGGAAAAATCCTTTAGTACAATAAGGACATTTATAAGGAAGAGCCATTCCTTTATGATAATGATAGTGATGAACTCTCAGATACCTATAACTTTTAAATGCACCATCACAAATTTTACAAATTACATTTTTTTCCTCTGAATGAATCATTAAATGCGTATTTAAGTCAGTTTTTTTAAGAAACCTCTTTTCACAGTGTACACAAGAGAATGGTCTTTCAATATTATGTAGTTCCCTATGCTTTTGTAACTTTTTATTTGTTGTAAAAGTTGAATGGCATACTTCACAGGTATTTGTATGAGTCAAAATGTGTCGTTGCATGCTGCTTTTGGTAGTAAATTTCTTGCCACATAATTCACATTTGTGTGATTTTTCTCGAGTATGTGTTACTTGGTGTTCTCTCAAATGAGAAATCTGAGTAAAAGCACGTTGACAAATTTCACAACTGTATGGTCTTTCACCAGTGTGAGTCTGAAAGTGCTTTCTTCTAGCACTTGTATCTGCAAATTTCTTTCCACACATATGACAAGGATACGGACGCTCTCCAGTATGAGTGAAATTGTGCTGTTTAAGATCTCTATTAAGCCTAAAAGCACGACCACATACACGACAAACATGAGGCTTTTCTCCAGTATGAACCATTACATGGTATACAAAGCGATTATTTGAAATACTTTTACCACATACATTACAATCCACTTTTACGGCTTGTTCATGCTTAGCTAAATGTATTTTATATTTATATTCATGTTTAAAATAACAATTGCATTGGTTGCATTTAATTCGAGCAACTGGACTTATTGCATTATTTGCACCTATTTGCTGATTTTCAAATGTTGGAAAAGAATAGTTTGAAAATGTATTGGAAGGAATTGCATTCAATGAATTTTGATTCGACAAATCAGTAGTACTATTCGAATCAGTAGCATTATTCATAGAAGAAAGTTCTGAATCTGGAGCATGTGGTTTGTCCACATTACTGGTATCAGTCACGGAATTTCCATCATAAACTTCATTTGACATAGTTTCAGTGGATATCAATGGTTCCATAATAACATGAAAGCACTACACTTCTTAATCCAATCTTTAAATGTAGAAAAATAATTTTCTAATACCAAGGGTAAGGAAAAAAATAATGAAGTAAGATAATACTTTGAAAAACAAGTATTAGCTTGTTGACTAAACATAAGAAATTCTCTTGTCAAACATTTTAAAAGTGAATGATTCGTTTACACACAGCAATGAGATAGGAAAAAAACAACCTGATTCATCCTTTCAGAATTTGAGATTTAATGGAAATAAAATTAAGAAGTGATGAAAAAATATGTAATAAAAATGATTTTAAAGTATATAATAAAACAATTTATTAGAAAACAGAATTTAAATATAAATTCAATAATAAATATAAATCATTTTGAAAGTATATTTTAAACTGGAGTGAAGTGAAGTAATATTTATATTTTAGCTCTTTACATTTTCGCGCGCAAAAAGTATTAAACAAAATTATATATATATATAATTTTATTTTCATACTAGTTCTGAACAAATGCTTCATTAAAATTTATTGAATGATCAATATTTAAGTTATCTTCGCATTTTAAAAACATTAGTTTGTAAGAATTTTTCTGCTTTTTCGAGTTATTTTATTTTTGGATATATTAAAAAACTGCATTTTTATTATTTCAGAGCTCATCGTTTACTATCGTACTATGGCTTCAGAAGAATATAATGATAAGTTAGAACAGCTGATATTAGATGAGAATGCAACAGTAATCTAATATTTCTATTTTTAATTTTTTACTTCTTTATTTCCTTTTTCTGTAAGAAATGATGCAAATTCTTATTTGATTTATTCTAATATGCTGTCTATAATTTGTATCATAATGTACTGAGTTTTTCATTTTTATTTAAACTCAAATGATAAAAACTGATCTGTTATTATTTTAAAATGAAAATACGCAATAAACGTGCCTTTTTTTAATACATTGTTCAATAGCTTTTTTTAAGACTTTGTTCAAACATAAGCTTTGTTTTTAATTATTTGGCACAACTGTCATCATCTTTCTTGGTGTAATCATTTTTGTGAGCGAAAATGTTGACGAGTTTATAAAATTTTAAAAATTATTTAATAAGTTCTATTTTATTGCATAAATCTAAATAAAACTAAAATATAAGGGTTTCTTGAAACAGAAGAATATCGGAAAATCAAATTTTAATGGACACATAAAATGAAAAAATTTAAATACAAGTTTTATTAAAGTATGTAAATTAGTACTGATTATTAATAAAAATACAAGTGTAATATTAGGATTGTTTTTATGCAAATGTATGAGAAAATCAAATACTGATGAACATGAGAACTTTAATTAGCATAAACATAAATTTTAAAACCTGTATATTTATTATTTCTATTTATTGGCAAAATAAAAAAAAATGTTTTATTGTTAAATATCTTCATATGATTTATTTGTAAAATATCTTCAATCTTGTTCCAAAGATAGTTGGATGTCCAGTTAAACAGGAGAACAAGGGAAGCTGTGCAGAAATTTATCAAATTCAAAATTAGTCTAGAAGGATTTTATGACAGCTGTTACATTTATTTTAAAAATAAATAAAGGATACAGAGTTTTTAAAAAAAGGAATTTTAAACAAGAAACCATAAATATTGCCTTAATGTTAGTTCCTATGAGAATACTAAAATTATGCATTATTATACTTGTAAAAAGACTGCCAATTTCCTTATGTTGATATATGTATTATGTGATTCACTATTTAGTTAGCTGATCTAACAGCTAAATGGCTTGACTTTCAATTCATTTGTTTGTCTATTCAATTCCCAACTTGGGCTTACTTTTCTTCAGGATTTGGAATAGATTTTAATCTGTTGTCTGATTTCTTCTAATGCTCCAAAAATTAACATTGAATCCCAAACAAACCAAACTGTTCCTGTTTAATAGATGAATGAATCATACTCATTTGATCTTTCTTAAATCAGCAATCCTTTTGATGTTACAATAAATATCTGTTAAGGAAATATTATTTAATTTTACTTAATTTAAAATAAATTCTTTTTGTGTGCAGTGTATAGAATAAAGAAAATTCTTATTTATTTGGAGGAGAAAATTGTATTCCCACCCATCCCTCCATCTTTTATTCTCATCCACATTTTGTCCAAAGTATATTTTCATAAATTTGCTGCCCATATAATATACCCTTAGATATTTTTTTTTATTTAGTTGCCTTTAGTTAGAATTAAAATAGGGTCATTCCAAAAGAATCTAGCTCTTCAACCATAGGTCTAATGTACCTCTTGCAACCATACCTCTCAGAAAGCCCTGATTGAAGAGATCAGTGGCTGAAGCAGAATTCAGCAGGCATTTTACAGGAATTTTTTGCAACATCCAAGCTTCAGTCAAATGCTGACACAAGTGTTCAAATCTATATGCAGATAAAGTTTCACATTCACATAAGATGTGTATTGCTGTTTCTTCCATATAATGACAACCTCTACAAGTGGGATCATCCGATATTCCCATTATGGTGAGATGTCTTTTAAAGTGGTAGTGTTTGGCAAGAAGGCCCACTGCTTTCCTTAGACTGTTTTCTATTGAGCTTTAAGAATATTTTTTTTTAATTTGTTGGTTAGGAACCCATTCTTTACAATGGCTGTTTTATGGCAATTCCAGGTTGATAATCTTCCCTGGGCTTTTTGGTTGCTGTGCTATTGGGAGAAATGGTTGATACCTCAGACAAGTCAAGTCTTTTCATGTAGTCTATACCTGCTTCCTTGCCTTATTACTATGCCACATATTGTGCCTTAGAGTTTTTGTGAGAACTTCTGGCTCTTGAACTGTTATGTCTGTGTGTTGCTATATGGCAACTCCACTTCCTCCAGCAGCAAAATTACCAGTGCTCTCCTTTGTGCCTGGATTCTGTTCCTTTGGAACCATTTTGCAAGTTGATTAGATAACACCAGGAGTTGCATCCAATCCTTTATCGTTTTTTTTTAAATTTCCGTAATTCATAGAATGAACTGGGAGGAAATATAAAATCACCTGCATAGCCTCCCTGTACCGGTGGAAGGCAAACATAACAACGAGGTTTTGCCTGGTTTCTCAAGAGGCCCATTAGCGACACCATAACCCTAGTGCCTTTCATCCATTAGCACTGAGCCTAACACTTTGGATTGGGTTATCTTTCTGTATTAGCCTGGTGTATTAGCACAGCCTTCTCACCATGGGTTACACTACCAGTAACCTAAACCAAGTTTAGGTTCCAGACGTAAATCACTTGTGCTACCTATGTACATCCTCACACCACTTTGAGGTTACAGAATAGGATTGTGTGTGGGTTCACCTCAGTTTAAATTCTAGATGAAATTTCTCGATTGGTTTTGGCAATTTCAACCATCTCTTAAAATGTATTCTAGTATTTTCTTAACAATGTACACCAACCCATGATGTGTATTTGACAGTATTAATGAGGAACTCTTTTCATTTCTTATTTCATTCAGTTTTCTCCTGAGTTTAACAAAAAGAAGTGTATTGCAAAATCTTTTAATGTCCACTATGTATTATTGACTTTTGGGAGTAATTTTGACAATGGAGTTTATTTTTATACCGCAAAAAAGAAAACTGTATAATCTACTTTTGGAAGAACAAACAAATTTGTAAAATTAGTATTAAGCTCTATTTCTTCAACAGTGGATATAATTGAATGTATTGTTTAACACTACCATGAAACTGTTAGGAATATACTTCCATCAATAAGCTATAGTAGCTTCTTTTTAGTATTGGCCTGTGAAAGAGTCATGTACTTGTCACACGATCACTTATATGAATAAAATAGTTTTTGGTGTAACTTTTGATAAATCTGTAAAAGTGACCTATACACATTAAATATTTATTAATTATTACAGTGTATTAAAATTTAGTTGTTATTTAATATATATTAAAATTGACTTTATGTTTGCTGTATTATAGATTTCCTATGTAAAACAAAAATTTATATGCATTTTAAAAATTGTATATATTAGTATAAATATTATGAAAGGAAATATTCAAATAGTTATAGTTTCAATACATAAATATATATATATCTTGAATCTTATTAGGATTATGTTATCTTATTATTAAAATTAAATTAATTGTTTATAAAAGTTAAGTAAAATTATTATTTATTGTACAAGCTGCACTTTTTTTTTTTTTTACCTCTGTAAGTGTATATATCCTTCACTATGAGAGCCCAAAAATTGTTTTTAAAAATAAAATCAGATTTAATTTTTGATTTTGTATGGTTAATTGGTTTTCCTTTCTGCAACAGAATTCTTTTTTATTAAACTATTAGTTGGGTTTTTTTATCACTACTTTATTTTTAAGGATTTTTTTAAAAAGTGATTAGAGATGAAAACTTGTATGAAATAGAATAAATGCATATGTAAGAGGAAAAACTGTAAGAATATAATGCAAATATTTTTTAAATATAAATAATCTAAAAATTATATTTCAACTCAAATTATAATGTAATTAATTGTTTCTTGTTTATTTTAAACCAGATTCTTTTTTTATACAACATCTTTCTAGTAATATTTAATCTCATTAATTAGCAAGATGGTTACTTTAATTTTATTTTTTGTTTTTTGTATTATAGGTTACATATAAGCTGTTGAGCAAAGAACTAAAAATCCATGTAAATGAGGCTAAGAAGTGAGTAAAGTTATATTCTTTTTATGTATTTATTTTATAAAGCTGATTCCATTAATTATTGTTTCAGTAATCATTATTTTTTATAATAACTAAAATGTTTACCTTAAGATATCTCCCTATTTATTGTTTGTGTAAAAAAATGGTCCATTGTATTTTATCAAAATTTAGATAAATATTAATAACCATTGATATTTTATTATATGAATTATGTTTTAACAATTTTGCTATTACTATAATGATAAAGCTGTCATAGCTGTGACAGCAGTGTGAATGTGCACTTAATCTTAATTAGTGTAATGCTATGGATTTGGCAAGCTTAGTAAGTCAGTATGAGTACTGAATGCACCAAATCTTTAATCTTCACCAAATAGATTACTATGTCAGAATATATTCATTTGACAATTCTATGACATATTACGTGTTTGATTTGTTTATAATTTTAATAACCCTTGAGTTATGCTGTTTATTATTTTATCTAAGTTTATTTTTAAATGGTTATATGTATGAAATTTTATTTATTTTCACATAATTTAAAAGTTAATTAGATATTATAATTTTTTATGTTGCTTTTGACTTGCAATTTATAGTTTCAAATATTAATTTATATTTTTAAAAGTTATTTTTAAAAGCTTCTAAATTTTAAAAAGTTCTAAATTTTTATGTTGCTAAGCCTGGTGCCAAATAATTAGCACTTTGGCCCTTGGTTAACAATTTGTGGATTCTATTCTCACTAGACTTAATATTTATAGTGCTAAAATTTTACTTTGAAAGTACATCCCCTTCAAATTAGCTTTTGCATTCAAAAAATGGCAATAAAGAGCAAATAAATTAAACTATATTTTTTTGTAAAATTTTATAGCAAATGCCTTAAAATAAATGTCTGTAGTTATTTCAACTCAAATGTTTAAATAAATGTTTTGATGAAAATTGAGTAATTTATTAAGTTGATATGGGAAGCTATTTAAATTTATAGCTTAAATTATTATTATTATTTTAATATCATTTTTTATTATTTTGCTTTTGTAAAATTGTATTTTTGTACTTATATTAATATACATTTCTTATAGTTAAGTATTTTGTTATTATTGATAAGTGAAATTGAATCAGGACAGTAAATTACAGTAGATTTTGAAAATTTTATAGTTAAGAATTAAAGTTATATGAATTCTATAGTGTTGAAAGTGTAGAATACATAAAACTTCAATCGTCATAATTCTGCTTCTTTTTTATATATATATTTTTAACACATTGGATAGAAATTAAAACTAGTTTGGAATACTGTAAACTTTGCATTGAATAACTTATGCCCATTTTCCTTGACATTTTCACATAAATAAATATAATAAAGAGATTAATTTTTTAAATATATTTTATGTTGCATACCTGCAAGAACTTTCACATCTATATATTCTAAATGATTTATATTTGATGCTTTAGATGTCTTTATGATTTCTTAAAGTTACACAAGTCAAAAGAAGATGTTACGTTATTTGCATATTATTTCCTTTCTGGCATTGTTAATGTGGATGGCATAGAGGTATGAAATATCTTTTTTACTTACTTTCTGTTTTTAAATTTATAAAAAAAAATTTTCATTTAGATAATTTTTAATAGCTTACTGTTTACACTTATTTAAGAATTTAGTTGATTTTTCATGTAATCTGCATTAATTGGATAGTTTTACCATTATTTGTGAGCATTTAATTGTAATTCATATTTAATGAATAAAAATGATATTTATGTTTCTTAAAAATAAAATAATTTAAAGACTTATATTTTTGAATTTGAATGAAAAATAAGTTATTATTCTCATTTTTATATTAGATATCCTTCTGAATTTCAAATGGATAATATGTTAACACATCTATTCAATGATCACTCTACTGAATACTGTCTATATGCATGAATTTAGTTTTTACCTCTAAATGTGTTATTTAATTTCAAGCTAAAATGACATAAACATAAAAAAAAATTGTACTGAAAAAGAAATGTTTGTGTTCTAAGTCATACCTCTTATGGTAGATTCCATTGCCTTCCATATATTTTTGTCCAAAACAATGGCCGTCATATCTGTGGAAAGCATAACATTGATGCTTATGTGTTCTTGTGCAAGTGCACTAAGTGATGATTTCTTATAGAAGGCAACCATTCTAGAAACAATGCAAAAAACATAGTTC
Source organism: Latrodectus elegans (assembly GCA_030067965.1). Classification (NCBI taxonomy): domain Eukaryota; kingdom Metazoa; phylum Arthropoda; class Arachnida; order Araneae; family Theridiidae; genus Latrodectus; species Latrodectus elegans. The sequence goes on from CM057811.1 coordinate 84,830,770, forward strand.
CAATAGTAATGAATTATTAACATTGCCCTATTTTCCTATATATAATCTGTGAGTTCTGCATTAAAAAAGTTACAAATTCCGTTGTGCATATAATCTAATACAAAAACATTATGTTGTTGTTGCATACCCCCTTTGGTCAGCAGCACTAGACCAGGTCCATAATGTTGAACACCCCCAAAAATCAAGTACCTTCAAAGAATCATTATATGGATGTGTTCTGGTGTAGCTTGTTCAGGAGAAGATATGGTACAAGTGTCAAAAATTTTAATACCCTCAGAAAATTTTAATGATCTGAGGTGACTACTTCGAAAGCATTTTGCTCCTGTCTTTTAAAGCCGTGATTTGGCCAAAGTGTCTGTAGTTTTGTTTTCATCTAGATCGACATGGGAAGGTATCCACTAAAGATGGATGTCATGGGATATGGATAGCCATTTTAATTTAATGAATATCAATACTCTAGCACTGTCTTTCACACTTTGCCAATTGGTCAAGTGCTAAATTGCACTTTTGCTTTTACTCAAAATCCATGTTTCTTTTCCAGTTGGAAATTATATACAAGAATCCAGGGCTTTGTCAATGGCTATTATTTTTCTGCGAAATACTGAGTAGTAGTTAGACTTTCTGCTCTGAATCTTTAGTTCATGGTCTTGCCATTTGATGTTAATGAAACCATTATTTAACAGATATAATTAAGTTATAAATAATAAAGAAGGTTACAATAAAGCTTTGAAAGAAATGATGTTTGTTTCATATAATAAGCAATAAATGACAAAATGACAGGATTTATTTCTTTCAGCTATAATCAGTTTGGTCTAATTATGTTCAAGAATGAATTTAATTCCTCAAAAAGGTATTACAGTTGCATTTTGCTGTTTCATTTTGTATTATAACTTGACTTAGTCGTTTTTTGATTTGAAAATATTCAAGTTTGTGTATATCCTCATATAGAAATGCAAGCCTATAAATTACACTACAGATTTTAAATTAAAATCTAGGGAGAAAGCAAAAAATGGTGACTAATGTAATAATGTGTATATAGGAATCTAATGTGTAATTCGAAAATTATCGATTACTTTCATTTAATTATTAATGAAACAAATATATTTATTTTTGAAGTATGTGTAAGTGAATTTTAAAAGTCATTAAAAACTAAAAATCTAATACTAAATTTTACTTTAGAATTTTCTCCGAATTATTTGCTCTTGATGATTGATTTTGTGAATTCATCTCAATTTAGGACTTTGCAATAAAGTGGATCCAGTCAGATGTTCTTCTTAAATGTTTTTTTTTTTTTTTTTCTGAACAATTTATATTTTTATCGTGCTGTGTATTTTTTTATTTTATATGTCACCTCATTATTAGCAAACCTTGTGAATTATACAGTGCTGCAGATAATATATGGGAAAATACTGTGATTTCCTCATTTTTCTAATGATTTGTTTTGAGTTAATTGAACAGTAGCTCTGGGCTTTAGTATCACTTGATAGGAATTAACATTAAGATAATAATATTAAATCAATAATGTGAATCGGATCATAATTTGAAATAATTTGTTTTAATAATCAAATAATGACACTGGCTTAAATAGGTTATTTCATCTATAGTTCTAATGAGGGATCTGTTGAGCAGAAACAATAAATCAGATGTATGAATAACATTTTAATGATTACTATAAATTAAAATAATATTTTATTCTTTATTAATTAAGCACAAAAATTTAATACTCCAAAATAAACTATATTTTATTTTATCTAAATTTGATAACTTTTTACAAATATATTAATTTTATAATTATTATATAATATAAATTTTCTTTTTTAAAAAAATAAAAAGTTTTTATTTTTATTTTACTTTCAACAGAAATTTTACTACTTATTAATACCATACCTATAAAATGCAACAATTGAGTCAGTTGTAATCTACTGAATCCTAGATTGATGAATTCTTTTATTATTATTAATATTCTTACAGTTCTAAAGCAGTTTGACTTTGAACTTGAATATCTACAAAGCAAATTTCTTTTATTATACTTGTCTAAAAATTGGTTTAACAGAACAATTTCTTGATCCTGAGAAACTGATTTCATCTATTAGAATTAGTGGTTCCTTTGCAGAATTAGTATTGAATTAGGGATTATATTGTATTCATAACCTTTTGTAAAATCAGAACAGTGAAAAGAAAATCTACCCTCATTTAGAAAAAGTCTGTTTAATGTATTTATGGGCATTGCCTGTTTTGTAAATTCCTTTTACAAAACATTTATGTGTTGCTCACGTGTATAAAACAAGAAATGTCAAAGAACCATCTCTACCAAGGAATAGATATTTTTTATGCAGACCCAGTTCACTATTGTTTTGTTATCTACATAAAGCTTACTGTTTATTTATGTAATTGTTTGAATAAAGCTTTAATAACAATTTTTAAATGATCAACCTGGGAAAATGCAGTTTGCTAAATAGATTATTTTTTACACTTTAATTTTTATAATTTAAAACATTCTGAAAATAAAATTATTAGAAACTTTCTATTAGAATTTATTAAAAATCCTTAGTAATTGATTTTAATTGAAAAATGGTCTTTCAGAAAAAGCGTGAAGGATGAACATCTATTATTATAGTTAAAAGTATCAGAGTTTTTATTTTTCTATTAATAAACCTTACATTAATATATACTTATCACGTATATGTATATTAACTGAGAAATACACATGCAAAAGTAATTGCAATATTTCTACAATTATTGACAATATAAATATTTTTTATTTGTCACATCAAATATTCAATTTAAATATTCAGAATAATCATGTAGAAATAGATTTAAAATTTCATATTTTAAGTGAGTTTCCTTACTGCATTAATCTTAATATGTATAATTATTCATATTGTTCTTTTTTAGGCACGAAAAATTGTTATTGTATCAGAGAACAATCTTGAAAAAGTAAAAACTGATTTCAAAGAAGTTAAAAGCTGTCACATATATTCATTGAGTAAAGAATGTCAGGTATAAAATTTAAACTATTTTTGTCTTCCTGTTTTTCATGTATGAAAATTATAAAGGGAAGAATATATTCTAATGAAATGCAAACATGCTGTCCTTCTCATGTTTTAACAAGATTTTATTTAAAAATGCATGTTCTTAGATACATTATTAAAACAAAATTGCAAAGTTTTAAAAAGAATATAAAAAGATACATTTTTAATAAGGTTAAAATAATATATTGGAAAAGTCATTTGAAATTAACAAAAATATTGCAAAGGAATTACATAAAGAAGTTCTTGGCTATTACAATTAATTTATCACAAAATGTTTTTATTAAATTTTTTTTTTTTTTAAAGGAGTGAATATGTGGCGAAAACTTTTATTAAGTGATTATTTCTCTCTTAAAAACCTGAGAATTATCTGAGATTTAATTACAATTTAAAAGAAGAATATATTAAAGATTATGTTAGTCAAAAATTCTAGAGATTTAACCATACACTCCTTAGAAAATTTTATTATCTTACACAATTAGATTTACTTAGTAGTTATGTTTTTTTATCTCTTCAAAAAATTTATTAAATGTACAATTTTATGTATATGTTATAGTTGTGAATTGCATAGAAATAAATTTCCTTTATTATAATTTAACTGAATCATTTGTGAATTTTTATTTATTTATTTATTTTTGCTTTTCCTATTTTAAGATTATTAATGTATTCAATAATTCATGATTTTAATTTTGTGTTTTCCCCATTCCTTTATAAGATAATTCTCATGTATAATAATTCTTTTATTTTCTTTTAATTTTAAAATGCATTTTATTTTTGATCTGTGAATGTATTTGCATTTTTAAATTTTATGGTTGGTATGCATTAGTTGTTGATTGATTGATAATCGGCAATAATTTGATTGATTTGTATACCTACCATATTGAATTATATATGTTATTATATAATTTAACTTTTTCCTATACTGAAGATTAATATTTGATTATATTTTGCATGATTTTTAAGTTTTATAAAAAATTTTCAGTTGCATGGTTTTTGGGAATTTAATTCTAGAGATTTAACCATACACTCCTTAGAAAATTTTATTGTCTTACACAATTAGATTTACTTAGTAGTTATGTTTTTTTATCTCTTCAAAAAATTTATTAAATGTACAATTTTATGTATATGTTATAGTTGTGAATTGCATAGAAATAAATTTCCTTTATTATAATTTAACTGAATCATTTGTGAATTTTTATTTATTTATTTATTTTTGCTTTTCCTATTTTAAGATTATTAATGTATCCAATAATTCATGATTTTAATTTTGTGTTTTCCCCATTCCTTTATAAGATAATTCTCATGAATAATAATTCTTTTATTTTCTTTTAATTTTAAAATGCATTTTATTTTTGATCTGTGAATGTATTTGCACTTTTAAATTTTATGGTTGGTATGCATTAGTTGTTGATTGATTGATAAACGGCAATAATTTGATTGATTTGTATACCTACCATATTGAATTATATATGTTATTATATAATTTAACTTTTTCCTATACTGAAGATTAATATTTGATTATATTTTGCGTGATTTTTAAGTTTTATAAAAAATTTTCAGTTGCATGGTTTTTGGGAATTTAATTCTAGAGATTTAACCATACACTCCTTAGAAAATTTTATTGTCTTACACAATTAGATTTACTTAGTAGTTATGTTTTTTATCTCTTCAAAATTTGTAACTAGCATTTTTTATTTATTTATTAGAAAATACAATGTGCTCGCATTTCTTTTTTATTGAGCTTGTTTATTTTTAAAGTAATGTGTCTGAAAAAGAAGTTTTTAATTTCAAAATAAATAAAAAGAAATTTAAGAGCATTTTTAAAATTCCATTTGACTAATTTGTGTAACTTTTTTATCTTGACTTTCATTGCAAAGATGTGCCAAAACTATTTGATTAAATACTTATTTTCTAATTAGAAATAAAATATTCATTATTAAGGTAATATTTAATAAAATATTTTTTATATGTTAAATAATGCATACCTACCATATTGAATTATATTAATTTCACTTTTATGAAGAATTTAAGTTCATAACTAAAATTTTGTGCAATGCATAATGCTAAGAAACTCCCATTCTATTACTTTTAATAATATTTATTAGATGAATTAAATATTTCAGAACTTCAGGCAGTTTATATGATCAATAACTGAAAAATATTATCTTTCAAATTTATCAAAATCAAAAATTTTTATTAATTGTTTATATTTTGTTAATGCATTATGTATATATAAGTGTCTGAATACATAATCATATATATATATATATATATATATATATATATATATATATATATATATGTGTATATGTACATACATACATATTGTATAATTGCATTATAGCGACTTCTGATGTGACCAAAATTAATAAACAATAAGTATAGTAAATATATTGTTATTAAGGCAATTTAAAAGATAAAATGTTTTCATTTCTGTATATCTATAAATTTTGATTTATTTTAAAAAAATGCATCAGGCTTTATTGTTTTGCATATGGATAATTTTTTAATAATTTTAATGCATTTAATTTTCCATAGTAATATTTTTTTAATATTTGTCATCATTTTCGATTTGTTAATTTATTTTAATAAGAAAAAAAAATTTTAAAAAATATTTCTTTTTCAAACACATAAATTACATAAGCAGAATTTATCACCATATTATCGTTTTCAAGAATACATGTAATATAAACTGATCTTCATCAATAAGATACTTGACTTCTTCAAATTTTTTAAAACTGATAACTTTTTATATTCTCATTTGCATCTGAACAACTTTCAAAGTTTCTTTATCATAATTATAAAAATGCTTTATTTAAGTTTAAAATACTCCATGTGTGGAATATTCCAGATTTTCATAGATAAAGGTTTGATTCCTCCATTTTTCAATTTTGATAACAAAGCCAGAACACAACACACATAAAAAATTTTCAGATTAAGAATACAACGATTCTATTTTTTGTGAGTGTCTGACTCAATTCATTTGCAACTAGATTGCAATCTTTACTTGATTAAAATTAGATAGTTTCTTTTTTCTTCTAAATACAAAATATACTATTTCTATAATATTATGAGATTAAATTTTGAAATAATGAAGTAAAATGTCTTCTGAAGGTTTTGGAAACACTTTTGTAACGGGAATGATGATAAAATGAAACAAAAATATTTTGCCAAGTACAGTTTTTTATGTCTTCAATATACATATTTATTAAGCTACATGCCTTAAGTGCATGCTTCTGTGTGTGATACCAATGTGTTTTATTTTGCAGGATGAGAGTGCAATATACAAATGTCAAAGCTGGTGCAAAAAATGGGCTGAAGAGCACAAAGAGTAAATATTTATATAATTTAAATTGAAGTAATTTATGGTTTTATTAAAATTTTATAATTTAAACAAATTTAATCTTCATTTAGGTTTTCTGCTATCAAGCACCCTAGTATAATTATTAAAGAGCCTAATGTACAGAAATTTGTTGTGAAGAAATTTGATACTAACATTGCAGCCTCCACTAAATCTTCAACAGTAAGATAGCTTATAATCTAAATTGTATATGCATGCAATTTTTAGCATTAAGTATTTCTTAATTTTTGGAAAGAAATGTGACTATTTTATAAATTTGTATCCTTGCTTTACAAAATTGTAACTGGCAGAAAAATATTAAATAATATCCCTAAAACTCAATAATTATAAAGTTTTCTCTATTTTAATTAACAATAAATCAACAATTTTCTCTATTAAACAATGCAAAGTCCTTTTCCCAAATGTTATTTTACAACATTTAAATGAATACATTTCTTGAAATGAATTTTTACTGGGCTTTGCATTGTTGACAAAACTTTAAATGATTTTGAATTTTATATGATTTATTTGTGGAAACACTTAAAACATATTGTTCTTTTTTATGTTTATTTTTCATTAACGTTTAAGATATATAAAACATTTAAAAAACTAATTTAATGTTTATTAATTATAATTACATAACTGAACTGCTAACAGAAAAATCAACTCTTAAAAGTATGATTTTACAAATGCATGTAATAATTTCTGTTTGTAATTTTCAAATCAAATTGTATGATTGAAATTTACATGATGTAAATTTCTTTGTTGTGTTCATTGTTTTTGGGATTGATTCCATTTTTTACAATTGATCATAAATTAGTTAGCTGCTTACTTTGTTAAAAAAAAAATGCTTCAATTATGAATTTTAAAATTTAGATAATTTTTACTATTTCATTATTGTTTATTAAAATTATTTTATATCTATTTCTATTATCTGTAAATATTTTTAAATTGATTAATATGCAGTGTATTAATTTTATTTTGTAGAGAAAATCAGAATTTAAAATGCATATTTTTCTAAATATGATACAATGGGATATACTTAGATTTATAAAATTTAATATTTTATTTAATTTCTAAATACTAATTTATTATTTTTGTGTTTTTATTTTAGGTGAAACAATTAAAAAAAGAAGGTGCCCCTTCTTTATTTTCAAATAATTCTACCAAAAATTCTACAAACAATAAATTGGAATTTGAAAAGAAATTAACAACAGATGAATCTCAAACTTCAAACATATTGAATAAAAATGAATCAGTTAATGGAACAAAAATAATCAATAAAGTAAATGTTTTTATTTTAATTTCCTTTTTATAATTAGAATTTTACATTCATTATGCCAATTTAATTTTAATGAATAATTTTTCCATGTATAGCATTACTGCTTTTTTTTTTAAGTTGGACTATACTTAAGGCAGTAAGGTATGAAAAATATTCACAAAAAGTAATTATTTACCATTTTCTTCCCTAAAGTCAACCTTCTCATTAAATGGTCAGTTCTAAGTTTGATTTTTTTAAATTGGATGATTAAATCTTTACTTTATTCCCTATTTATGAGCAATTTGGAATGCACTTAAAATTGTTGGTCCTTCTGGATTACTTCTTGTGTGCAGGCACTGATTGCAAAATAGTCAATTAATTTTAAATCGACTTGAAATTTTATTAATTTGTATGAATAGTTTTATGAATAATTCAGCATTTATATAAAAAGATTCATTTTGTACTTTATAAAATGCCTTTGCTCTAGTAGATTTTATTCTTCATGTAATAGATTTTGATATACAGCTTTTATTTTACCTAAAAAATCTATATTGAATGAAAAAAGTTCTGTGTAAAATAGATTTCTGCCTTTTATGTTATTTTTGAAAGTAATTTGTATTATTTAAACAAGCATATTTGTTGGAATCATTTCATAACATTTACCCTGTAGAAAGTAATCACATTTTTTTATGTTAATATATGGTAGGATTCAAAAGTTCTCGAACTGAATCTATAGCTTAAAAAATATTATGAGTTAAACTATAGAAACACATCTTCCCAATAAAGAAGATCCTTGTGCAACAACACATTTTTGCCAGTACCTGTAAAGTTCATCATAGCATGTCTGAATCCAGTTTTTGGCCAAAACTTTATAATTCAGCCTGTGATACACATTTAATATTAACTGAAGATTGAAATTGAGGATCCTGTAAGGGTGTTGTAAGTTCAGGAAATAAGAAATCACTCAGTGCAAGATCAGGTGAATAAGAAGGATGAGGTTTATTGGTTGGTTTTGTTTTCGCAAGATAGTCATTGATAAGTAAGGATCAATGAGCAGGAAAGTTGTCATGCAACAGCACCTATTGAGCTTACTGACCGCATTTCTCTTAAATCTTGGAAGATTGCCATCCTAAATCTGTGCAATAGCCCAACACATAAAGCAGTGGCTAAATTCTGCCTTGTCACTGGACACGACTGTCTGCGAAAACATCTATAGATTTGGTATCGTTCCTTCTCCGGTCTGCACTCTTTGCAACATTAGTAAGGTCTTGGATGCAGCGCATCTTCCTCGCTGCCCTGCACTGCGTAAGACGTCTCTAACTGAGCGCTATTAGGAAGCTAGAGACATGTTAGATTACTAGATTCTGTTGCAGTATCTTTCTGGGTTATTCTATCCTTTTTATTTATTTTGCTGTAACTGTCTATAATCTGCCATTGGAAATAAAAGAAAACACATTAAAATCTAGATTCACAATGCCTAGAATATTGAAGAATACCTTTAGTATGACCTTTTCTTTAAAGTGATCTTGGATGAGTTTTTGTTTCTGTGAAAATTGTGATGATTTCCATGTTGTTTACACTTTTGGTTTGCTAGTTATACAAAAAGCACCATTTCTTGTTTCCAGTAACAATTCTGATGTGTAAAGAAGAATCTTTTTTCAACAGCTGAGATCAAGTCTACCACCATTTCCATTCGAACGAACTTTTATCTACATTCAACATTTGGGGAACAAAGGTGTTATCACACCCTGTGCATGTTAAGATCCTTAGTCAATATCCACTGGCCTCTGATATCGAAATTAATTCTTCTATGTGGGAAATTGTTTACTGCCACAGACAACTTTTTTGATGTTTTCATCTATGCTAGAAGTCTCAGCACAGCCACAATGTTTACAGTCTTCAGTATTTCACTTGCATACACATGCTTCAACATTTCAGAAGTCTCCATAGTACTCTTTTCCAAGCAAACACAAAATTTGATGTTGATCCTTTGCTCAACTGGTACCCTTTCTTTCTATCAGCCATTACTAAATGCAGCTGCCTACAGAAAACGCTGTCACTGTAAGTTCTCATAATTTGGGGCAAACCACCTTTAAAAGAAGGGAAGAACATAAAAACATTCTTGTAGTCACACTCCTGTAAAATGTTTTACACATTATTATAGACTAAGTCTGGGAACTTTTGAATCCTACTTTGTATCTTTTTTTGTATAACATAATCATAATAAATAATGATAATTGTTATATTTAAATGACAATAATCATAAGATAACTTTTAATTTTCCAACTTTAAGAATGGCATATATCCAAATTCAAAAGCTTTCCACATTCCATGTTGTATGAAATATAAATATGCATAATTGGGAATTAGCCTTCCCCAATAATACTGTCTTTTTACCACAAAAATCCCATCAATATTTTTGTGTCTGTTGTCACCTCAGCAAGACATTACATTTTTGACAGGAGGAACCAGAAGAAAGGGGCCAACTTTGGATTACTGAATACACTGAGAATAATGCAAAGTACTAATTTTAAATATTGGCAATTCATCACACTCTTAACCTTCATCTGAAATGGACAACTATTGTTGCTATAGCAACCACTACTAACTAGACAACTTTGTAGATTTTGTGACAAACATATATACTAATTCCTTTTTTGCTTGAATTTGAAATAGCATGGTTCACTAATATACTTTCTACATACATTTTTTTATTGTAGCATGAATCGCATTTTTTTAAAAAAAAAATTTTTAATCTTGAAAATGTAATCAGAAAACAGTTTTCTATGCCCACACAAGTTTGAATGACTGGGCCGAATTATTTTTGGTATCATGGTCATCTTACTTTGAACCCTAGAGTTCTGGGTTATACTCGAATTTTATAATCACTTTCATTATTTCTTTGTACTTCAACAATTTAAATGTAACATTTTGTTCTTCAGTGTAATTGTATTTTGTGTTAAAATGTTTACCTTGTTGAATGCAATAAATACTTTCAATAAAAATTAATTTTAAATTTCTATTATAATTTTTATTGACAATTTCTTTTACTGTTTAAAAGATATTGTTAGAATTTTGTTTTTTGAGAAGTATTAATTAAACAATGCTTTATATCAACAAAAATCTATATTCTAATAACTTCTCATAGATTGGCCAAACTTACTCATGTTTTGATTTTTGGACAATATAAGATGAATTTCTTTTTTGTTCTCCATTCTTTCAATCTTGCACATGCACATAGCATACAATCCTATCAATCAAGATACATTCATCTGTCATCTATATTGCTTATACAGTTTTCTACAATATTGTTTTGCTTTTTGGTTTAGGAAAGTTCTATCAGCAATGTAATTTTTATATTGTTTTTATGTTATTAATAAAATGCCTAAACAGTAACAAGGAATGTTCCAAAGAAACAAATAATTTTGTTAGAAACAACTAAAAATTTTAGTTTGGCTAAAGAAACTTGAAGCTCCTATCTCTGCTAAAAGCATATTGTACTAAGTTCTGGCTCCAAAATAATTTAACTCCCTGTGAGAGGATTTCCCACTTTGTTATGAAGTCAAAAAGCTCTTTTATAGAACTCAGATGTAATACTTTAGAATCAAGAGTTCCTAAAGTAGGCAATCAAGTAAGAGTAAGGACATCACAATCATATACAACATGATAGGACATGTTCTCACTCTTATGGGATTTTTTATATGCATGGTTTTGTTAAAACAGTCCCATTATATTAAGATCTGTACTTTATCCTACTAGGCAGGCTAGAGCAGCTACCAATATCTTCCTGCTGTTTGAGGTCATTTCTACTTCTGGTACTGAAGAATTCCTTTCTACTCCTCCGTTTGATTTACTCTGTATTTCCTCATCTTATAAAAATTAATGTATCTCAGAGGTTTTACCTGAGTGAATTGTGATTTTTAATCTCAAAAAATAAAAAAGCTCCCTACTGCATTTCCTGAGTTACTGGACAGAGCAAGATATTGTAAGAGTTCACCAGGCATACTAAGAGCTCTTTTATGACACTAATCACAGTGCTATTCATATGTACAAATTGTATAAAAGCAAGGTTACAGGAGGGGGTTTGTAGCTTCTTATGAAGTTTCTCTTTCAAAAAAATGACTGAGCTAGCAGCCGAATGATTAGTGCTCTTGCCTTGGGTTCAACAGTTTGTAGGTTCGAATCCCACCTTGGGCATGGATGTTTGTAGTTGTTTGGAATCCACTTTAAACTATAGGTCCTTGTCTAATTAGCCCCGTGTGCAAAAAATGACCGTTGAGCGACAAACAAACCAACCTTTCAAAAAATGAAGAGAGAAGGTGCTTGCTTACACCTCTGTGTTTACGCAGGTGGTAACCTCCAGTTCTTTTGTAAAATTCTGGTTTAAACAAAGGAACTATGAGAACAATTAGTAAAAAAATAGGAATTTCATTTGACATTCAATAATTTCAGGATTTTAAAACATTTTCTTATTTTAAAAATCCTTTTTAAATTCTTTTTTTATAAAACTCGAGAAAATATAATGTTCTAAAATAGGAGAGTTATGGAAAAAAAGAAACCCATTGTTGAGAAAAACATAAGGGAAAAAACATTTAGGATATAAAACCAGCTTTAAAATTTGAAAGCATCAATAAATTCTCAGGCAACGGAGAAACTGGAATTTAATGCAAGTCAAGGATGACTGCCAGTTTACTAAAAGGATATGAATATTACAGTTTAAAAAATAAATAAATAAAAGCATCAAGAGACAAGCATGATGCAGAAATCTTTAAGGTACCCAAACACGTTTAGAGCATTTTTTTAAATACACTGCATATATATTGTAACCATTTTTTCTTATTTAACTTTAGAAAACATTAATATTGAGCTACTAATATTTGATATACCTGCACTATATGTGCCTGAAGAATAATATTATTCTTCAGAAATGTTAAATATGTATACAATTTTAAGCATTTTTTAAAAAAATTTTAAAAATGCTACATCTAAAACTATTTAATATATTTGAAAAAAATTAGTACCAAATAATCTATGTTGTTCTCTAGGGCATATTGTTAAAAAATTACGGGCAGTCAAATATTTATACTGAAATTTTAGCCAAATTTTCTTTGCCATTAACCGAATAACAGGCCACAATTTGGATAGTATTTAAGTGATTAAGATTCTTTCAGTACTTTCTCTAGAAAACAATATACAGATCAAGCTCATGAAATGTCATAGTGATATCATAAAAATATTTTGAGTTGTCATTTTTGAAGCGTACAAATTATAGGCAAAAGCCAGTTCTGAGAAAATCACATTTAAAGATTAAAGTGTTGTCTTTATAAGAAATTTTCATATTAGTAATTATTTTATGTATCTTTTAAAAGCTTACTAAATTTATATTTCAAAATTAAAGACTGTTTAAACTAATTTTTAACATCATTCTGGCCCTTTTTCCTGTGCTTTAAATATGTCCACTTTTGGTTTCCTAATCTTTACGAAATCTTAATAAATTTACAGTTGTAGGTTGTACTACAAATACTTCTTTTGCTACCAAACAATTTCACCAGTTGACCTTAAATGCTTGTTGAAAAAAAATTTTTTTTATTCCTGCATGTGTCAAAAGTGAAAATTTTATTGTGTAAAAATCAGCTATGCATTCTGAAATTATAATTTTATCAAATGTAATTGATGGTGAAGGTTTTAACACCAAGAAATATTGAAGAATTGAAACACCTGATATTGAATAATAAATGTTGGAAAAAGCTTTGGGTGAGGATGATTTAAATGAAAATTTGTTTTATATTTTGTGATAAAGAAGTCAATAACAGCAGTCAAAGCTAAAGTTCAGCAATGAACAACTGATTTAATTTGCACACAGGGTATCAAGAATTATATTAAAAAACTAGAAAAATAAACAAAAAAAGGTTCATAATAAACTTGGTTATAAAAAATTGGAAAAAAAAGACTGTTAAGAACAAAACAGGCTGTTAATAATAAATGAAATTCTTCATTTGAATTAAAGCTGACAGTTGTAATTGACACATTTACTGATGATAACATTTTTGATCCTGTTCATAAATACATATGCTGTTGTTAAATATGATAAATAATTATGAATATAAAGTGGCATTTATAATTTCAATTAAAAATTTTAAATGCTATATGTATTTATAGAGTAAATTTTTACTGTGTGCATATTTTAATTTTTTTATCTTAAAAATTAATTTTGGTTTTATAAATATTTAATATGGATTTCATATTTACTTTTAGACTTTTCTTTTTGTTAAAATATTTAGATTTTTTTTCCCTTTATCTTACATGATTTTCCGAAGTTGTGAGCTTATTCGCAAATTTATATGATTTTTTGTATGGCTTTTTAGGGAATATATATACTGTGTTATTGTATGAGTAAATAACAAAATTAAATGTAATTTATTCTTTCACATTTTTTGTGTAGTAATATATATATATATATATATTTGTGTGTGTATATATGTATATATATTTGTGTGTGTATACGTACATTTGATTTATGTCACAAAGAAATGTATTACCATGCATAAAAATGTTGAAGTTCCCCTTATTTATTGATAGCTAAGTGATAAAATAATCCACCCTCTTTAAAAACTTTTACTGGAGTCTCATGGTTAAGTTTCCTAAATTTGAAAATTTTAGATAAGTTTATTTGTTGAAAATGAGAATATTACTATTATGTACAATAAAGTGTAATAGGTTTCCAATTAATAATTAGAATTCTTGAATTATTTGATTGTATTAAACTGCTTGATAGATAATTTTATGGCACACTAATTTTTATTATGCATCGATTTCAAAATTTAATGCATTTCTCATTATGGAAAGTTAATAGCTCAAAAATTTAATTGATTTTCTTAGCCATCTTCATCTAAAACTACTTTGGGATCTTTATGGCAAAAACTTGAAGATAAATCTAAAAAAGGAAAGAAAGATGATTCTCCAACAGAAATTGTGAAGTCTAATAGCAATTCTAAGGTTATTATATATATTTATAATTTGCTTTTTGTACTTTTTCAAATAAATTAATATATAAATAGTTAATATATAAAAAATCTATTATGTTTTAGGCTGCTATGAAAACAACAGGGCAAAATAATATACTGTCTATGTTCTCAAGACAAAGTGGTAAATTATTATGAATGAAAATTTCCTATATTTGCTTAATTTTGAATATTTGCTTTTATATTACATCCTGTACTTTATATAAAATCAGATCACCTCAAATAAACAGATATTAAAAACAAGTCGAAAATCTTCATTATTTTATATCACTTAATTTAAAATGACATAAATTTGTTTTATAAACTTATTAAATTTCATATAATATGTTTACTAATTAAAAATATAATAATTTATATTGTCTTTGTTATCATCATGTGTGCTTAAAATAATTATAAAAGAAACTTTAAAAACACTTTAAAATATTTCCAGAATTGAAAGAGTTGAACCAGTGTTTTACCCTAAAGATGTTTTTTATTTTCAATGGGAAATCATAAGCATCATGCATAATTTGCAATTATGATATAAATGTTGTTTTCAAATAATAACTTTTTTCCTATCAAATTTTTTGAGGCATAATTATATATTTTGTACTAATTTCTTAAAATAATAAATGATGCTTGAAACTAGTTACTATATAATTTTAAAATATAATGTCTATTATGTTTTATATTAACTGTTTATTTTAAAACTCTAATATTGGAAATGATATTTTAAAAGTGCTTGTGTTTATTTTTCCTTCCAGTTTTAATTGTTTTCGTAAAATTTATTTTATTACTTTCTCTACCATAGTTTTTGTGTCGTTTGAAGTTAAAAGAATTGAAAAAAATCTGTTAAAGAAATTATAGAATTGAATTATTATACCTCAATTTTTATCAAAATTTATAGCTTATTCTTTATGCTTAAGGTTTCTTATAATGAATTTAATATTCTTGTCAGTTAATAAATCCATTTATTATTGTGCTTTACTCTAGAAAAATATGATTAATTACTATTTATCTAACTTGCATTTTGTAAAATCATTGTATGTTAGGCAAAAAATTCATGATTGAAAACTTTAATTCCTTTTTCTTTGTACATCCTTTAAAATATTTAAATACTGAACAACAAATATTCTAATCACATTTAAATGTTTTACAAAACGTTTTCTAATAATGAAAAATATAGTTCTAGTCCCCCCCCCCCCATTTAAAAACAGCTTATGCTGGAAATTATTAATTTAATCGTATTATTAAAGAACATTTTTATATGATTTTAATAATGTGCTTAATACATATAAAGAATAATTCTGTAAATCAGAGAAAATTTTTTAATTATTTCTCTGATTTACAGAATTATGCTTATATTTATAGATTTAGAAAAATAAGGTTAATAGCTAATGAAAAAGATTAATTTAATATTTATTTTTTATTTTTTGTAAAAAATTCTTAATAGCATAAGAATAGCATAAGAGAGTGTTTGGTATCTCATATTTATCTGTTGCACTTTGAAAAATCGTTTGGTTTGTAAAGTTTTTCAATTACAAAGCATCTATGGAATCTAGTGAATTAAAGCCTGGGAACTGAGATAAAAGTTAATGGCTAATACATTAAACAAACACTATACCATTATATATCTTAAACACATAAAACTTTGAAGTGTAAAATTTGCATGTTTTGTTGAGTTTTTGAAAATTTTAAATTTTCTTGTTGCTTTTACTGTTGATAAAGAAATTAAAAACATCAATACATTGAAGAATTTACCCTTCATCATAGCTTCATATATTTTTATGGTATTCAGGAAATTCACGCCATAAAGGAAATTACAATTTAATCTAGATAATTTTATAATTTCATATATGAGCAAACTAACAATTTGATAAGATTGGTACATTCCTTATTAAGTTCCTTCCAACATAACATCTGTATGATGGATAACCATTAGAACAATAGATAGTCAGGATATCAAAATGTTTTAGAGAATTTAAATTTTTGATTTAAAAAATATTACTAATTCAATTTGTGTTAAATGTGTTCTTTTTTTACTTATATACAAATTTTTAAAGATTAATGAAAAATAATTCAACAATTAAAACCAGGCAATGTTATTATAAGGATTATACTCATTCTTAATTAAGTAAAATTCTCTAACCATGTATTATAATAGTAATTATTATTATTCAGTAAAATAATAGATATTTAAATGTCCAATTTACTTAAAATATTTAAACTGAAATGAATGCCAAATGATTTGAAGTATATATTTTTTATTTAAAGCTAATTTTATAAAATAAGAAAGAAGAAAATCGTTCAGAAAGAAAGAAGAGAATTCATTCTTGTTAATATACTCCATAACAATCTCTTAAATTAATGAAATGAAATTAATATATGCAAACATTTCTAAATTATATATGCATTTGATGGTTTAAGTGACATTTGCTGAAAAGTTTGTGAAACATTGCTGTGAAATTTAAAAGCAAAATAATGATTTTCAACTATAGAAATTGTTCTTAACTCCTTAAAACATTTCAAAAACTTTTGATGAATTTTTTAACTATGCAAAAGATATTTGTTTATTACTCTACTCATGAACTTTTATTTCAGAAAAAAATACTTCTGATCCTGTAAAACAAGTCATAAATAATTCTGTTCCTCCTCCTACAACAAACACTCATACAGCTGAAAATATTCATGATAATAATGTTATAGAAACTCATAATAAGGAAACTGTAGACAAAATCTGCAAAAATGGAAAAGGAAAATCTTCTCAAAGGTAAGAAAAAATTTAATAGCCAAATTGTTTCTTCAGAAAAAATTGGAAAACAATTAGTATGTAACATGATTTTAGTGGCAAAATGTTAACAAATAATGTATGAGTGTTCAACATAAGAAAGTCTTGCATTACTTGAGAAGGAAAACTTTCCATATTGATCTTAAAGTTATAATTTAAAAAATGTGTCCAAAAAGTGTGTAAATCAATCCCAAAAGTTTTGAAAACTAGATTAATAATTATAGCAATTAAACAAAACTTATATATTCACTGCATTTATATATATATATATATATATATATATATATATATATATATATATATTAAAAGTCAAAGAGAAAATTTATAATGGTCTAAAATTGTGAATATTGTTTCATATTGAACTAACATAATCAAGAAAGCATATTTTCTTGAAAAAAAAAAGATTTCATTTAGGGATTTATATTTTTATAGCTTTATATATATTTTATCAGGAAATGAAGTTTTGATCATTTTATTGAACTTAGAGTCTTAGTGACCATTTTGAGGAGATTAAATTTCATATATTTCATTTTATTTTGTATTTGTTGACAAAAAAATTGCATAATTTCAAGTGTTCAACATTACAAATTTACTATTTAATCTTGCCTTGACAAAATATAAATTATTTATGATATGGAACATAAGAAATGTAATTTCTTTTTTCAATTTG
Source organism: Latrodectus elegans (assembly GCA_030067965.1). NCBI lineage: Eukaryota > Metazoa > Arthropoda > Arachnida > Araneae > Theridiidae > Latrodectus > Latrodectus elegans. The sequence continues at coordinate 84,848,859 of CM057811.1, forward strand.
TTTCTGTTAACTTTGTGTTTATTATATCAAATGATTTAGGCAAATTTTTTTCTTCTTACTTTATGTATTAAAAATTTTAAACTATTAATAATGAAATCCTGCATAATAGCAAAATAAAATTATTTAAAAAGTTATCACTAAAGAACCCAGCTGTGATCTAGTATTGGTTATGTTTTTATTCCAATCTAATGGAGTGTAATCTTGCTGTGGAATGAAACAGAGAATAGCTTTCTCTAGTTCACTAAATGAAATTTCCTCACTTTGATTCTATATACATAACTAACAAATTATGATGGGAAAAAAATATTTCCCTTTGGGATATTACATGGATTTTTCACTACACTTTGTGGAATTTTTGTTGTACAAAATCATAACTTATCTCATTCACTTTATCTGAAACATGAAAACTAGTTTCACCTATAAATACCTATCTCACAGAATGTTTTGTGCAACAGTTTGTTGGGAAGGTTAATACATATACATGAAAGAGAAAGATATATGGTGGTAATTATGAACTTATCCATAATATGTGTTGCATTATCATATGAGACATGTGGAGATCAAAATGCATAAATTGAGACTTTTTTAAAATTGAAATGAAGTTTAATGAGTTTTTCAACCACTTTAATTTTGCTTAATGTTTGTCTTAATATATATATATATATGTATGTATATATATGTATGTGTATATATATGTATGTGTATATATATGTATGTGTATATATATATGTATGTATATATATGTATGTGTATATATATGTATGTGTATATATATGTATGTGTATATATATATATATGTATGTGTATATATATATATATATGTATGTATATATATATATGTATGTATATATGTATATATATATGTATGTATATATATATATGTATGTATATATATATATGTATGTATATATATGTATGTATGTATATATATATTACATAAACTGCTTGCGACTTCCGCTTACTTTATTCATTGTTTATTGAACAGATTTTCCTATTTTGGATCTTGCACCTCAAAACTCAGCCAGCCAATTACTGTTTGATGATGTGATGGCTCTTGGCCATATAAGCTATTTTTAAGTGGCAATAAATGATGCTATATTTTAATCTATATAAATATAATGTTTTCCCTTTTATAATTGACTATTATTTTTACAATGTTTTAGACGTGATAAAAAATTTTTTTTCCTATGGTCTAAGTATACTTTTAGAATTAACTTGTTTTGGTTGAAAATCAATTATAAAATTTTTACTGCGTTATTCTTTTTATTCCATTCAGTAAGGAACATTTTATTTTGTAATTGAAGAGGATTCGAGTTTCCATACTGGTACTTACATCAATGTGAAAATTTTTTCGCTTTTGCTAATAGTTAAAGTCAGAAATGTAATAATCAAGTTGATTCAATTATTTGTACCATAAAAGCATTTTACAACTAGAAATATATTTTTAAAATTTGCATTTGTTCATTAAGTTCTTTAGACAAAATTTAGCTTTTCCAAAGAACATATTTAAATTTTAATACTAGAAATGTGTTTCTTTCATGTATTAAAATTTAAATAAGTTCCAAAAACATGAGAATTTTGTAATTTAATAATTTTAATGCAATTTCTGTTTTATTTTTTGAAATTCTTTTTCTAAATAAATCTTTCAAAATAAAAAAATTTTCATTAAAACTTATTATAATTAATAAAAATGACTTTCATGAATTTTCAAGATTTTGAATCTATTTAATTTATCTCTTTTATTTCTAGGAAAAGTAAACGATCAGCAAAACAATCCAATGATATTGAATCTGGTATGATACTATTTAAGTTTTCACTCTTGGGGCAAAAGTTAATAATGTAATTTAATTTTTTTAGTCTTATTAAAGGTATTAAATTTTGTTGTAGATGAAGACATCAAGCCAAGAGCTAAGAAACATCGAAGAATATGTACTATGGATGATTCAGATTCTGAAAGTGAATCTGAAGGTAATTTATTCTTTGTTTTATTATGAATAAATATTTATTTTCCTATCGTTTTAAAACATCAGAACCATTATTAAATTTATCTAAAAAAATTTTATACAAAAGCTAAGTAAACACAACAAAATAAGATAAATTTTTGCACAAATGCTCTTTTGTGTTATGAACTTCTGTTAATGTATGATACTCTATGTAGTTTGACATTAAGTTATAAATTGATATAAATAATAATAGAATATCTATTTTTAAATATATGCAGTATGATCATTTTAATATATTTCTTAAATTTATCCTTGAAATTATATATTGAAATTTACAGTAATTTGATAATATATTGTTGTGTAAAGAATTTTTATTTTACTTATTATTATTATTATGTTAAATAAGATATTACTTTACAAGTAATTTCTTATTTAACACATTATAAAATAAGAAATTACTTGATGGATTGCAGAAAAGGAATTAAGTATATATTGTATAAACATTAATGTGCATATGTTAACAGGAGTTTGATTTTGCTTAACTTTGCTAAGTAGTTTGAGATTATTTCAATCAAATTGAGAAAATTATTGACAATTTCAAATAGATAATTGAAAAAAAAATTATTATCTTTTACAGAAACTTTGAAAGATTTTTTCAGTTTATATCTGTTTTAATGTTGTGATATTTGATCTTAAAAATTAATGCTGCTTACTGTGATAAATGTTTTATATCTTCTAGACCATTAATCATCATTATATAATTGATGTAGTAAAGGAAATTCAAGGATTTTCCTGAAATTGATAGCAAGTTCTTTAGACTTAAATCCTAATATATTCTTTAAGGATAGTAGCTCTGTATTCTTTTTGATCATGAATAATTTCATCAGAATAGAAATGCAACCAACAGCTGCATTTCTATTCTAATGAAACTATAACTACTAATTGTTGTTGAATTTGATCTGTATGTTTTTCTAGTATTTTTATCATGTAAAAGTTAAAAGTTGAACTAGAATAAAACAAATGCTGTTTGTTTTTTTTTTTTTTTTTTTTTTTTTTTTTTTTTCTAATTTGTGAAATAGATTATGTATAGTTATTTTAGGTTTTGCATACATTTTTTAAGCATTCTTTTGTAATATATGATATAAACTGTTATTTTAATAGTTTTAGTTTAATTTTTTCTTATATGAGTCTTTGCCAAATGTCTTTCAAGTAAGTACATTAGCTTTATAGTGTAATGACTTTTAACTGTATAAATCTATATTATATCGATACATGATTTGAAAGAGTGATAAAATTAATTTTGATTGTAAAACCTATCTTTTTCTTATCTTAAAATTGCTTCCAGTGTCAAATTTTTGAACTTTTTATTCATTTCTATAATTATATATATATAGTTCATTTATATAGTTGTCTAATGAAAATTACAATAAAAAAAAACTTTATATTTGGGTGTATAGTTTGTTTGAAAATTACATTTTTTGGTTTATATCATTTCAACAGAATCCAAAGATAAAGCACAAAGAAGTTTACTTTCATCGGAAGAACCTACTGATGTTTCTTTGCATATAAGTGATGATAATGAAGATCCTATACCGCCTACACCTCCAGTCTTATTGAGTAAAGGAAAAAAGAAAATATGGAAAACTGTTCAAAAAACATTTAAAGATGAAGATGGTTTTCTTGGTAATGTTTTAATTACTTTTTGTTTATTATATTTTAAAAAAATTTATGTATGATTTATAATAAATCATTACTTCTTGAATCCTCTTTCTCAAGATAAAACATTTTGTGAAGGATCAGATTTTTTATAATTAAAGTTATCTACTTTTATGAATTTATTAAAACTGCTAGTAAAGTGAAAATCTTTTATAAAGACCCATTCCATTAAAGAATTTTGTATTATATTCTTTAATGAAAAGTAATTTCATAGAAATGTAATGTTGTCTTAAACAAATTGTAATATAAAACAACTTCTTCCTGTTTTAAACCACAAAATTTCCAAAATTAGTATTACTTAAAACATTTTTCAGGTACAATTTACACATAATTTGATTTTTAGTTCTACGTCATTCTCCACCGTTAAGTTACGTAGAAAAAAGTATATTATTTTTTCTTTTGTAAATATTATGGTTATTATGATTTTTTAATGTATAAATGACAATGTTGTCATAAGTTATATGTACTGGAAAAACATTTTTATTAAAAAAAAACTTTATATAACTTTTTAATTTTATATGTGTATAATTTCTCAGAGAAGAAATTCTATTTTTTAATGCTAAAACTTATTTCCTACTTATCATAAGTTAAGCAAAGTTCTGAAATTATATAACTTAAGAACTTCCACATCATTGATTTTATTTTAGTTTTACAATCATGATTATAGTGAAAAATTTATTAAAATTCATATCAAGATTGTTAAGGCCATTGATATATACTGATTGATGAATTCATCAACTTTATGGAAAGAAAATTCTTGTTTATGGCTAATGCAATTAAAACATTGGATGTAAGATTATTTATTATCCCTTCCCATTTCTACTTATCTATTTTCGTTAAGATCATTCACAAATTATGGATTTTGCTATATCTATTGCAAAGACTATAGAAATTGTTAATTACTAATACTGTGTTTGATATAAGAGTAAATTTTGTATGCCTAAGTTTAAAATGCAAATTATAAAAGTCAAAATTTTTAAAAGAGATTGTTACTTAGGATGAAAGAAATGAGTACAAAATATGAACTGTTAAATTAATAAATTTGTAGTAACAAAAATACCTGCATATTATGAAAAAAATCTAAATTTATTATTGATTTGTATAAATAAATTATTTATATCAATAAATATTTATAAATACAATTAATTATTATAAAGTTGAAAAACAAAAATTTAATCTAGTTAATGTGAGAAAAGTTTTCATTTTCTCGATACCTTCATTAAAAAAAGAGGAATACAATTAATTTTAAGAAAGCATGCATAACATCAAACATTTAAAAGATTTCAATTGATAAAAAGTTTGAATAAATAGTTATGATGTAACAAATATGAATGATCTTTTTTTGAAATCTATAAGTTAAGTTAAAAATAATTTTTTTGTTGAATAATTTTCCATATTTATGTTAAATTCAATTCACAATTAGATAAATTCACAAATTCTGAATTACTTTTAAAAATTATTCTTGATTACTTTAATTATAAATTCAAAATTTTAAAGTTTTTAAATTTTTTCTTTGTTTATTTTAAAATTATGAAGGTCTTTCACTCATTTAAATTGCCATTTTTTATAGCTTTTCAAAATTTTCAAACATTTTTAAAATGTTCATTTTTTTTCTTGTTTTTTACTTGCTTTTAAGTATTTCTTCAATTTAATTAAATTTTTTATGTACCATTTATAAATTATAGAAATATTAATAATGTGAGTCTAAGCAAAAAGCATTGCTTGATTCTGCTAGTAAGCCATGGGCCTTGCTGCTTAAGGATATGTAGTTCACCTCTGATTCCCCTAAAAACTCAGCTGTGACTCTTTTCTGCCTTATTACAGGCCATGACTACTTGCCCACATGTTTGTATATGTTTGGACTTTGTGACTTTCCTTATTCTATATAGACAACATCAAATTTTTGATGCTACTCATCTCAACTTGTGCTCTACATATTGGAAGGCTAGAGAAATAATGGCATCATAGCCAAATTTCTGGGCATTTGTAATAAATAAATGTGAGTCATTATATAAATCAGTGGAATTTTTATCGTGAATTTTATTATATATATATGAAAAGCATCAAGTATTTCTTATAAATATTTTTTCCTATAAATGTTATGGTTAATTGTTCCATCAGTTGTAAGAGATGCTTGATTCTCTACTCTGAAAAGTATCTTACCACTTACCCACAATGAAAACATAAATTTTGTTTTCTTTAATAATTTTTATGTACATTTTATTAAAAGTTTTTAAATATGTTTCAGAATGATTATAACAGAAATTCTGAATGAAATTTAATATCGATTTCATTATGTTAATATTTTGTTCAGTGCATCCAAACTTATGTATTATGTAGGATTGAGTGACATTTGCTTAAATCTGGATATAATTTCTCTTTTAAATACATAGAAATTATTTTTGTTGGAGCTGTAAATAAAAGAAAATAATCTAATGAGAAATGTTCAAAGAATTCTTAGAGAATACAAAGTCGTAATCTCAAGATATTTTAATTAGATTTTATAAAGTTTACAATGTTTTCTGTTGCCTTTAAGGTTTCTTTCTTCCACAAAATTACCTTATAGCATTATAGTATGCTAATAATTTTTATTCCCAGTTTTATTGAAAACAATACTCTCTTTTAATATATATATACATCTTTGAGTACTCTACTTTTTCAGTAAACTGAAGTTTGTCAAATTTTTTTACTGATATTTGATCTTTTGCTTGAACTGAGCTTGAAGACTCAACCTCTTCAATGCTGAATTGCCAAAAGGATGGTTAGCATTCTTGCCTTTGGTTCAACAGTTCATGGTTTCAAATTTCATCTTGGGCATGTATATTTGTAGTAGTTTGGAATTAACTAAGCCATAGGTCCCAGTCTAATTAGCCCTCATGGGCAAAAAATTACCATTGACGGACAAATAATCCATGCCTTCAATTTCTTGTGTCTGCTCATAAATTTTTGTGAGCTCATCATTGTCAGCTTCTGGTTGTGGGAATAATTCTTGCAGAATCCACTTCTAAATTTATCTATGAAGATTGAAAATTTCTTCAATTATTATCAATCTCATCAGGCTCTTGCACTTATAGCTGAAATTCAGTTATGGAAAATAAACACTTCATTATTTAAAGTTTTTATGAAATTTCATTCCAAGATTTTCCAACGATTCTAAGTGCATCTAAAATATTAAATTGTTTCAAAGAGCATTTAATATATAGTATTAATAACTCCCATTTAAAAAAAAAAAAAATCGTGTATCAAGTATGTTATCACCGTAAACTATAATTCATTGTAGTACTTTAAAGAGATTTCACAAAACTGATATTAAATTGTGTTAAATTACCGTTTTAATAAGAGAAATGTCTGGCATTTAATTTTGCTATTTTAATTTGTACTGTTATTTTAAATTTATATCATTATATGTGATTATGTTTAGAAGTTTTTTTTACAAAGTAAGTATATATAAATTATATGTATTTAGGTAAATTAATTAAAATAAAGTGCGATGTATATACATACTTTAAAAGTAAATTGTGTCCATATATGTATATTTAGTAGAGTTTAATTTTTGTTTATCATTTTCAATGATCATATTAATCTCAACAATTCAAATTTGTGTCTGTCTTATTCATGAATATTGTAAACAAAGACTAATTTTCTTGGGGAAGATTCTTGCTTATTAACATTCTATCCTCAATTTTACTAGATTTAAATTATCTTTTATAAATTGAGATTAAATCTTTTGTATTTTATGCATAAAATAATTTAATTTTTCTGGATATGTATATACTTAGATATTATTTCCAGTATTTACATATCTTATGTGTTTCCTTTAATGATATAAAAATAATAATGTGAATGCAACATAGTGTGTATGAATTAATTATAAATATGTGTATTATGTATAAATAATAATGTACTAGTATAAAATTATAACTAATATAGTATAAATTTCTTCAAATTTTATAAGCTTTAATTAATAAATAAAAAGTTTGTGTAAAGGAGTTCATCTTTTTTACTTAAATTTTTTATCATTTTTTATTTTAGTGTCCAAGCAAGAGAAGATTCTTGTATCTGCATCTGATAGTGATGAAGATCCTATAGATTCAAAAAAATCTATATCTAATATGAAATCAAAACAGGATACTTTTTCATACAGAAAACAGACTTCTTTAACAAGTTTTTTTAAGTAATGAGAAGAATACTAAAAGAATGGAGGAGTGTTCAAAATGTTCTGTGATTATTCACTATTTTCTTATGTGTGTAATGACATATAGTTTGTAGGTTTGCACAGCAGCTGTTAAATATTTGTCATTTGTCTTGTATTCATTGTTGTCAGATGTTCAAAATTGTGTTCATTTTAAGTATTAATGTATCTTTAATAAAATGTTATATTTTTAATATAATATACTGTTGAATATTTTCAAACTTTATAAATTTCCTTTATAGAAGAGTTCTATTTTTTTAGTGCTAATCTCACTTTTCAATGTTTGGATTTCATGTTATTTAAAAATTTCGTGGTAGGAATAAACTTGATTGCAATTATTTTATAAATAATGAAATAATTAAAATTGTAGTTAATGTAATATGATGAACTTTATCTAAGCTCTATAAGACAACTGAAATTGATTTCTTACGATGTTTCTTATTTGTGTAAAAACATCTTTTATTCTCTATAATATTTGTTTCATTTCAGCATTACATCTATGTGTGTGTGATGTATCAATCACTTTAATGAGTTACTATCAAAGTATTGCCTTATTTTTGTATTATTAAACATTTATATGTTTATATTATAAATATATTTGTAAATATATGGTTTTTCAAAATAAGGAATAAATGTTATTTCAAATTTTTAATGTTTTACACCCCCATTTTTTGCACATAAAATTTTATTCACTATCCAGGAAAAGTTGTATTACAGTAGAATAACTATCTAAATCATTGATTTAATTATACATAAGGATAAAATAAATCTAAATACCATTTAATATATAATTTAACGAATTTTGGCATTTTCAAGTAATATCGTGTTTATACATTAACTAAATTTGATTTTTTTTTTTTTTTTAATGAAAGCATTAAGTAAACAGTAACAAAGTCATGTATACACGATTTAATCATGTTAACTGTTTATCTCATTTCCTTATTCAATTTGTATATACATCCTAATATCTTGATAGAAACTGAAAAAAAAACTAATCAAATGAAAGATAAATGGACCAGATTTTTCTAATATTGTATAAGCTCAAATATCACTAAAAGGAATTAGGGAACTTACAAAAAGTTTGAATTTATCAAAATTTAAATAATTATTTTTCAAATTTATATTTTTTTTTTTTTTTTTTTTTTTTTTTTTTTTTTTAATAGCTAAAAACTTTTTACAGTTGGAAGTTATATATGTGCCCAGCATTTTTATAGCTTGAGGAATTACAAGTAGTTTGCAACTTTTCCAAACATTTCATAGTTAGATTTTAAATTTTGAATGTACATACCAAACAATAATTTAGAAAAAAAGCCAGAAATTTTCAATTTGAATCCAATTATATAACTATATAATGAGAATAAAAAAATAATGTTTGTGAGCAATTTTAATGATTGAAAAATATAGACAGTATAATTTTTTCCAATCTGACAAAATAAGAAAATTATTTAATGTAAAAAAAATCATATTTAATATTACCTACATATTTAGTAGAGAAATATGGCTGCCTAAACATACAAAATTGTAAAAATGCTGAAATGCAAATTACTAATAATAAAATCTCTAAAAACATCTAGTTAAATATAATCTTTGAAGTGTGCTGTTCACATATTATAGAATTTGGATGGTAGTTGCAGGCTATTGATAATCTTGTTAAGTTTTCCTCTTTTATTTATATCAATGAAAATACATAACTTAGATCATTAAACAATTTTAAGATAAACTTTCTCTTTGTTAAGCAGAATCCATCTCAGTTTGGGACGTGTGTAATGATCTGAATTCATTTTAAACTTTAAGTCTCAACATAACTACTCCATGTGTGAATAAATTGTCATTGAGCCATAAGTAAACAAGCTATAGTAGGAACAAAGAGTTTTTTGCATGTTGACCCAAAGACCAAGTTATAAGTTTATCCATTTTAGATGAAATTTATAACTTGGAGATATTTCACTATACTCCAACCTCTAAAATTTGGAGTACATATGTAACCAAATGACATTTTTATGTAATAAGCAGCTCTTCATATTTTCTAATGAGTTATGTTCTGGCATCGTTTTTCCTTTGCAGATCTAAATTTCTTGAAATGATTTTCATACTTGGAAGTTCAGCGTCATGCCTTTGTCTCATCCAATGAGGATGCAATTTCTTGTGAACAACAATGTGAGGTAAATTTAATTTTTGGTCAGAGTTTCAACACATCATAGGTCTTGATCAATTGTAACAAACGTCAATATAAGTTTTCACCTAACCTTCGAAATTTCTGGAATTTTCATCTTCGCTTATTTCGACAGTAGATTTCATTCGTTTGCTTTTTGAAACCAAAATAGTGGAATTAATTCTTTGTGCTATTTTGTGCCCCATCATTCCATACTATTTTCAAGGGGTACAAGTTCTTAAAAGTATCTACTTCATAATCTTCAGCCAATGAAGAAGTAATTATTCACAAAAATAATTTCCTTTAATTACATTTGAAGCCCAATATTGATCTTGAGACTGAAGAATTGAAATAATAATGGATGGAAAATATTTCATGGTTAATGACTCTGTATTTATTGTCATTCGCCTATCCAAGCAATGTAAGCATTCTTCAAAAATACTTAATGTAATTTACGAATTACAATTTTTTTATAATTAACTGGTAAAGCATTTTGATGTCTTTAAAACACAATTTTTTTCAATTTGCCTATTGCTAATTTATTTCTGTGGCAGGCATATTAGTATTTAGAAAAATTAGTACTCGTTTGAAAACGAAAGATTCGTTAGGTTTCATCCTTTAAATTTGTCCAGTTGCATCTGCATAAAAAATATTTTCTAGAGCACAATTTTTCATAATGCAACGTATCAAAATCAGGATTTTCAAGCTGAATTTTCATCACATTTAAGAAAAAGATACAATATTACACTCATAACTACACAGAAGAAATATACACTCCAGAAAGAAAGATTGTATCTTACTTCGAACTTCTGCAACCATGGTTCATGCTTTGAATGTACTTTCGTCAATAACCATTTGTTAAGAAAAAGTAAAGTGCTTTGGAATTAAATTTATTTCCATTTATTAGAATATTTTTAACCCTTTTCAAACTTCTAAAAGTTTTAATCGTGATATTTTTTATTTAATTTATTTTTTTTTTTCCAAAATTGAATCCTGGAAATTAATGCCATATAATGTTAAAGGATTAAACAAACTTGTGTAGTTTGACTTTTCCCATCACACTTTCTTTTCAACCTCTTAAGGAATTTTATTTTGGTTTCTTATTTTTTTCAAATACAATGTGATCTATTTTTACATGATCACATTGCATGTTTTTGAAGCTGTCATCTTGTTCAGTGGCAAATGTAGTTCTTGTTTGTAAGGTTAATTTGTAGAGGGAAAAAAATCGTAATTTGTTCACTTTTCATTTTATGAGAAGCCCAAAGAACTAAAACATGACAGGCAATCCCAACAAGCTGTCAAATCATACTTGCATGACATTAATCCTAAGCGTATTATCATGAACTTTAACTTTTCCAATAGAGAGAATATTTAGTTTCTATGAATCCTCACATCACCAGAGGCAGAATTTCAGCACTGGCTTCTGGATGGACATTCAAGACTTCTCTTATACTAGAATGGTATTGTTGCTTAGGTAACTTCAGACCCATTCGTCAAATTGAATGTAGACCTGAATATCCCAACCATTCCATTGTTCATGGTCAAGTGAGGATGAAATGGGCATGGATTAATGGAGTGACATTTCAGATCTTGGAAAATACTTTGTCGTCTAACTTTCCCAAAATAAAAATACGAAAATGGGTAAACCACCGCCATCTTTCGCAAATCCAGACTAAAGGCCTGGATTTAGGCTATTTCTCGTTCACATAAAGTTACATGGGTAGTAAATTTTGCCTTTATATATAACTTAAGGTACCTGAACACGTTGGAGCAATTTTTTGAAATACACTGCATACATACATTATCATTTTTTCTTATTTAATTTTAGAAAACACTATTAAACTACTAATATTTGATATATGCCAATGTTATTCTTCAGAAACATTAAATATGTATTCAATTTTTAGCATTTTTTAAAAACTTTAAAAATTCATCAAAAACTATTAAACATACTTGAAAAAAATTAGTACCAAATAATCTATGTTGTTCTCTAGGGCATATTGTTAAAAAAGTTACGACCAATCAAATATTTATACTGAAATTTTAGCCAAATTTTCTATGCCATTATTCGAGTAACAGGCCATAATTTGGGAAGTATTTAAGTGATTAAAATTCTTTCAGTACTTTCTCTAGAAAACAATATACAGATAAAGCTCACGAAATTTCAGTGATATAATGAAAATATTTTGTGTTGTCATTTTTGAAGCTTGCAAATTATAGGCCAAAACCAGTTCTGAGAAAATCAAATTTAAAGATTCAACTACTATATAGTTATAAGAAATTCTCATACTTGCTGATTAATTTTTTTATTTGATTTGCCGATTGATTTTCGCAAAATTATTTATGTATCTTTTAAAAGCTTACTAAATTTATATTTAAAAATTAAACACTGTTTAAACTAGTTTTTAACATCATTCTGTCCCTTTAAACACCCACTGTTGGTGATTTAAACGTCGACTTTTAGTTTCCTAATCGTTACTAAATCCTTCATATTTCGACATCTAATTAATGTAAAGACAAAAACAAATGTGTTTTGAAAAGCTATTTAAATTCCTTATTTAACGAAAGAATAAAATTAATTTATCATTTTCCGTTAAAATGGACGTTTTTAACAGGTAACTTAAGAAAAGGAAAATTAATACTTTTGATGATTCTAATTATATCATTTAATTTAGTTTATAATACTCATATCTGCCTCGGAGTCAGTAAGATGAATAACGCACCTAAAATTTCTCTATTGAAATGCATATTAATAATAAACAAAAATATGAAAAAAAGCACTTAACTATCATTATACATATTATTGTGGAAATAATAAGTAATTTTGATTATTTTTATTTTGGCGAGTGCAATTTAAATGGAAATGCTTGTTGATATAGCGTCTCTAATATGAAAGTACTGCTTGTTTTGGAAGACAGAGTGGGTGCAGTCTCATCTGCTAGTTGCTTCACAGTTAGAATTAATCCTCATACATTCTTTTCTCCATGCATGGACTAAAAGCGGTTTTATTAATGAATACTTCATAGCCACAGCTAACATGCCTTGATTTAAAATCTTCAGTTATTCTTGGTGAGTATGATTCATATTGACAGCAAGAGATAATAACTACTGAAAAACTGTAATTTTCCAACATGAGAAATGGTATCGATAAAAGTATTTGTTAAAGCAAACCAAGGTGGACTTCAAACATCACATAGGTCTGAAAGCCACATACATGATATTAGATGGGCAACAAAAGATGAAATTCTCAATGGACAATGTTTTTAATAAAATAGAAACTGTGTTATGCAATCAAGTCATTATGTAAACTTCATTAGAAAAACACTTTAAACATTTGATAAATAACCACTCAGTACGTTTTTCTCATGACGAATAATTAAAATTAGACCGATATTTTTCAGTGATTCAAAATACACATTCGTAAGCCATTGAAATGAAAGAAAAGCGTTACCAATTTATGTAAAAAGGCATTTAATTAAATTGTAGAATATTGATTGCCATAATTCATTTAAATGATAAAATTAATTTACTTTATTATACAATTTGTATTTGTTGTAGTAAAACTCAATGAACTTCGTGTCACTTTTCATTCTTGTGATGTAAACCAAATCATGATGCTGAACAAAAATTTGTTTTACACAAATTTCTGCCAATAATAAAATACTTTAGATACATATTTGAAGAAAGAATATTTAGAATTTGTACATGATGGTTAAAAAGTAGTGTCTATGTTCGTTTCTAATTGTGAAATGAATAAACATCAACACAATTTTTTTTCTTTTACATTATCATAACGCCATAGGCATTTATATTTTAAACATATACATTTATTTACATAAAATAAAACAGATCTTTTTAAATCTACTTATACAAGAACAATAATAAGAAAACAAATTCAAATTTGATGCTTAATTTAAAATAGTTAACAATAAGGTTTAAATAATAAAATTAAGCACACTATTTATAAATAATTTAAGACCTTTTTCAAAAACTTTACCAAAGAAGCATTGTAATTTTAAAATTGAAATTTCACAAAAAATTTTTTTTTTTTTTTTTTTTTTTTTTTTTTTTTCCAAATATAGTTGGCTATGCAAAATTAACATTGCAATTTATTCAGGTGAAATCATACCTAAATCTATTCATTACAAACCACTAGATCAGCAGTGACAGGCAATATTTCAGTTAAGGTCACATTTACACAATTCAGATGTTTCACACACTAAACAGGCTTGTGTTTAAGACATTGCTCAAAAGTGACAACTGGAATCCTACAATGTGATAACTTGAATTTACACAATACAAGCAAAGCATTTCATGATGATTGATTTCATAAGCAATGCCAACAGCAGCAATTTTGATTTGTAATCTGCAATTTCAATGCTTAAAGGTCTAAGAAATTTTTTATGATATTTAGAAACATGATTATTTGAATAAATGTATTAATATTTTAAATTATTTAATTAAAATAAATTATTCAATGTTTTTATTAAGTACTTAACACATATTTGTTGAAGCAGTCAAAAACCAATTATGAACTAAAATGGAAACATTCATAATTAAATGTTGTTAATTTCATCATTCAAAATGAATAATTTATAAAACTCAGGTTACATGAATTTATGTAACACTTAAAATTCTCAGTCAAAGGATTTTGTAGCTTTGATAAGGAAAACATTTAATATACTTATGACAGATGTTTTAACACGTTACTCTTAGTTTGAACTAAATTTTATTATCAAACAAAAGTGATGTTCTGCAAGATATTAAACTTTTCAATATAAATATATTTTTGTTATATAAACTTTTAATATATATTTTCAATATGAATTTTTCAAAATCATTGAGAACATAAAATAACATGCAGTTATTGCAAGAAATTTAATGAAAAAATTTGAAATTGCATTGGTAATATATTGATGATGTTAATATACATGCAAAAGCATGTTTATGAACAGATTTAAAAATAAATCTTTTCTAATAAAACCAAACTGCAATTGGGATCAACAAAAGCAATGAAATATTTTATGAGCATAATTTTTTAACATAATAACTTAGCTCATTAAGAACAATATAATTTCAAAACAATAAAAATATGAAAAAGTTATTTCATATTATTTTATAAAATATAAATATATAACAATAAAAAACATGAATTAGATACTCTATTTCACTTTACTCAATCTAAAAGAAACTCTTATTTACATTTCATATAGCAATTGATATCTGAATTTTATGTAGTATAACTTTTTTAGCAAAATATAACTTAGAAAAATATATCATTCAAAATTAAAACATAATATAAAGAAATCAGTACACATTTAACATCTTAGTACTTTTTGAAAATATTTGATGGTTAAAAACCCATATTTCTTTTTCATACATATTCCATTAAGTCAACATTCATATGTTACCTCTGCATATTGTTAAAAATTCAATGAAATATTTTAAGCAGATAAAACAAAAATGTCCATTAATTATAAAATAAAATTATTTATTTAAAAAATGTTTAAATAAGTAAATTTTGAACTATTTTGAAAAAAACAAAAATGACACTTAAAATTTCAAAACAATTGAAAAAAATTCAAATGCATTTGTAATCTTTGACGCTTTAATTAATAGATTAATTATTTCAAATCAATGATATGCCATTTTTTCGATGCTAGGCACATTCCAATATTCAATTTTATTATAATGAAGATAAAATTTTGATAGCTTTTAAAAATTAGAGTTTTTGACAATAATTGTTGCTGCAAGAAAAAAACGTGAAAAAAAATAAATAAATAAAAGGGAAAGCTGGCTGATAAAAATTGTAAATGGATTCAGAATCATACTAATTTGAATCCGTGTTCCTTCCAAATATTTTACAAGTTAGTAAGAGATTCAATTTAGCATCAGCAATATCATTAGTTACTGTAAAAAGTGATGGTTTTCAAAATTATACGCACGTTTGGAAAGACTGATGTCATTGATACTTTTCCGTAAGATGTTCTTCAAAAATCTTGTGCAAATTGAAAAATGTCATTTAAAATATAGTCTTATTTCTGTCATACCTTTAAAAAAATCTCATCAAAATATTTTGATTGTCAAAGTTTATTTAATGATATGTCAGTTTCATATCCATAATTTTTTTAAAAGTATGACTTTATACTTTCAAATTTTAAAAATTACATGTTTAAATCAAACTAAACTTAAAATAATGAATGTTTTGTTCAAAAAGCAAATTTGAATTAAAGTAATATTAAACCAACAACACTCAAATCTAATTCGAGTGTAATGACATTGGTGCACATTTTTTCCAGATTCATTTATGACATTTTGATTTGTTTAAAAATAATAACTAACTGTAAAAATAAGTGAACTTGAAAATCATATCAAAAAGTAAATACGCATATTAAGAATTAGAGGTCAATGTTGCTTAATGAAAGCAATTTAAGAAAAATCAATGAATAAATAATCCTGTAAATTAAAATTTTCTAAAAGGTATTGAAACTGACTTGTGTAAATATAGTTGCTCAGATAGAACTTGTTTTATTAAATAATTCATCATAAAGTTTAAAAAAAAACAATTTTCAAACATTAAAAATTTTGATATTTTTAAGTTTATATCTGTTATTTTAAGTGTTTTTAAAATTCTGACATTTAATTATTATTACCTGAAGATTTTCACAAGTGATGCACAATATGAATTACTTAAAAGAAAGGGATAATTTTATATTGAATAGGAGTTTGTTCAAATAAATTTAATATTTTAATACAGTTTAAAATTTTCAAGTTTTACACGAATATGAATATATAAAATTTTTAATACATAAAGTTGTAAATATTTAAATAAAAATGAAACAATCATCAGCTTTGAGGCTTTTAAGTACTTAACATTCCTTAGTTTCAAATTTTTTAAAATCCTTTCCAAAAAAGAAGTATGTAACAAACAGAAGTATATAACAAAATGCTGCATATAAGTTACACCATTCCTTAATACATAACAAATGTACCCTATACCTATTTATTCCTAAGTAAAACACTATTTTAATTTCAAGATTAATTATTGATTGTGTACGGCAATTGCAAATCACATTTTCTTAAGTTTTCATTTCTTCCCAATCCCTCTGATAACCACAATGCTTTAGATAATTATAAACTTTTAGAATTACAAAGTTCATTGTTATTAATAAAATTATCAAAGTGTTAATTATATTTGACTATGTAATCATCATTTTCTTTGTTGGAAAAATTAACATTCAAATATTAGCATCTGGATCAATATATAATTTATTAAATTCTGAAAATTTTATTCAAATTCTTACAAATATTAGATTATTGTTTAATCTTTTGACAACCATAAAATGTATTTGTATACATTATATATCAATTATTTTTAACTATAATATCCAAAGATGAATAATATTCTTAAAAATAAATAATTAATTAAAATATATGCTTAGTAAAATATACTCAAATGAAACTAGATAAATTTTCAACAATGCTGACCGCTCTGTTGGTACATTCAATGATGTGTTTCTCATCAGAAATTTCCTACAGATATCTACATAGATATTCCTATCAAGTGAGTTTCGTTTTGATTTTTTCCTAAATTATTTATAATTGATTGCTGCACAAGAAGGTGAATTAGTCAAGGGAAAACAGTTTAAATGGATATGGAAAATCGACTGTCATGAAAAACAGTATCGAAAATTAAACATACTTATTGTTGATATGTGTGAAGGCTAGTACAGGTTAACCGTTTGACAGCCACCACTAAGTATTTTCCTGCTTAGTAATCTTATAAAGTTTCCTGGAATGTATTAAGGATTTAAACGATTTTTTATTACAAGAAACCACGTTTTTTCTCATTATTATTGATATGCTTGACATTTTTCTAAAATCTTCACCACTTGTAGGAATCCAGCTAACTTAAAGATATAAAATGATTACAGAACATGTTACAGAATTATTTGAAATTATTTTATTAAGTTTTTCATCTTGATTTTTAGTGACCCAAAATTATTCACTTAATGCTTCAGAAAATTGCTTAACATTAAGAATAATATGTTGAATGCACAGAACAAAATTCTCTGCCTAAATGAGAAACCCTTCTTTTCAGAACTCTTTAAGCAAACCTGTAAAGTAAATAACTAAATATTCTGAAAGGAACTAAATAATAATTAAAATGAACACTGCTGAATTTTGATATTCTGTAAAGACATCTTCAAGTCCAAAGGTGTTAAGGTAGTTGATTATAAATAGTATTACAATATCCACAATGTAATTTGGTATGCTCATCTCTCAATGAAAGTTTTCGCCTACTAAGGCTAAATTAGACCTGGATATACAATGTAAAGTTGACCATGAGCCAGTACAAAAATCCAAAACCAATGGTGAAATACAAATTCAGAAATAGTTGAACCGAAGACAAATGTGCTTGCTATTTGGCTCTAAATAGAATTCTTGGCAAAATTACTGCACTGACATTAAAACTGGGTCTCCTCCTGCAAAACTCGTTAAAAATAATGTCTAAAGACAAAAACTGCTGTCTAAACACTCTTAAATTGCTGAATGGGAAGTTTTCAGAATCTGGGAGAAAGACCCTGGCTGAACTGTTCAGAGTTCACTTTCTACAGGTTCCAATAAAATAAATGGAACTCCTAACTACACAATCTACACATCAAAATGTTATAGAAGTAAATGGGATGTTGCCAAAAAAATCATAACTTATGATCAAACAAAAAGGGCAATAATGTCCTCTAAACTTTTTAAATCACTGGGAATGGATGGAATTGTACCAGCTCGGGTTATTGAAGGAATCCAGTCCATTGCTCCAATTCTCTGTAGAATTTTTAGGACAAGCCTTTGGTTACATACCTATTGCCTGGAAGCTACAAAAGTATTTTTATTCTTAAAATAGGAAAAAATAATTATTACGAAGCTAAATCTTTTAGACCTATCATCTTAACATCTCTTCTTCTAAAGGCAATTGGAAAGCTGATACAGATATATTAGAGAAGTTTACTCAGTGGAAAAACCACTTTCTGACTCTCAATATGCATATCAACCTGGTAGATCCACTGACAGTGCCATCTACAACCTATCCTTCATTTTGGAGAAGAACTTTAAGGCTAAGGAACTTGCTTTAGCTGTTTTCTTAGATATTGAAGGTGCCTTTGATAAGGTACCCATTGAAACTATTTTACAATCCCTTGCTAGAAAGGGAATTAATGACACAATCTGTTCTTGGATAAAAAAAATCTACTCAATAAATATTTGTCGATTGTCCACAGGGAGGGGTTTTTTCACCAATATTATGGTGTTGTAGATTCCCTTTCAGAAGTGCTAAAAAACAGGCATAACCACCTATGGGTATGCAGATGATTTAGTTATAATCACCAGAGGTAAGTTTGGTGAAACAATCTCTAGCATCATGTCCAACACCCTCAAACAAGTTGAGACTTGGTGTAAAAAAGAAGGCCTTCCTGTGAATCCTCAAAAAACCACGATGGTTGCCTTCAAAAAGAAAAATAATTTTAATCTGAAAAAGGATACCTTTTAAGATATAAAATGCTCCAAGAAGTTAATTCTTGGGAGTAAATTTTTTGACATTAACTTAAGTTGGAACAAGCACTTCAGCTTTTGTAATGAAAGAGCAAAACAGCTTTCTGGTCATGTAGAAATGCATCTGGAAGAACTTGGGGCTTAAATCCCAAAGTTTTTCATCGGATTTACAATATGATCATTTGTCCCATTATTACCTATGGCTCAGTGGTCTGGTGATAAAAAAATCAAAAATGAAACTGATAAGGCAAAATTAACAAAACTTCAAAGGATGCTTTATGTAGCTATCTCTGGATGTATTAGAAATACACTCACTTCTACACTAAGCTTTTGCTTAGTATGCATCCTCTTTATATGCATAATGAAGCAGAAGCAATAATTGGCATAAAGAGATACAAAAATACAGGTCAGTGGAAGGACTACTTTAGATTTTTGTCTAGGGGGAACATCAATGCTGACGTAACTAGTCATTTTTTTATTAACTATGCTTTTGATAAGACTTTTACAATCTAATTTCCCTTGAGAGAAGACTGGAATAATGTTGCCATCATTGAAAACTGTATTTACTGGTATACTGATGGCTCAAAAATAAATTCCAGCACTGGGGCTGGTATTTGTTGTCCAGTTGATGGTACAAAGTTATCATTCCCTTTGGATAAACCTACAACTGTATTCCAAGCAGAAGTATTTGCCATTCTTATGTGCAGTAGAACATGCTTGGACAGAACAGGAAAGAAGAATTATCTGTTCTGACATCAAGCTGCATTACTAGCTTTACAGAAGTCTACTCTAACTTCTGTTCTTGTCTGGGATTAATATCTCACTCTGTGTAGATTGGCTAATAAATAACCCCATTATTTTAATGTGGGTGCCTGGGCACTCTAGTTTTCTTGGCAATGAATTAGCTGATGGGTTGGCAAGGACTGGATCAACAACCAACTTTTTTAGTCCTAAACCAGTGCTAGGTATTTCAAAAGAATTGATAAGAAAGAATGCTTTTGATCTCTTCAGAAAATGACAGTTTATGAACTGGTACAAAGCCAATGATCAAAGACAAGCAAGGCTATTAAATAGCACATGCCCTAAAAAAAAGCAAAAAGAATTATTTAAGTTCAATAGAAGCAGTAGGAGTACTTACAGGACACCTTACCATAATGGGTGTTTCAGATGATCTCACTTGTAGAGGTTGTCTTTATATGGAAGAAACTTCAATACATATCTTATGTGAATGTAAAACTTTTTCTGCACATAAATTTGAACACCGGGATCAGCACTTGATTGAACCTTGGATGTTGCAGGAAATTCCCATAAAATGTCTGCTTGATTTTGCTTCAGCCATTCGTCTCTTCTAATAGGGCTTTCTGAAGAGTATAGTACAACAGACCTATGGGCACGGTGCTAGATTCTTTTGGAACTACCCTATCTTAAATTTTATTTAAGGAGGGAAATGCATCAAAATTCAGATTTAAATAAAAATGAAATAATGTTTTCTTTTTTATAACCCAAGCAAAGTTATTCATCTGAGAAAAATATAAAATTTGAATGCAGTTATACACTGATGGAAAAAACTGGAAGGACATTCATATTTTCTAAATTATGCTTTAAATTTTAGAGCAATTAATGTAGATTTTCTTTTTTACTTTATTAAGCTAATTTTTCTTTTATTTTCAGTGAATGAGTTTTATTTACCACTAATAAAATATTATAAAATAGTACTTATGGAATTTTAGTCTGTGAAAAAAGTAGGACACTTACAAAAATGTTCTCTTTTTGGAACCTGTAGCAGTGTAATATATTTAAAAAATTCTTCAATTTTTGTACAGTTAAAATGCCTAGGGGGAAACCTTTAAGGGAATTCCAAAAAAGCCAAATTGTGACATGTAGATATGTGGGCAAAAGTGTACGAGCAATTGCAAAGCACCTACACATCAGTCCAAACGTTGTTTCTAACTTCTTGAAAAATTTAAAAAGTCAGAGGAAAGCAAAGATTGATAGATCTAAGAAATTGATATATGTAATGAAATTAAAATCTTTTATCAACAAAAAAGTTAATAAATGCATGGATGCATTGGAAAAGCACAAAACCCATCTGGAATTGTAGGGGCAACCAGAACATTTTACAACTACATAAAAAGATCGAATGCATTCATATTCAAGTAAAGAAACCCTTATCTTAAATGGAACGAAAAGCACATTGAGCACAGAATACAGTTGGTCAAAGAACACATACCTTGGAACTCCGAATGAACTTCAACCTATTTTTTTCTGATGAAAAAAAATTCAATTTAGATGGCTCAGATGGTTGACAATATTATTGGAATTGTTTGAGTACACAAGAAAAAACTTATTCTTCTAGACAGGTAGGAGGAGGCAATTTTAAGCTCTTGATATCTGTTGCTTACCTTGGAAACACCAATCTAATGTTTTCATATAAAAGGCAGAACCATATAGATTACATTCAAATTTTAAATTTAGAGTTTCTTCCCTATGGCACTGATCTAGGATGAGAAAATTGGATATTTCAGCAATATGGAGCATCAATTCACACAGCCAATACAGTTAAAATTTGGTTTGAAACAAATAATGTTCGGGTTTTTTTCATAGCCTGCTAAAAACACACTTCTCAATATTGTTAAAAATATATAGTCAGTACTAACTGTTTGGCGTATTAAAGACAGAAGCAAGTAATTTAAATCTTTGATTGAACTTCGAGATGCTTTTAATTGAATTTCAGACAATTTTTGTCAAAACGAAATTTAAAACTTATATGACTCAATGGCAAATAAAATCTTTGAGCTAGTTCAAGCAAATGATAGAAGAATTCTTCATCAATAAGACTTTTGTCTTTCTTTATTTAGAACTGTCCTTTCACTTTTTTTAACAGTAGGATGTGAATGAAATTATTTTTTAATTGCAATAAGAATATCATTTTTTTATTTCATGTTACAGATATAGTTATCTGATTGTAAATAAGTTTTTAGAAGTGTTATATTGAAATTATTTGGTAAAAATTAAAAGTTCTTCTCTTATTTGAAAACACCATTGTGTCCTACTTTTTCCAGCAGTGTATATTAAAACCCATAGATAAATCTATGTATGTATACATAATAAATTATATAGTATAAAAGCTCTTAATAATATTAATTTTAGAAATTAAATATAATTAATAAAGTCAAGTGCTCTTAAGAAAGGTGATTATGAGATAGTTCTTTAATACACTAAAGAAATTTGTAATATTACTATTATATTAAGATTAAAACCTTTATATATATTTATAATACAAAGAGCATATAAGTTAGTCAAACAATTCAAAGAATAGATTTATTCATATAGAAAAAAAATGTCCTTGAAACATGCATGTTATAACTTTTAGATATTATTTTCAAAAATAGTGTACTTTCATGTCACAAGCAGAAAATTAAAAAAATATATAATTGCTTAAATATTATCCGTAAAATTTTATAAAACTAATACATAAAAAGGTTAACATAATTTGTCTAATTTCAAATATTACTTTAAAAAATATGGTCCCACAGTACTACATTAAAAACATTATTTTGTGTAACATTTAGAATTAGAAGTACAGTAGGTCATGAAAAATTTATAAATGAGTAAATTAGTTCAATAGGCACTTTAATAGAGTCTAAGAATCTATTACATATGATATGTACAAATCGTAGAGTATTGCTGAATATCATTTGATATTTTGAAGGTCAAACTAATCAAAAATGTCTTAGTGTTTATGAGAATCTTATAGAATGCTCACGAATGTTTTCGAGGGTATTAAATTTTCAAAGGAAGAACTGGGTTTGCAATCTTTCACAGAAGAGTTCTGTACAACGGAAAAATGTTCTAGAATGTTGAAAATGTCCTAGAATTTACTCTAGAGAAATTAAATTATCCTTTTAATGAAAATATGTTTCTCTTGCAATATGACTTTCTTCCTTGATTTCCTTATGCAATTGTCCTTATTTTAAAAATTCACTAGCCTAGATTAAGGTAGAGTATGAAACATCTTACACACTATTAATTTCTGTGAAAAATATACTAAACTAAATAAAAAAAAGTGACAGAGTTAATGAATTAATTGAATTATGTAGAATATTAAATAATTTCAGTATTTTAATCTATATTACAAGTTAGCAGTATTTCGAATGGTAAAAGAATCTTCCCAATGAGAATCAAAGCTTAAAAAATAAATTGAATACATAAAGTGAAATATGAAGTGAAACACATTCAATCATTGCTCCAAAAAATTTTTTTTCCTTTGTTAAATACTTCAAATGACTTTGAACATAAAATGAAAAACAGGGTTCGGTTTATATTATTAATTAAAACACAAGATATACCTACTGTACTCTGTTTTCTGGAAAATTTAGGTCAATAGAGCATAATATTTGCAGAACTGCTTTCATAATTTTATTGAATTGGAAGCTATGTCTAGAAAAGATAATTTAATGCATTGTACAATTTTTACTATGTTTTTTTTTTATCACAAATTGAAGATTAACACATTGATTACATAACAAACAAGGATAAGAGATGTAGATCGTATGAAACCACTTATTAATTTAAAAAGTCCAATCAAATCAGACTGAAGAAGGGGGGATGAGAAAAGGAAACAGCCCAAGAAAAGGTAAAATTTAATTAAGCAAATTTTTGTGATCTGAATGGTGTCCAGTCCTAATTGATTTGATTAATATGAGATCTACTGAATTGAATTTTGGATTATTTCCATTCATTCATAAAATGGACTTCTGATACACAATAAATTTGGAAAGCAAATGAAAAACACAATAAGAAAGCTTCAGAGAGGGAAATATTTTTTAAAAAATAAAAAATAGTATATGTACTTTTTTCAAAAATATATTACATTTTAGGAATATTGAAGCCGTGAATATATTTTATACTCCCAGTAGTATGCATAGATGAAATTTTAGAAGAAACAATACTTCAGGTTTTATTTTTGGAATGTGAAGAGTTCCTCAGTTGAATGCTGCATCCCTTAAATTAAATTACGACATAATTTGTTTTCTACTCAGTTCACAAATTGGTGTCAAATATCTCTTCAATTAATGACAAATGTTGCAATCAAAAACTAAGAATAAAAGCTTTAAAGCTACCGAGGTTCTGCTATTTTGATAAACATTTCCCTTCATTCCATGCAAATCTTCTCATTTCAAACCAGGATCAATTTTTTAAGGACAAATACAATAAAGATTTCATTAATGTAATACAAAAAAGTGAAAATAAAAATGACTTTTTGGTTAATTAACTACAATTTTATAGCGAATATTAATTTACTTTCTATTTTGATTTTTATAGGTTCGTTTTTATAGTTTACATTTTATAGAAGCATGCTGAATTTGTGTTATAGAAATGTTTTGAACACATCAGCACTCCACTGTTTACAACAACACATAAGATCTGAACAAAGAATATATGTGTCGTGTTTGTTCACAAGTTAAGAGATTAAAGTACAGTTAAATTCCAAAAGATACATTGTTTGAATACAATAGAACATGACTGGTTAATATTTTTAATGAAGAAAATTAATATTAAATCCCAATGTTTTATTGTACAAATAGTGTAATTTCTCTTATTGTTGTGTTGAAAATTTATTGCGATTTATTTTCATAAACATATTTCAAATAATTAAATATTGACATTGTTAACTTTGGATGTGATTCCTAACTTTAATTCAATATAAAGTGGAAATCTTTTCTAATAGGGCATCTTCATATCAAGAAGAAGGTCAAGAAATATAATACTAAATACCTTAAGCATATAATCCGCAACTAGTTTATACCTATATAATAACTATTTTATCTACTAAAATAAAGCAGACTTTCTTAATACAGCATAGAATAATCAGTGTTTGAACAACAATTAAAAGAAATACTAAAATAAAAAATATATAATATACTATAAGATTAAATTTATATCATTATCTTGCAATGCATAATCTAAGTAAATAACTTAGATTTCATTAATATAGAATGGTAAAGTTCATTAATATAGAATTGTAATGGTTTAAGTATGCCTTATTAATAACCGAAATATCATTAGAAAATGATTGCTTGGAAAACTTTTGTCTAGGAACAGATTTCATGATTAGCAACAATTTTCCGCTTTCATTGGATGAGCATTCCAACACACAAATATCAATTTTCTTTTATATAAGTCTATGATGGCTTAACATACATATGTCTGATACATTTTCTATCGTTAATAGTCATATTTTTAAGCTGTTTTTATTTTCTGAATAGCGGAAAGCACTTTTGCATAAATTCAAAAACACACTTAGAGTACTCATGAACTGGAGAGTAAAATTAATTCACTTTTGAAACTGAGTTTAAACTACACACTATTTAGTACTTTACATTTAGTATAAAAACATAGACAAACTTACCACCATAAAATAGCTATATAAACATTACTTACCATCTAACTTACATTATATGTATTCACTATACATATATACCTGGTGTTAGCGAACTGACTGAGAACACTTACCGATTCATATCCTATACATACAGTACAAAAAATATAAACTTACCTCTACAAAACATGTACTATAAACATTACTTACCTTATATTACAGATACTCTAAGACAATTTACTATGTATAAATACCTGATGCCAGAGAATAAACAGAGAACAATTACCTTTTTTTTTACATGATACTTCTGAAAATATGGTTTCATTTCAAATGATCAAGGCTTGATATTGTAGAAAAAATTTAATTATTTAAAGAAGAAATTTCTATTTTCTCTCCAGCTATGAGATACTTTAAGAATTGAAATTTTCTTATGCTATTTACAACATGGATGCTTATATTCATGCAAAAAGTTTTTTAACAATAGTAAAATTATGAAAAATAACAGTATTGTTCAAAATTACACAAATACTAAAGTATCCTTAAGTTAATGACATTCAAAATTCAAAGTAAATTAGACTAAGAAAAATCAATTTTCTCCTTGCAGGTGCACTGTATTAATCATGTAAAAGTTTATCATTGATAAGAAACCAGATATGAAGTACATAAAGATGCCTTTTCCAATCTTGAGTTAGTAAATTATAAAAAAGATTTCTTGGAAGGAAATTTCAAGAGCAACTTAAGGTCCTATAGTAATTTTCTAGCAAGAATTATTCTTAATTTTTTACAAATCTTTTTATTTACATAAACACAAAGTGCCATATTTCAGTGAGATTAATTTATAAAATAAAATTTTTCTAATCTTTTTTGATATTTTAAATTTTTTTTTCTCTCATTGCAAATGTATTCTTTTTTTTATATTTTCTTTTAAATTTTCAATTACAGCAACTCTCCTCATCCCAGTAAAAATTATTTCAGTCATTCTGGATGAATAAATATTCTCAAACAATGAAAATGTAACCAAATAAATGATAATTTCTATATGTTACCTACATTACAAACAAATTAAAATAATTCACACAGAATGGTTACAGTAAATGAGAAATATGCAATCAAAATGCATTCAAACCAATTTAATATCTGAAATAACCACAGCAGCTTCAGTTATTCGTGAAGCAACTTGACTCTATACATTAGACATTAGAATATATACTAAGTTTGGAATTGATTGAAAACTTGTTTTTCGAATATTATCAGATGAATGGTATAGTTTTGAAAGACATTTTCTTTAATCAGTTGATATTTTAAAGAATGAAAAGCATTTCCATTTTATGAATAAATAATCCTACATCAATACAAATAAAAAGTCAAACATTGCATAGATTATATCTTGGACAGTTAGTTTCAATCAAATATAAAGCAAAAATAACTCTTAAAGAACTAAGTATGAAAGTACATTATATATACATATAATATTTTTATTAAAAATATTAGAATATTTTTAAATGAAAATAATTTTACCTATTTGAATAAAGAAATTTATTAAAGACATTTATTCATAAACTACATTTCTTATCTTGTCACTCAAGATAAATATACTTTTTTTTCAAATTCTAGGAAAAGCTAATAACAGAAAAAATCTGAAGATTACTCATTCAGAATTTTAAAATGTGTACTTTTGTTTTATTAATGATGTATATAAATGCTAATTTTAAAGGAAACAGATATCTCAAAATGAAATAGCAATGCAGTAGGTATAGCTTATATATTGTAATGTCCTATTTTTAATCCATAAATCCTATTTTTAATCTTAAATGTAAAGTTTTTCTTGAAATTGAATTACTTGAAATTTATTTACTTGAAATATTTGACAAAAAGAAGAAACAATGACTTCAATTAGTGACTTTCAATTAATGACTTTCTTTCAGCCTTGATTCATTAATGAAAAATATTCTTTTGTAATTAAAAATGAATCTTATTACTGAAACTATTTAATAATATTTTAACAATTAATTTTAACACTTTCGCTTTTATTTTATTTTTTTCACTGAAATTTATAATGTGTGTGTTACATTTTAATACTTTTAATTGAACCATACTAAGGAATTTTCAAAACAATAATGACTATCATAGTGGATCACGGAAGTATACACATGTATTAGTAGTATACCGTAATCAAAACATATCCTCACAAAAGGAATAATTTAATTTTCCTAGTAAATCCTAGAACATTCTCCAACACTCTGGAACATTTCTTCGTTGTACAGAATTATCTGGTGAGTAATGAAAGATTCAAACCCAATATTTCTTTGAAAATTCAAAATATCCTAGAAATTCTTGAGCATTCTATAAGATTCTCAGAAACACTAAGACATTCTATATAAGTTTGACCTTCTAGATGTTAAATAACATTCAGCAATACTGCAGCAGTTTTTACACACACACACACACACACACACACACATATATATATATATATATATATATATATATATATATATATATATATATATATATATATATATATATATATATATCAGATTCTTAAATAAAAATAAAAGGACCAAATGGAATAATCCACTTGTTTGTCAAACATTTTTTCACACCCACTATACTTGCAATTTGAAATATTATTCAAAATGATTTTTTCTTACCCTTTAACACTCCTATGGGGTTGTTTCTGAAGTTATATCTACAATCAAACAAATTCTGTTTACATTTTTTTTAATCTGTATATATTCGTTTTATAAAATTTTACAGATTGTAATATTTAAGAAATTGTATAATTTTTTAATTTCCTGCTTGCGACATTAATGTCTCTAGAGCACATGAGTATTTCACTCATTTTATTTTTTCTAAATGAATAAAACTATCCTTTGAAATGTTTGACGAATTTATGTACTCTTTCGATTATAAGTGCATGCAATGGTTATAACTTTCATGTTTCATGTTCTTCTAACATTAATACTTTAAATTATCCAAGTTTAATAAAGAACCAACTCAGAAAAACCTTCCATTTTCTAGAGCAGTCGATTTTATTAATTGACTTAATTTCTAAAGTTTTTATAGCGTATATATATATATATATATATATATATATATATATATATATATATATATATATATGCTAAAGGAATAATTTTAGGGTTTAATTAAATAATAAATTTAGGATTTCTGGGCTTGATAATTTTAATGAAATAATGTTTTCTGTTTATAACCCACGCAAAGTTAATAATGTGAAAAAATATATATACATTTGTATATATTTTCTTCACATTATTAACTTTGCTTGGGTTATAAAAAGAAAACATTATTTCATTAAAATTATCAAGCCCAGAAATCCTAAATTTTGATGCATTCCCTCTTTATCTTGCATAACAAATCTTACCAGCCTGTTACTCCTTAGAAAGTAATTTACATGGTGAATACACCTAGTTGGCAGCCAAATGGTAAGCACATTTGTCTTCTGTTCAACAATTTCTGAATTTGTATTCCACCATTCAGATTTTGATGTCTGTACTGATTCATAGTCAACTTTACACTGTATAGCCGGATCTAATTTAGCTTTAGTATTGTAAAAACTTTCGTTGAGAGACAAACATATAAATTACATTGTGGATATCATAATACCATTCAATTACCTTAACACCTCAGGACATGGGGATGATCATTATGCAATGTCAAAATTCAGCAGTGTTCATTTTAATTATTTAATTCCTTTCAGAATATTTAGTTACATCTTTACCTAGAAAATTTGCTTACAGAGTTCTGAAAAGAAGGGCTTCTTACTTAGGAAGAGAATTTTGTTCTGTGCATTCAACACATTATTCTTAATGTTGCACTATTTTTTGAAGCATTATGTGAGTAATTTTATGTCATTTAAAACACTAAAACATTCTACATCAGTCTTACCTTCCAAATAGCAAATAACATTCAGGATTATTTTGGCTCTTTTTATATATTATTTTTAGCAGCTTTACGACTATGTAAAAGTGCCCATTTCACTCATTTGTCACAAGTACCTCTGGACTCACCATTCACAATTGAAAATAGTAACGTTCAATAAAAGTTAGGGATTCCAAATCACAAGCCCCAAATTGGGGTAGGTATTATTTACATCTGCCATCAATCAAATTACGCTTATATACAGTGCTCAAAACAATTAAAGGATGTTGAAGCTCTGGGCTGATCTTAACTCTGGAGAAAAGTTTTGTTACTCTGATCTTAACTCTGGAGAAAAGTTTTGTTACTCTGATCTTAACTCTGGAGAAAAGTTTTGTTAAAGAGCTCTTACCGTTTCCTGCAGAAATAGTAGGCTTGCTGCAACTCATTAATCTAGAATATCCAAAACATACTCTATTGTGTTCATGTCCAGAGAACACACTGGCTATTCTATTCATATGATTCCTTCCTTCAAGTGGAAATCATTCACCAAATTATTACGATGTGAACAGCAAATTATTTTCCATAGCTATTAACTCCTCTCCAAATTGCTGCAACATAAGGGACTATATTATGTCTATGTATCTTATCCCTATTCAGAACCATTCAGATCATTCGAAATAATATGTTGAGCCATTGCGAAATCTATGGAAATCAACCTATTATTGGAGATGCCAGCATAGACTATCTTTCTCCCATCACCAAATTGGACAATCATGTAAGAACGAGAATTGTTTCTAGTGCAAAATTCTCTTCAGATGAAAATGTGCTTATTATCAGGATGAGGAAAAACATAAAATTTGTCAGAGAAAAAAACATTTCTTCATTCATTTCTCCTCTAGTTCACATGTTATATTGTCCACTTTCTGTGGGTTTGATAAAGCAATAGTGTAAATATGAAACATCTTTGGCGAGCATACAACCCCACAGAATGAAAGTGATTTGGTACAGCATGTTGAAACTGTGGTACCAATAGCCAAAAGAAGGTATTGAAGAATAGCTATTTTCATATTTCGGTACTTTCTAACCATTGCCATTAAATAAGGGTCTTCATAGGGTATTATTGTACGACTACAGCTTAGCCTTTATCTTCAGCGTGCATATTTTAAGTCGCATCAAAAACGATACCAGATCCACAAAAACACAATTAGTGAATATCTGATGACTTAGGACTCAGTTTGCTAAACTCCTGAAATCGAAAAACAAATTTTGAAGCTTTTAATTCAGTTAATAGACTTTATTAAGACATCACATTCATCAAAAAACCGTGCTTACTGAATGTCGATCATTCTTTTATTTTCTATCTTTCATTACATTCAAAGCCAAATCTTACTGCCGATAAAGTATCGTCTTTGACGTCAAAATGAAATTTTGCATTTACTCTATTCTATTTGATGCAAAAAACTTTGCTTAAACCATAATTTATGAAAAACTTACTATATTCTTGAATTATTTTGGGCAGTGCATTTAAACTACATTGATTTAACTCCTCCTATGATAGACAAATTTTTATACATGCAGCACTTTAAACTGTTAAGGTTTTTATTTTTATTTTTTGTGACATGTTTATATAGCTAATTATAGAAAAAAAAGTAATCAGTTTAAATTCCGTCAAGGCAATTTACACAGAGGTTAACAATCTAATGGTAAAAAGCAATACACAGTTTTGGTGAAAAACCATCCGATACATTCTATAATATCAAAGACTCAAAATTCCATTCAAGTATTCAAAATATTGTGGAATGTTCTCCAATTTCATTTAGATGTAAGAAAATTTATTAAAAACATTTTTCCTAGTGGTATTGGGAGAATTAATTTAAATTTGTATCTCAAAGAGAAATGTTCTTTTAATCTAGAATTTCCCCTTAAGTGCAAATATTTGAAAAACTAATCTTTCTCTGATATTTCTATAAAAAAACTCTTAAATTAAAAGCCAGATCTTAAATTTTATTCATACCAGTAAATAATTTTCCCCACAACTTTTATAGGGAATTACTTTTATTGAATATAACTGCTTAACTGACAAAAAAAAATTTTAAAAATAATTTGAAGATGCTAATTGTTTTTTTAATTTTTCAACAGGTTTCATATAAATTTAACTGCAAAATAAAAACTGATTAAAAACTTATTAACTGAATTCCTATTAATGAGGTTCATGGTTGTCAAAATTAAAAATCAGTAATCTTTCATTATATATATATTTTATATAGATTTTAAAGAGATAATAATATTGGTACCACAAAAAAGTAAATGTTTGGTAGCCACATATGAAATGATTTTTTACAGAACATGTTAAATTAAAATTTTTTATACAATGTACGAGGAGTTTAAAATTTAATCAGAGCCCCTTAATTAAAAGCAATATAGGAAATAATTATATAATATTACATAAGCTTAAATTTTAACCAAAATTTTAAAATTCTGACTTGTGATATTTAAATACAAGAATCTCTATTGTAAATTTTAAAAAAAATTCCCTTGCTTAACTTCAATATTTATTGATGATACATCATTTTGTACCAGATTTAATAGTTTTGACTAAAAATCAATACTAATTTTTTAAAAGTAATTTGAAATTAATAAATACAAATAACAAATACTTAGTTCAGAATATGCTTATTGATAAGAAAAAAATTTTGATTATATGACTACTTTATCTTCCTGGCTTATTCAACAAATGTTACAGTCAGTCAGTTTACAATAACTTCATTTTCATTTAAAATCATTGACCGCTAATCCTTGCTCATATACAGATTAAAAATTAAGGACATATTTCAAAGCAAAATTTAAGTTTCAAATTTTCCTAATATTCTATATTTAATATTGAATTTTCTAATGACTCATTGAGAACTATTTGTGGAAATAGTATATTTTGTATCAATGTCTTATGTTAATGTAATGAGCCAAGATGATTCTCAGCGGAATTTTTTCCCTATATCTATAAATTTAGTGATGGAACAACTTATCTTCTTTGAAATGTAACCTAAATAGATGCCAAAAAAATAGTACTGCTTATTCCTGATGAAATTTCAGCTAATTGGTGAATATAGATAAAATAATCATTTTCAATTGTCAGTTATATGTATGGTTCACATACATAGAAATAATGTGAAATTTTAAATGTTATTTTTAACTAAGAAATTTAATAGTTCAAACAGAAATTTTTTAAACAAAAACAATGTATTGTGCTTATAAGCATGGATGAATGCAATAAGAGACTAAACAGAAACTAAAATTTGTGTTTCTGTTACATAAATTACTTATACCTCTGGCAAATGATTAAAATATGTTTTATCTGAAAATAAAAAATACTATATTAAGACAAGAAAGATTAAAATAATAATGCAGTTATTCCATATGAATGTGAGCTTGAATGAAATATAAAGTGCTTAAAATTTTAGACTAATATTTTGTTTTTGCTTTTCTTACTATTACTTTTAGTTATCAAGTTTATCTTTAATGCTGGTCAGGTCCTCTTTACTGTTAAACATTTTTTGTTCTTGTCTTCCAGGAATAATCTTGGTTACGTCTTCTTTTCAAAGGTATGACAATCTATGTAAAAGGGAGTGTAGTCGCTCACAGTCGAAGATGAAACCTCCATAAACATTATTTTATCTTCACTTATGGTAAGTTCCATATTTGTGGCAGCTATTTCTAGGGATTGAAAGGCCTCTTTCACTGCCCTTTCAAATCTTCCAATGATATTTATATCATCTGCATATACCACAATTTGTGTTGTTCCATTCCAAAAAGTGTCTCTTCGGTCTAAACTACTATCTCAGACGCATTTCTCAAGTGCTAGAATGAAGAATAGACATGCAAGCAAGTCACCTTGATGCAGGCCTCCTTCAATTGTAAAGAGTGTAGATAGATTTTCTTGAATTTTAAAATTGCATTGTACATTAATTAAGGTAGCTTTAGTGAGGTTATTAAGTTTTGTGGCTAAACCAAATTCTGTCATTGCTTTAAGCAGCTTGTCTCTCTTCATGTTTTCATAAGTAGTTTTGAATTCTATGAATAAATGAAAGGTTTTAATGCTGTACTCTTCGTTTTTCTCTCTCTCTGTCTCTCTGTCACAGTGTGTGGATTTGATCTATAGTAGATTTTTGTGGTATGAATCCCAATTGGTAATTGGCAACTACTTTGTCAGTGTAAGGTTGAAGTTTTGCAAAGAGTAGGTTGGAAAATATTTTATATGCCATATTGAGGAGTGTGATGCTGCTATAATTATGATATTCAAGCTAGTCAACTATTTTAAATAAAGGGTAAATGAAGCCTTTTTCCCATTCAATGGGTATTTTCTACTTTTCCCAAGTTTTGTCCATAATTTTATGCAGAGAATTGACAAGCTCAGGTTCATCAACCTTTAAGAGTTCAGATGGTATACTATCAGGGCCAGACAATCTATTATTTTTCAGTTTTTTACTGCCCAAAATAACTTTGTCAAGGGAAGGTGGAGGTTGTCCTTGTCTTCAAAAATGACAGGGGAGGGAGAAAGGATCATCCTGAGGAGTGGTTGTATCATCTCTCCCTTCAAGCAGATTTTGAAAGTATTCTTTCCATACTTCAGATACTTTGTAGGGTTCATTAACAAGTTTGTCTCTCTTGTTTCTATATGTGATGGTTCTTGATTTGAATTCATTTCTCATTTTATTGATTGATTTGTAGAACTTACAACAGTCATTCTGATTTTTCAAGCTCTCCAAATATTTTAAAGAGTTTTCAAGGAAGGCTTTCTTTTTCTCTCTATGTGGTTTTTTCCACCTTTCTCAACTCTTTATATTTTTTCTTTGTAGATTCTTGTGCGGTGCTTTTGTAATATTAACTTGTAGGCCTTATTCTTTTCTTCTGAGGCCTTTTTGCAATTGTTGTCAAACCATTCGTTTCTGGTGTGACGTCCCAAACTAGGAACAGTTTCAACAGTAGATTTCAAAAGGATTTCCAATTGAAGTCATAGTTTGGTTTTGTCATTTCCAAATTAAGGCTTTTAGACAGTTTTAGTTTGTATTCATTGAAAATATATTGCTCCTTCAAATTAGAAACATCAGGTATGAAGTTCTTCTTCTTTTTCTTTTGAAAGAAGTTCTTACAGAGCCTCAATCGGACTTTTGATCTAACAAGTATGTGGTTGGTGTCAACAAATGCACCTATATAGCTTTTTACATCTAGTATGTTGTTTCAGTATCTCCTATTCACAGCCACATGCTCAATCTGATTAGTTGTTAGACTACCTGGGGATATCCAAATGTACTTATCTAAATTTTTTGTGGGAATGCTATACTAGCAATAAACATGTTCTTAAAGGCTGCAAAATCAAAAAGTCTTTATCCATTCTCGTTGATGTTGTTATGCAAACTATGAGTTCCAGCAAATGAGGCGACACATTGCTCTTGACCGATTTTAGCATTAAGATCCCCAATAACTATCTTTGTATCTTATACTGGACATGTTTCATAATACTTTATTTGTAAGTTATAGAATAAACCTTTTTCGGCGTCATCTTTTTTATCAGTCGGTGTATGTGCGCAGGTTAAGGTTATATTGTAATGCTTTCCCTTCAGTCTGATTTTACAAAGTCTCATACTAAGCCTGAGATTCAATGACATCATTCCTTAATCTTTTACTCACGATGAAACCTACGCCGAAATGGTGAGCTTTATCTTGGCAGCTGTAATACATTCTACAGTCTTTTCTTTTAGCTAAAATTCCTTCTCCCAGCCATCCTATTTCATATATAGCTAGAACATTGATCCTATATTTGACAAATACACCAAGTAGGTTTTTCAAAGCACCACCTTTATACAGGGTGCAAACATTCCAGGTTCCAATACTCAAGTCCTTTAGCGTTCCAAGTCATCTGGATAACTTCAAGCCAATTTTAGCATATAGGTATAGGTTTTGTAACAAGAAATATTGGTTACTAGATATTTAATTTAATTAAAATATTCATGACTGAAAAAAAAGAGGCAAGCCTGCCTTCAACAGCTGCAATTCAGTCCTTCTTGTTCTGATTTTCGGGCGTGGTGGCTGCCACAATTTGCTTTCGTCTGAAAATATTTTTAAAGATTAAAAAAAAATCTAATATTACAAACATATCCTATGTAAGTTCAATATCCTATAACCAGTATAGAAATTCTAATACTAATCAAAATAGAAACTTACCTTTTACAAACTTGCCCAGCTTGTCTCGTAATCGCTTGAGAGGTTGTTTTCTAGGACGTCCTCTCTTTCCACTTTGGACAATCCCACATCGTTGCACTACTGGAGCCATTGCCTTTGGTGTTCCTGGGGGGCTGCTGGATGAGGAAATAGATGGTAATGCTAGTTTGGTTTGAAAATATGGAGGTAGACCAACTCTAAGGAGTTCGAGCTCACTCCGTTTTTTTCTCCTAAAACACTTTGGTTTCAGGGAATGCACACTTTCTTGTTGAAGATCTTCTGAAAGATAGGGTCGACAAAAAAATTTAATTTAATTTTTATAAATTTCTAATATAATTTTGCTTTATTATTTTTTGTTTTATTTATAAGTCTTGCTTTATTTACATCAAATGTTTTTGACTACTAATTTTCTTTAATAAAACCGATAGTTTGCACTTTTAAAAAGCAATTGAAACTGATGTACAATTAGTGCATTTTAAAAACTTGCAATGTCATTGAAATCATTCACTATGTAAAATGCATGATGTCTAAGTAAACCTGAAGAAGTGATAGCAATGGTGATTTTGCTGTCTTTTTTAAAAAACACATTTATAGTTCAAATTTTGAAACTGAATGCTATGTAAGAAATAGATGCAAAAAAGTATATATATTGATATCGATCAGTATTTTGAAAACTGTTTATACTCATTTATTTTTATAATTTTATGAAAGTCATATGAAACCTAAATTTTCCTAATTAATGATATTTTAAACTTTTGAAAATAATTAAGAAGCTGAATGACAAGCATTTTATTCAGCCCTATACTTAACAGCCCATAAATTCCTTTACTTGCAATTAGCAAAGGAAAAATTTATGTAAAATCCCAACCACCCAAATTCTCTATACCTCTCCACAAAAAAATGTTCATGTAAGTATATGTAAATGAAACCTACACAATGGCCTTCACTTGACCCTCATTAGAACTGAAACAATAAATCTATCATTACAAAACTTAAGTAGGGTGACAAAGCTGAGATGCGCACCCTATCATTATTAAATACTTTCCATCTGTATATTAATAAATAAGGTTCTGTTCTCGAAAGCAAGCATTTCATGTTCTATTGTGAAAATTTAATTGTATTATATGGATAAAACTTAATGAAACTGTTTTGGAATAATTAACATTTTCATCTTTAATATTAAACTAATAATTATTAGAAAAACCTCACTTACCATGATCTGAATATTGAAAAGAATTTTCAATATTTGTCATTGTGGAATCAACAACAGTTACTGTAAATAAAAATATTCATGAATATATATAAATACTTTTAAATTGTAAATGAGCTAAATAAAAAAATTAAATCATTATGAATTAGAGGTAATTATATCAATATACTGTAACTGATTTACATTTTATTTTGTACTAAATTTGGCAACAATTATTTCAGAATAAAAGATATTTCAAAATACAAAAATAAATGAGCAAAAAATTTTTAAAGTATCATTTATTGCTGGCTTTCTTACTTTATATCGAATCTCTAAAACGTTTAAGCGAATTTTACTTTCAAATTAGAATGCTGAGAAGAATGGAAACTTAGTGAATAATCAAATGAGAAATATGAACTTATGGTAAAGGGGAAAGGGTACAGCTTCTGTTGATCAAAGATCAGAAGCACCAGTGATAGAAGTCTGACTTGGCTCCATTCACCTACTAGCCTTTGCTGGACTGGCAGAACCACCAAAGATTGAAAAAGGACAATCCTTTTACTTGGGCCCTTTCAATTGAGGCAATCAAGCTCAATGTAGATCCACAATTCCTTTGCAGTCCATTTAAACCAAATGTGAACCTGCCTAGAATGTTTTTCAATACAGCATTTCTCGCTGAAATAACCAAAAGCAACCACCCTCCAGAGTATTTGCAACAATTGGCTTTGGATATAATTAACAATGTTCCAGTTGAAGATCTAAAGATCTACACGGATGGTAGAAGTGACGATCAACACCATGCCAGCAGTGGAATTTACACTATTTCTTTGCTGAAGTTCATGAATCAAGATCCATTAGAAACCCACAATTTTGTTCTGTGTTTCATAATGAACTTCTTGCCATTCAAACGGGTCTGGAAAATATGAAATCTGGAGCCACCTTTGATAAAATCTGAATCCTCACTGGTAGTCGAAATTGTATTCAACACTTGAGTAATGGCCCAAGCTGGTGTTTCTATCCTTCGTATGTTAATTGCCCTATCTGTCTCCCATGACATCCATATTCAGTGGATACCTTCTCTCGTGGGCCTAT
Organism: Latrodectus elegans; assembly: GCA_030067965.1. Lineage (NCBI taxonomy): Eukaryota > Metazoa > Arthropoda > Arachnida > Araneae > Theridiidae > Latrodectus > Latrodectus elegans. The sequence goes on from CM057811.1 coordinate 84,887,169, forward strand.
TTGGCAATGAACGTACTGACCAGTTGGCTAAGGACAGTACTTCCTTCCCAACCTCTCCAGATTTGATCCTCACTTTTTCAGAATTGTTTTCTCTCCACAAAATTAAGGTCAACAAAGAGTTTGGATTGTCCCTCCAAGTCACAACTAGTATCGCCGCTAGCATCCTGGTGGAGCCCTTGGCGTGCAAGGGTCTTGTACTGGACATACCACTACCTGTAAATTTTCCAGTGATCATACAAGGAGTCTCACTTTCAGGGGGAAAATTAAGCTCTTCCCAACCTGTAAGAAGAGCAATTCCAACGAGGCTAGTCCTCAGCACCTACTTGATTGCCTGGATTTCACTACGGAAGAGTTTCTTGGGAGACCTCTCCTTTTCATCGATTTTTTGAAGGTTTACGTCCTCATGGATCTGATATAGTGGAGCTATATCAGATGGGATTAGTAACAACAATAACAGAAATATGAATTACAATGAAAAACGTTTATTAACCCCTAACGATAAAAGGCAACAGTTTATGCAAACCATCTTTTTCAGGAAAAACTTGTACGATATTTTTGATAAGAATATTTTGATTTGGAATTTTACTATTTTTAATTGTTTACAACATTTACTTAGTTTTGAGCAAGAAGCTGCTTTGTATCATAAAATGAAATCTGACAAATAGAATAAAATTAAGTAAAGAATACACCGCTAAGTTTAATTTGGAGTTTTCCCCCTCTCTTAATGCACAAATGGGATTATCACAATGGAACAAGTATTATTTGGATTTAAAACTAGTACATTTTCCCAAAGCAAGATCAGAATCTAACCTTGAAACTTACAATTGATGGCTAGGCTTCAATTGGAAAGACACTATCGGTTCATACTTGGGTATATTCAATTAAAGGATTAGTTGAAAAATGTGCTATTATACTGAAAATGCTAGAAAAATTGATATAAATAAGAAAAAATAGACTAATGAATGCAAAGATGGGTGATAATAAATGACTAAAAGTTGTAATATGAGTTCTCTTCAACAATGACAACTTATCATGGTTAAAGTGATTTTGAATGCTTAAATAGTCTGCTTATGGCAGATAGGATATTGTCTCATAATATTGTACTTCTACCTGGAATAAAATTTGTATTTCGGCACCAGATACTTCTTTAAATATACAGTAAACATCGACTTTAAACAACCAATGATCTAGCTGAAGAAAGCATAAAAAGATTAAACTAAGAATTCATCTCAAATATTTATTACTACATTGAACTTCTTTGTTTCACAGTTAAATAAAACACAATCAAAATGCTTCAACTATAAAATCTACTGTGAAATCATCTAGAGAAAATCTATGAAAAATAATCTGTACCACAAAACTTACTTTTATCACTTTCACCAGCTTTTCTTTTGCTGGGTTTTTCAGATTCCTGTTCCCCGCCTTCCAAACCTAAATATGAAAAATTAAATCAAATTATAGCTATAATTTCATAATCACTATTAAATGATAATTTTCAGACACCAAATATCATTCTGAATTTACCATCTTAATGAGAAAAATATCCATTGACATTTCACATGATTAAAAATGATAAAATACATGATAAGTAAAATTAACTATATTTGTGCAAAACTATATTAAGCAAATTCTTATTCCTCGTATCCATCAAATTTTTGTGCAGAATTCTCAGATATGAGTGAAGAATTTTGCATGAAAAATTTTTGCTTAAGTTTTAATCAAGTCTATTGTTCTCTAGCTTCTATAAAACAACAATGTAGAGGTAATTCAAAAATTACCACATAATATTTTTTCTCAGAGCACACAGTTATATTAAATATTCAGAATTTAAATGATTGAAAAAATCATTAATTTTATTTAATATAAATATTTAATACTTCTTTTAAATTTTGGGTATCAACAGCTTCTGGCAATCATTTCTTATATGAAAATTAGTATATTATTTCAAAGAAAAATATTTCTCTGCTTATACATTTAATTTAAATCACATAAAATACATTCGCCACTATATACATGTCAATTAATGAATATGTTAACAATGTGTAATTTTATACATTAACATTTTACAAAGACAGATGATAGAATTAGTAGAAAAGTATAATTTAAAGTAAATCATATATATAATTAAGATATAAATTCTCTTTAATAAACATCAAGAATTATTGAGTTTAACAGGAAGGAAACAAATATTTCTTGAAAAGAATTATTGTGATACTACTGCAATAAAACTAGTTTCAGTAAAAGTTTTAAGTTCTTAATGAAATATTATTTCTTCCAGGATTCATCAAAAGAAAGTAATTGCATAAAATCTATAAATAAATTCACACATGGAAAATGTTTTAAATTCTATTTTTTAATTTTAAAATACGAATGAACAAAAAGTATCAGTAAAATTATTTTTTTTAAGAAAATAAGACTTACTGAGTGAGGAATGAGGTCTTTTTTTCCCTGCTAATTGCCCTGAAAATAATGAAACAACTCTTATTATTTGTTTCATCTTAAAAACTACATTTACGACAACTTTATTTTTAACAAAAAATTTTTGTAAAGTGTACTTTTAAATGTTTAGAAGCTGAATATAATCTTCCTTTTAATTGTTTCACATACTTTTTAAGGTGCGGGGGGAACTGAATTGATAGTGTCATCATGGTTTTTTTCTGTCTTACGACTAACTTAATTTTTGCAATGTCTTATTTTGAGATCTTGATTAAAAAGTTTGAAATTTAAATTGAGCAGTTTTTTTATAATGTTAAGAAATCATTCTAAATTATTTGACATCACATTCAAGAATTTTTAATTCATAAACCAAAGGATGTGATTCTTTATCATGGTTAAAAATTCTTATCTACATGCAAAAACTAAGAATAGAAAAAAATATTTCCTGTATCAGATGACTCATTTTTTCTACATTCTCATATAATTTTCTTAAAAAAAATAAGAATATTTATATAGTTTCGATTTTGTAAGAAGTACTGCCTATGCCTACTGCAATATATTTCTATTTTACTAACAGACTATTGATGGGAGTAAATTAAAATGTAAATTATACAGTAATTTTGCATTTAATATTTAACAACCTGCTTTTAATTTTTAAAAGAATCTTCAAACTTTTGACACCTCATTTATTTAATTTTTAGCAAATTCATAAGTGAGAAAGCAGAAACTCATTTTGTGGTGTAAAACATAGAGTTAAGTCAAGTATATAGTAAAAGTTATTTTTCTAACTCACATTTTTTTCCTTCACAATGCTGTTGACACATAATCTGTTGGAAGTTATGGGCATTTTGTTAGTTATATGTTTAGTGAAGTTTTAATATTTGTGTCTGATCAGAAAAACTTAGAATTTTAAGTACTCCATTAATCAATAATGCAACATTAAAAATTAATAACAATAAACTTCAAAATAGAATATAATACCCAAATTTGAAATGTATAGCATCTACCTAAATGAATACATTTTACATCAGATAGAAAATGTGGTATTCTCTAAATAAATTTACAATGAGGGAAATGAAAATATAAAGGTGTTTTAGTTTTAAAAAAAACAGAAAAATAAGTAACTAAGGAAGATAAAGATATGAACGATTAAGTGGGTTGATTTGTAATTAATGATTATTGTTTACACAAGAAACTGCAACCTATGATTAAAAATGGATTTTGAATCATTAAAATAACCAAATACGAAATTAGAAATCAAGAAATTAACTTTTGAAATGATGAACAAAGCTCTAAGTTGCTCGCCCTTTCAATTTACTGCAACTTGACTAAAAAATGTAATGAGCAAACAGTAGAGGAAATAAATTGCAACTTTATAGCTAAGTTCAAATAAAAGTAAGAAAAATTGCTATTCTGGATAAGTAAATAATAAATACATAGGAAATTTAATTAATTACATGGAGAAAGATTTTTAAACAGTATTTTTTTACATAAGAATGATAAAGTTGTATTATATCAAAGTATTGCAATGTTTATGCAGATATGTTCAAACAGCTTTAATTTCTTTACGTTTGTGTTTGTTTTCCATAGAAGCAAAAATTGAATAGGACACATTAACAAATGCACAACATAGAATTTTACTTTTAGTTAAATAGTTTGAATAACAAGGCTTATCCTACATCTCAAACATTGGCTACAAATTTTAAAGAATTTGAAGAAGGAATGGGGAATAAAACGTCATCCAATTATATCACATAAATACAAAAAGATCCTTAACATTTCTGTAAGATAGTTCTAAGAAAAAATTACTACATAAAAATCTAAGTAATATTGATTAAAAACTATAAGTTATTTTCCTTATCTTTAGAGAAGAATAAGATGAAATAATATATTTAAATTGTCTAATCCATTTCTGTTATAGGCCAATAAAAGCTAATCAAATGTGCATTAAATGCTTCTCAAAATTCCTTTCATTTATAAATTTATTAAACACTGAAATTAATAGAAATTAATATTCTTCCACTGCAATCCAACTTATATATATATATATATATATGTCATTGGACACTGGGAAAATTGTAAACCACAGTGGAGAGCATAAGCACATTTTAGAAACATAAACAAAATAATGTAATTATAAAACATAATTATATTTTCTTATCTGGTGTTGCAAGAAATGTTTCTCTTCTGCCAGCGATTACATATGGAGGATAATTTTATAAGGAGAAAAAGGACTAACCCAGTTTTGGAAGTGAGAAGTTTCACACTAAAGTATTGCGTAACTTCAAATTATATTTCACTATAAGCAACTTTTATAGGGAGTTCAAATCAGAATTAACTGTGTTTAAGAATACTATCACTGCAATCAAGTGTGAAATGAAACACTGAAAATGATTAAAAACTTTACTTCTTTGCTCCAAAAAAAAAATTAATAAGTCTTCAATTAATTAGAGACCAAACTCAAGACATATTTCAATACATTAAATGCAACTGTTCTCAATTTAACACTGGACAAACCTCCATTGTATTAATAAAACACTGATTTGAATTACATATATAAAGCAGTAAATTATTATTTTTTCATTATCTAAAGCACTATTCAATAAAAAAATTCATTTGAAGCTTTCATTATTGATATATTAACATTAAAGTTACTTAACAAAATTATCATCAGAGATTCAATGTTTTGATTTGCGTTAATAAGAAGTTAAAAAAGTAATAAAATCAGACAAAATTAATTATTCTAACTTTGGTAATAAAAGTATTATCTACATACTTTTATCATCAAAAACTAATTATTATTTAACTGCCATGATGAAAATTATTCAAGAAAATTAACAATTTATTCAAAGTTAATTCTATTGATTTACAGTAAGTATTATTTATGGTAGGTTCTGAAATTTATTGATTCTGTATTACAAATAAAAAATTTATTAAGTACGACCAAAAGTTATAAACATTTTTTCTTACATATAAAGAAGTAGTTATCCAAATAACTGACTCTGATTTTTGTTAAAAATTACACTTACTTTGAATTTTTTGTGCCTGCCTTTTTTTCGGGGGCTCATTTTGTTCCTCATCTTCTTTATTTTGTATTTCAGCATCTACACATAAGTAATTTATTAAAAGTAATTCCAAATTTAACATACAAAATTTACTTAAATTCAGATACCACGAATTCAGCATTTGACTGGTATAAATAGTACACTCCTAAATTGAGAAGTTTATCAAAAAAAATCAATTTATGGATTAAAACAAAATCTAACATACTGAATACCTTTTTTAACTTCTACAAAATCAATGTATATTTGATATGGAAGATTATGCTGAATGTATGGTATATTGCCTATGACCAATGAAATGACTATGAAATGGAGATCAAGATTTAAACAAATGATTTTTTTGCATCATTCAATTAATTAATACAAGATAATTATGTATAAATGTTTGCTATTCTTAACTCTGGGTTAGGTAAATGGAAGTATACTAGTGTTACAATAACTTCATTCAATGAAAAATAATATTAATGTGTGATAGATTAAGAGAAATGAAATGCAATTAGCATCTCAAAATATGTTTGAAAGAAACTTCAGAATTTTAAACAATCACTTGGAAGAGAGCACTCTTCCAAAATGATAAAATGTACAATAGGTATATTAATCCCTTTAAGCACTTATTTTTTAACACATTATTTAGAGCTCTTGAATTAATTTATATGTACACCTTAAGGGATTAATATATATCATAAAATTATAATTTTAAGTTATTCTCCCAGAAATAGACAGTTGCTCCAGCTAGAATATACAGCCTGTCCATTCTTAGTACACTATGCAGCTAGTTGATTTATAGCTGTTTGGAATTGTCTATTAAATACATATTTTACACTTGACAAGACAGTTGCAAGTTTTTATCATACAAGATAATATATATAGTCAAATTTGAATTACACTCTCACATTAAATAAAAAAATTATTGTATCAAATTGATAAAATATCTATTTTTAAAACATGGTAGAATACAAAAATTTGAAGGTACGTTAAAAAATGACCATGAAAGTTAGTCACATATACAACTATGAGTTACAGGTTACATATGCTTGTTTAGTTAAACTAAACTCTATAGCACAACAGCTTCCAAGTGGCTAAGGGCTAAGGCATATAGTACTCCCATCTGTTTTCTAAACTGAAGTCCCTTGAGGAGGAAACTGTATGTTCTCAGTTGTGGTCAACCTAACATAAAACCCATATGTTTATTTACCAAGCATGCTTGGTACTCACTTTCATTTATCCTTTGAAAGGATAAAAGCCTAAATTGACCTTGGCCAACCTGAGGATCGAACCTCTGATCTGTCCCTTGGAAGTCCAAAGCTTGTTTATTATTTAATTACTATGAAATTTAATGTATTTTAAACTAATGTTTAAAATACTCTAATATTTGATTGAAAGTTAGGAAGATACATCAGGCATTAAAATATTTTTTAATAATTGAAGTACAAAACTGAAATTTTGTATGCTTACTAACAGCATAAAAAAAATGAAGTGCCAAAGTTCAGACAAATTTTGACACTAATTTTTTTACTAATTATGATTTAATTAAAAACTTAACAAATTAAATGCTTCTTGGGCAATACATTTTAATATTTTGTTTTAAAATACACTAAATACTTAACTTGTTGAGAAAGAGTTTTGATTTACGAATACAGGTCATACAAAATATTTAATTTAATATACAATCAGTATAAAGATATAAAATCTTTTAAATGACAAAAAATATATTGTATTACATTTCAGTTCATAACAATTTAATTACATGTGTATAATGGATAATTGGGAAAAATATTAGGAAGTTAAACAGTTGTTAATTGTTAACTTGATAAAGATATTATTAGAAATACATTGTGAGAAAAGCACTTTTGATTTCAATGGTGGGCTTTTCTAATGTATAAGCACATTTTATATTTAAAAACAACCCCTAAAATTCTTTCTTGAAGGGTACCTTCTTAAAATATTCTCTTAACTCTTCCTCAGTATCTGGTTAACATGTCAGAATTCAAATCTCTAGAATGGTTTACAATGCTAGTACAAGTTGGAGCAATTGTTTGGGGCTCATGTATCAGTTTTTATGATTGCTTCTGTGAATTTTTTAAACACTACATTAATATTCTCTGTCATAACAACTGTCAATTGCATGAATAATATCCAATCTCTCCAGCTCCACAATTAAGTAGGTGGTCTTTGCCATACTACCTAGTCTTGAAGATGAGAGAATGGTAACTATGGTAGACAAATGAAATTAAGCAGGTGCAAAAGTAATACAGAACAAAATCATCTCATGATCAGGAAAATGGCATCATGACTTTTCCACAAAGAATTAGGGTTATTAAACTCACTAAATAACTAAAATGAAGTGGAAAAATGATAAATTAAAAAATCTATGGCATGACGAAGCCAAAATAACACATGGTAGCTCCTTATTTATTTGCCAGATTTCCTCCCTTTCCAATGCATAAACACAGAAGATAATGTAAAGTTCTCTCAGAAGACACTGTATGACACTGTAGACTGGACACTAACATGCCTCACAATCTTAGGCGGTCGCAGCTTTTTTTTTTTTTTTTTAATATTTATAACTATTTAGTTACAATAACTCATATTTTTGCTCAGTGAAGTAGATTAATTAGCATATTTACATGAAATTTTATGAAGTACATATTAACAATACAAAAGTTCAATTGCTAAAAATATATTTCTTTACATGGTATAATAAAACTTACTAGAAAATACTTTGTCTGGTGAATGTTTCCTCTTTCTTTCCTCTGGTTTACCTAGAATCAGAAATAAGTAAAATTAAACTTCACACTCAGGATTAGTTTTTAATTAAGAACAGTATGAAAATAAACTTTGTATATTTGCAATATTCAAAATTTGAACAAAACTAGAGAATGTACATAAAATGTTATTATAGAAAAGTTTTTAACATAAAACAATAATTAATGATTTAGTTAGATTAATTAAAAGTCCCTAATGTTAAGGAAGAAAATGATAAAACACTATATATAAAAAAATTTCCAAAATTAATTTATCTATTGCCTCTTTCTTCATGTATTAAATAACACTTCTTAGAAAAATTAGATGAATTATATATCAAAATAATATAGGAGAATTATTCAAAATAAACATTTAATTTGCACACATATTTAAAATTTTCAAATTTCTTAGAATAATAACTCAATTTTCTTACAAATATTCAATTATTTCTACAAATTTGGTTAAATTGCAAAAATAATTAAGACATATCTTAATTACAAAAGTAAACAGCATAAAATAATCTAAAATTATACACAGCCATGGTTTTTAGGTCATGATATGAAACTACTACCCAAACAATAAATGTTCTTCACATTCAAAAGACTATGATAAGAATATGCAATTTCTCAATATTCTCATAAATACAGTTCAATTGAAAATCTTTTTTAAAAAATGGTTTCATAATTATTCAATTAAAAAACACTTCAGTAAATGTAGCTTAGGTTTGTTCAATGATTAATTTATGCCCACAAGGATTATTTAGATCAGGATCTACAGTTTAAAAAATGATTTCAAGCAACAATCAATACTCAAGTCTGTTCAAAACACAAAATATTTTTCACTTCTTGCTCAAAATACCTTTTATAAAAAGTTGTAGAGTATAGATCAGATAAGAAATTAATGGAAAGAGGTGTTAATAGTTTGAAAAAATATTCCCTTCATATTTTCCAAATATATTGATGTCAGTTTACTTTCTAGCAAATTCCAATACATTTTTTTCAAAATATTGGGAAAAGTGTGAAACATACGCTAATTGAACAATATTTTCTACAATTTAGAAGCAATATTTTCTCTAAACTCATAACTATAACAATATTTTTTTTAATTTTCTCTATGCAAACATAAATGTATGGGTCATTCAATATCATAATTAATTTTGATAATCTTAGTTGTTATCACATAGATTCAGAATTAAAATCAGAAAAAGAATTAAACAAATACCTATTTGAGCATGAATGGTTCTGCAATGGAATGTTTATCATTTAAATAAATTATTTTGTAGGATAAGCAAGATATTGTATAGAAAAGTATTTAAAATTTTAATGAAAAATATACTTACATTAAATTATTAATCATGTGCAGCTTTTGAAATATTATTTTTCAATATTCAAATTAAAAAAGATTTAGCAGCTCTCTAATTTATATAACCCAAATCAGATTTGTTGTATAATTTAACATGTTTTTGTACTATTTCTTTATTGATGAATCTAATGTCAGAATCATTGAAATTTTATAATATCAATATAAATAAAATGGGAATTTTTCACAGTTAAAATTAAAATGGTTATGTGGAAAAAAGCAGGAGTTTATATGGCTAATTTGAATCATTACTTCATTTTGCAAATGAAACTATTGTATATATATTTAATTGCCAAGATAATTACAAGTGATTTGAACTGAATTACAGAACTAACTTACTAAATTACAGAACATAACATCCCTTCAAAAACTTTTCTTGCTTCAAGTAAGAACTGTGTAGTCATGTTATTTTTTCAAAATTGTTATTTATACTTTACCACTGGGAACAGTTAAAATTATTATCAGTATGAGATTTAATTTTCTTCTTATGTTTGCAAAAGTGATGGTGTTAGAGAGTTATGATATATACTACTGTTTTTGATCTCTTAAATATTATTGACTTTGTTCTCCATAACTTGTTTTTCATATTTTGCATTACATCACGTGTCAGAAAAACCAGTGTAACATAGAAGTAAAAAGAGATCTTATAATATCTTATTAAATTTGCTTCTAGCTCATCTATACAACAGACTTCATTGTGATTAAGAAATTTGTTTAGACTCTTAAATAGTTTGTGATTGGCACTTTTATGTCAACTTCTTTTCTATTGATTATCTGATTTATTTTTTGTATGTGATGACTATATTTCAAGGAGTAAATTAGATTTATTAATCGCATAATGTTTTCACGAAATTTTCTTCAAATCATATATGAAAATTAGGATAGGGTTTTGCAATTCTATGGCTTCATTACAAGCCTACATTTGCTAGTTTAACTGGTATCTACAATTAAAAATTTTAGAACCATTACCAAGTTGCATAAAAGGGAAATTGAACTCAACTAGGTAAACCATTCATCTATTGGTGTAAGAAAAGAACTAATATTTTTTTTAATGAAAAGTCCTAAGTATTGTGTTTGAATGATAAACTCAAGTTAATAGAAGCTATATTGTATCAGCACTGATGATATTTGGCACGGAGAGCGGAAGAATGGAAAGAAATTTATATCAGAATGTTGGAATCTGTCTAAATTAAAATAAAAGCTGTTATTTTGGTAACAGCATATTTAATTACTTTATATGGAAAGTAATGCTCAGTTGTATGCCTGCAAATTATCAATCTATATTCAGCAAAAGTAAACACATCATTTCTGAAAATATTTTTTATTAACACTGATTCATAAATTTTATTTTCCCTCTATTTAAAGGATTGTAAAATACCTCTATAAAACATTAACAAATCAATTGATGTAAAAATTTTAAAAATTTTCAAATTATGATAAATATTTTAGCTTCAAATGTTTATTGGTGTATTTAACATTTTGGAATGGTAAAGCTATCTATTTCAGATTAACTATATTTAGTTACAATGGTTTTGAGTTACAATTTCTATAAATAAGACAGCTGTTATAAAAAAATTTTAATTTCTTAATTTAAATCTAATAGTTTGCATTTGGGGCCAATGGTACATTCATGCATTATTGGCCCTAAATGCATAAAAACATGCATTTTACTTTTTATACAAGATTTCAGAATTTTATTTCAAATTGGGATTTTTTTAATTCTTAGTGGCTGTTATTTACATATATAATAAATAGTCATATAATAAACTCATGGAAGTTTCTCAAGTTTTTAATGACACAAAAATAGCATTTATAGAATTTGGATATCATATAGGAAGAACAGGCATCACTTCAGTATATTTTTGACTGCCTTTGATTGGACAGGAAGAGTATCCATAACTTGTCCACTCATATCAAAGTTCATTAAAGTCAATGATTTCGCTGACTCTCTCATTGAAACCATCAAGTGGCTCTGTCAGATCAGTTGTGTGATATTAGAAACAATAACAAATCTTATATAGATATTGGCATATTAAAACTTGAACACAAGATCAAGCTATCTGGCAAAAAAACACAACAAATGACACATTATGATATTGGTTATCCCTCACATACACTTCTACAAAAGGAAGAATGGAAAGATAGAATTAGACATACCATAAATGAAAATGAAAAAAACCTAAGGATAATGTTGAGTGTATAACTTAACATGAGCTTCAAGTGTCAGACAATTTGATTTCAAAATGTTCCTAAAATTTTCATAAATAATATAATATGAATAAAATATCAACATATTGATTTTGCTAATGGTGTGTATACTCTTCATTTTATTTCTTAAGTAAATAATTCAATAAGCACGAAACATTTTTTAGTTTCAATGAATGTAACTGAAGGATATTTTGATAAAAATAATGCAGCTTATTTCTACAGTTGGGCTGAAATTGGTTAATGCTGCACTGCTAATTTCAACAATGCAACATCCCAATCTGGAATTGTTCTCACTTCACACACAGAAATATAACTTACTTCTAATTCTTAAAAAAATTGTCAGCTAAACATAACTATAGAGAAACAAGGTTATGCCATCAAACTCTATGCTTAGGTCTACAATTATATATTTTTCTACCTTTACGTATATTTTATTTTTAAAAGCAATCATGTTTTCTACTTTGGGCACTTATCAATCAATAAAAGCAAATTTTTATTTTTTTATGCTCAGGGAAGTGTATGAACTTACATTGTTCATAACACTATGTCGATAGGAAATTCACTGAAACAAGAATGGAAGGAAATCCAGAGTTTAATAACTTTATATTAGATAACTACACAAATAAAGGTTCATTTTGTGGTGCAAAAAACATTTTGAGCAATATATAAATAATTGTAAATCATTAGAAAATAACAAATATTGTTTATTTTCAAACTTTTTTAAAAAAGATAGATACATGTTTTCGAGTGAAAACTACAATTCACTAGTCACTATATCCACTCATTTATATATAAATTTTTAGCGACAAGTTGTATTATCAAGGAGTATTTTCCTAAATATTAATACAGAACTTTTATTCCAAAATACAGAACTGTTTTTGTTTTAATTATAATTTCCAATTATTGTTTTTATTATAAAGTCAGCTATCAAGCTGACTTGATTACCAATTTACAATTAACTGTTTAATAATTTAATATCTGATGTATCTTTGGAGATTTTTCTATTCTTAATTTTTAAATCATCAATAACTTATTAACTAAGATTCATAAAAACTGCCCATTCTAATTAATTAAAAATTTGATTGCTTGAACTAAAATTTTAGAAAAACCTAAACATCAATTATAAATTTGATATAAAATAGTTTTAATATTGAAACATAAATGTTAGAATTGCTAGTATTACCAGAGCAAGCGGCAACATCTTTTTCATTACTGCCACCATTAGGCACTGCTATAATCTCTTCCTAGAATAAAAAGTGCATATGATGAAATCAATAAAACTTGCTAAAACATGAATAATAGATTTATCATAAATATTTAATAACTCATTCATTGCATAAAAGTTTTAACTAAAGATCCAATTCACCATAACACATTTAATATCTTGTATTAAATGACTGATAGTAATATAAGTAATGTATATGCAAGAATACTTTAGTTTGATTTCTTGATTCATGGTTATTTTTTAAACACGAAAATTAACTCAACAAGCATATACAATCTAAAGTGGTTTCTGAACCTGAATGGCTTCTTTACTGCAGTTATGTGTCACTAGGAAGTGTATTAACATGCATATTTCAAACAGATTTGCATGAAAAATATCAGAAGATTAACATCCATCTCCAAATGTTTAGTAATCTTGGGTATTGAATGCAGGAACTTTAATTTTGAAGAGCAGTCACTTCCCCTATCTACTGTTAACACTTATAGATCCAGTTTAATGTCAAGAATTATAGTAATTGTATTGAGAATCAATGAATTTCATTGATAAATATTTAAAACTACAAATTTATTATTATTTAAAACTACATATGTTTACATTAACTTCAATAAATTGAAAAAATTAATTTCTAAAGGACCTTATTAAATTCATTAAAATATAGAAATGTAAAATACAATCCTTATTTACTCTTTTTCCATAAAAATCATGGGACTTAAACATAGGATCACACTATATGCATGGAAATGTCCACAATTCAATCCCTGTTATTTTTAAATAATGGAAGATAAATGTTATGCATAACTATTTGTTAGACTACATGTAGTGGACAGATATGGCTGTTAAACATTTTATCATTGACCTTTTATTAAATTGGATTTTGTGGAAACTTTCAAAGGACAGATTATTCACATGCAATTAGGAAGTAAACAAGGAAACTACAAAGTGAGGGAGCAAGGCAAACAAGCATGTTGAAGACAACGATGCAACATTGACTCGCTATTGTTCAACAGTGACAGTAATAGAACCTAATACTTTCTGTTCTGAAGACAGTTACCAGGTTTGTCCATTTCCTAACTAGAAACATGAATATAGTTTACTGTTAATGAGACACACTGAAAGATAAGTGTACTGTGAATAATAAAAAAAAACTTAGTTTTACGAGCACCAGATAAACAAGATTAAAAAAGTATATATTTTTTATAATTTTATTAGATTGATAGTCTTTTTATAGTTGTCAATTTCTGCTTTGACTTTCAAAATAGTCTGGCTTTATATATTACTCGTAATCTTGTTAAGAGTGTACAATCATTTTAGAAAATAAATTTCAAAACATTAGTTACTGTACAATGGAAAAATTGTTTTCAATTTTTAAACATACTAAAAAGTTTGTAAAAATTGAGGAATTATTTAATTACTATTAATTTTCATGACCATGTATATAGTTAAATTGAGTTCCAAAAGAATAAATTTTAAAATTATTCTCATGGTTAGAGTTGAGATTGGGGACATGGGCCTCCCAATTTACATTAATGTCTATTTAAAAGTTCAGCTTTCATTTTCTATGTTGATAAACAATTTCAACAAAAATTTTAATTTGCTATAACATAACTGTTTTTATACATAATTCTAATAAATTCATTTGGAATGACAATTTTTAACACTTATTTTAAAAATTGACAAATTTTAATAATTGTTTATTAAATGTAAATCTACAATTTTAGAATGAATTAAAAATGTGGTATGTTCTGAAACAATTGATTCTATAACAACAGATACAATTTCTAAAAGTAAACACATATTAGAATTTATGTGGCTCCAGTGCCCGAGTTTGAAAAAAATGCTATTCTCGTTTTGGAAAGATAATGGTTACTTTTAAGTGACCCAAACTTACATTTATTGTGTTCACAAAGCAACTTAGTCTTAGATCTATCGTCTTCACTAATAGTAGTAGTAGCATGTAAAATAAATTGAAATCACAAGTGAAATACTATGGTGTTGGTAGACCAAGCCTAGGAGACTTTTTTTGTTCAGTTCCTGCCAGTAGCTTCTTGTAGTGGAAAGAGCTACTACAATTTTTCATCAATTGATTGTGATTTTATTTAAATGTAAGGAAATATAAGAATACTTTGAATCGTTTTGTAAGATTTATATCACTAAATTCACAAAACTTAATATTCTTTTGTGATTTGAATAAAGGTAAAACATTGTTTTGGTATTTTACTTGTATATGAATCATTTTTCCTCAGTTTCATTACACTGAAAATATTGCAGTATTTTGTATCATTTAATTTTTTTATGAAATTTCATTTTCCTTTTAAAAAAATGTAAAGAAATTTTTATTCAAAGACATCAAGAATAGAAACAAGAAAACATCTGTGGAAACAGCTAGAAAATTTTGAAAATATAAAATAAAGAAATATGTCTTGTCTGGTTTGTTGTTGTTCAACTGTGATTGTTTATGAACAAGTTTAGACACGGATTAACAGTTTGAAAAGTGGATTCTGAACTACTACAAACATCTATTCCTAAGACTGGTTTTGAACTAGTGAACAGCTGCACCAGAAATCAGAATACTAGCTACGGGGCTGAAATCTTGGTCACTGGTGGTAGAGAGCTAAATTTTGTATTCTTGACACAAATTAAATAGAAATGCTTCTGTAAATAGCTAATTGTAGCTAGTAAACAGAAGCAAGTACTTCCAACAGTCTCCTAACTCAGAAACTAGACTAGGTAAAAAGTATAAAAACAACTGTGAAAAAAATTTAAAAATGCTGTTAAGATTTCATACAGTATTTTCTTTAAGTTTGATTTTATTCATTAAAGACAGAAAAACAGTATACTCAGGTAAGGAGTGATGCTAATAGTATCTCATAGATTTTTTAGGGATTAAGCTTACTTTTCCTCAAATGTTTTATATGTCAAACTAATAAATTATAGTACAGTGGTTGGCTTAATTTTATTTATTGCTGAATGGTTTCTTTTTCCTTTCATGCAAGAGCTAAAACAACGACTTGTAATTTTAAAATCAATTCTGAACTAGTACAATCATTCATGTTCAAGGTAAGCTACAACCTGTCATCTGAAGGTCACAACACTAACCGTTTGACTACAAGCTTGTTGACATTGGTCGACATTGTGTAACATTGCTAAGAAGTATCACCTTAAGTCTAGGAAGCAGTTTTTAGAGTATAAAATTTCAGATTCAGTTTAACCCCATTATCAATAAACATGAGGGGGTTGCTGTGATTAGGTCTTCTATGTGCATGCCCGTCGGAATTGTTATTTGGACTTTGTTTGATTCAATTTGTTCTTCACTCAATGATCATCCTTTGAACACAAGGGCTATTTTGATTGAATCTACATTTTGAAGTAGATTTCACGAATCCCTAAAAATATCTATACTCAAGGTGAGAATAGAACCCACAATCTCTATCATAACTTGAAAGTTCTTTAATGACATCTTCTCTTTCAATACAAGAATAATGTCTTCTATGAGAAATTCTGCCAGAAGGCAAGTCAAGCAGTTAACTTTAAAATATTTTAGAGCAGCCTCAAGCTCTTATATGCAGTTTTATGATATTACTCATAAGCTCAATAAAAAGGAGAGCTTGAGGCTGATCTAAAATATTCAGAAACAGGGTCATGATTTATTGAGATCAGTTTTATGCTTCAGGATGTTTTTGATTATTGTCTTGAAGGCTGCATTTAACTTATCAGTAGAATCACATGATAAATTGTGAAAAACTCAAAAATTAAACATATTATCGATCTTGTCTCATTCTACTTAGTGATTTCAGTTTTTATCAGAATAATAACATTCAGAATCAGTTGGAGAAGAATAATGGATGTCATTTCCTGCCATTAATATGAACTATGAAGGTAGTTTTCGAATGCTTGTTTGTGAAGGCATTTTGAATGAAGGAAGGGAGCTTCAAATTTTTTAAACCAATTAATATCCTTACTGTATTGACATTATCCTCCCATATGTGATATTTCCCATGTGCTTATTATTGGTGTAAATTTTATTGTTTTATTTTATTTGCTAAGATTTTATTATTTTCAACTGATTAATAACTTATTGGAATTGAAAATATTTGCAGGATGAATTACCAGCTTACTATTCTGATTTGAATATAACAGAATATTATTCTTCATTTGCATACAACTGAATATCATAGAACATGCATTAGGAGATGCAAGGTAACATGGCCTTTTCCTCAGAATAACAGCCAGTATGAAGAACTCTCATATATAGCATGCTGAATAATTTGGTATTAAGTAGGAATAAACAATCTTATAGAATCACTGAAGATATGGATAACAGTATTTGTACCTGTGGGATTGTAGATTATTGTTCAATAAAGTGTGATATTTGCAAATGTTATGTTAATAAAACTTTTCTTTGTACCATAATGTATGTGTAAAATTTATTTTTAGGCTATTAAGATTTCACAAACTTTTGAGAAACACATTACACCTTTGCAATGTGAGTTTTATGTCATACATTTAAATATTTCAGAATTAGAAAACCACCTGAATAATTGCTTATGTTTAGTATACACAAGTGAATATTTTATTTATTACACTTCTCAAAAATATTATTTATGTTTATAAATTTAACTATAGCATTTCTAATAATTATACATACTTCTGAAGAGCTTCTTCCATAGCGTCTTGCAGAGTAAAAGGACAACTCATTGTCCAATGCAGCCAAAAGTTCCTCATCATCATGAGGATTTTCTTGGAAGAAGCGATTTAGAGAACTTAAAAGGTCTTGTGGGACCCTTTTAAGTTTTCGAAGAAACGTGCGGGAGGATCTCCCACAATCTTCCACGCACATTTCTTCCAAAATGTGCCGTAATCTCTATAATAGAAAAGCACATTCCATGTAAAAATCTACTTAATATCAATTCTGCATTGAAATATGAGCAAAACAAAATGTAAAATTTATAATCTATAATTTCCAAGCAATTTTAGATAACTGTAAAATTTGTTTAACATTAGTACTTACACAATTGACTGTAAAATACATTATAATACTTTATAAGTGAAAATGAAGGTAGATGCATAAATAATGTCTGTCTACTTGCATTGCAATAAGCTTTGTTTTAAATGTTATTTATATTTTTAATGTTCACACATGTCCATAAATCAAAGATAATATAAAAAGACATGGAAATCTAACATGAATAGGAAAATGCCACCTGTAGAATTGTCACACACATGGTCAAGCATTATATGAAAATTACAGGAAGGTACCTCAAGACACCCACAGTTCACCACAATGACAAGAGTGTAAGAGAGATGCATGTCCTGTTATGAGTGAATTCAGGTGGACGATGTTTTATGTGGGCAGACTAAGATGGCAAGAGTTAAGGAATTTCAGAATCGCCCTAAGTGTCATCTTTAGTTTGAGACAACAGAAGGAAATCCTAGTAGACATTATGGTAAGAGTTACCACAAGTTGACAATGTTAAATAACAACGGGCATTTGGTAGTAATCACCATAAGAAATAGATGAAGACAGCAGTGGATCTATCACATCAGTTACAAATACAACTGTTTCATGACAAGCCATGTTTGAAACAGTATAATCAATATTCTCGCAGACCTGTCAGATGTGTTCCGCTCATGGTAAAATATGCAATGTGGGCACTGTCACAGTAAGCTTGCACTGTTTTTCAACAAGACAAGGTTAAGTTTGCTATCTGATTCACATCATATGAAGAATACTCGGGACACAGGACCACAACCACAACATCATTGAACACCAACGTTATGGTGGCACACTATTGCTTGTTTCATGAAGAATTACACTAGGTATCAAAACAATTTTGCATGTTCAAACCAGAACCATGACTAGCCAAATTTATCAAACATCATTCTTGAACAACATGTGGGTTTACTTAGGCATGACATTTGAGTACAATATTTTGTAGGTGACAATGACGATTTTGACCATTCAGACATTATCAACAGTTACCTTCCATCATAGGATATCGCCCTCATGGAATGGTTGGAATTCTTACTGGACTTCGAAAAGCATTGCTTGACAAGATAATGCCAGATCAAAAATGGCATGTGCTGCTATGAACTAACTGTCTTACAGCTTATTCAAACACTTCCTTGGACAGCTATAAAGCAGATTTCACACCCTTCGATCATGTTTGGGATATAAGCTGGTTATATTTATGAGGAAATGTTGATTAGAGAGACAAACAATTGGAGCAAATTAGGTAAGAAATATTGCAGGAGACCATTTAGGAGTTTATCAGTCAATGCCACTTTAAGTGGTATCTTCCACACTAGAGGTGGATCAACAACGTACTGAGCTCGTTACTTTGTGTGAGTGTATATATAACTCTGAAATAACTCTTTCTACCGTTCTGAAATTTTAACCATTTTTTTTTGTACATACCTTTCTATTAACCAGTTTTTACTTCCATGTGGCGATTCTTTCTTGGTGCATTGACTTTTTGTTATAGAGTGTAGATTAACCGTGGATAACTAATTAATAAACTGTTCGAATGGGAAGATTAACCTCTCATTAGAGCAGATAAATGGTTAGCTAGCTCTCTAACGTCTTTCTTTCTGACTTCAGTAATTTTAATAAACTTTAATACAAAATAAAATAATTTCAACAAAAATTGATTAAATATTTAATTTGATATTAAAGTTTCAAAATGTGTAATCTGTTAGATGAATGTGTTATAATTTAACTGTAAATTGAACTTAGTTATGCAAAGTTAAAATAAAATTGAACCATTAGAAGAATTTTGTATTAAATTTTAGGAACTTCAGGATTTATGCTTAAAAATAAAGACTTTTTTTAATACAATTTTTAAATAGTTAGGAACTTCAGGAGTATAAGGATAATTCCAATGCCTACTAAAATTCATTATCTTCAAGGAAATTAAGAACTGTCTATAATGGAGTAACATAAATTTTGGGTTGAAATCAGAAGATTTGATGAAAATTCAATATTATTCTATTCTATTCAATTTTACTCATTAAAATAGAATACTAATTTACAATCAACTTAAAATTTTAAATTGCTCTTCAAATTTGATGAAATAATTTTTCTTAAGCAAGTTTTTAAAACACTCAATATTATAACATTATCATATTCTGTAGAAATATACTAAAAAATCTACCCTTGAGTCCATCAAAAATTAGAAAAATGTAGAGATTTTTTTTTTTTGTTTTTAAATATTATCAGAATTTTTATAATGTATGAAAAGACTCCCATTGTAAATATAATCAACAGAAATGTTTGATTAAATTGTACATGAAGTTAAATGTATATAAAGACAAAATAAGACATTTTTATTAGCATTTTGTGTAGAATAAATTAAAACATTAAACAAAATATAAAATTTTCTTAACTGGCATTATGAAAATTTTTGTTATCATTCTGTCACACATACAACATAAAAAAAAAAATGTCACATATTATAACTTACATTTTTAAGATAATCCAGATATCTTTCAAGAAGAAATCTTTCCATCTTAAAAATAGATTCATCTGCAAGAAAGAAAAAATTTTCTGATTAATTATAAAAATTACGCAATAAAGCCATTATTCAACCATTCCCTATAACAAAATAAAATGAAAACTATCAGCGATCTTCTCTTCATGATTTTTGGATTAAGTTATCTTAGTACTTTTAAACATTAAAGGGAACTCACAATAAGTTATTAAATTGTTTTAATCCACCTTATTTTCATAAATATAAATCGCAGATTTAAAAAATAAAAATAAATAAAAAAATCGAATTTCGTTGCTAATCTGATAAAAAAAAAAATTCCCCATCAGAAAATTTTACAATAAATTTTAAAAGAAATGCCATTTTATGTTTCATGAAATAAATAACAAATGGCGTCGCGATTTACCTGACTTATTTTAGTTATAATCAGCATCGTACAATTACGTTCAAAAACGAATTCGTTTCCTCGGAAGGATATTTATTTCGCCTCCTTTCTTAACCTGATGAGATATTTCGCTCTCGAAACATTCAAACTCTAGATCGCCATGCGGAAGCGAAAATATACAATTTACACAGCAAATTTTAAGCTAAAAGCTAAAGACAAATAAAAAAAATGGCGACACACGTGTTACTGTAAGGGGGAAAACAAAGCATGATCGGTACAAAAGAAAAAATGCATCCAATGCGCAGTCCAAAAATAATGTTATTTCTTTCATATAATTATAAACGAAACAAATATATATTATTTTTAAAACATATTTAACCTTGTTTTAAAAGTTATTAAAAACTAAAAATAGAAAAGTTTTATTAAAATTTTCTCGGATCTTGATCGATGTCGCGCTTTCATCTCAGTTTATCGCACTTTGTGTCGAGGAGGATCCAAACAAATCTTTTTCATAAATAAATATTTTTTCTATACAATTTATTATATTTTTAATCATACTGCGCATTTTTTAATTTTATTTGGAACTACAAAATAAGTAATATTCGAATGCTCGATGAAAAAATTGCAGCGGATTATGTGACGCTTTTTCCCCCTTTCATTCGAAAAAAAGATTTGTGGATAATATGATGCTGCTTATCATATACAGGAAAATATGGTAATTAAAATCTAATATTATGTAAATTATTTAGTGATGCAATTTTTACCAATAATGATATGCTTTTCGTAAAACTTTCATGTCATACACAGAAAATATGATCCATCTTAAAAATTCTCAAATTTTTGGCGAATTCTTTAGATGCACTTATTATTATTTTGATTTATTTTTATTTTTTTCATTTTTTTCAAAATACGTAACACACAAAAAATTTGGGAAGTTTATCAGATTGAGGAAAAGTTCTTATATACTGCCCTTTGATAAATAGAACTATTGCATAAATAGGAAAATATTATATTATGTTATGGGGAATAATATATTAATACCTTAGTGCTGAATTAAAATGCAGGAGAATTATTGAGTCATTTTTATTGCAATCTTTTTTTTTTTTTTTTTTTTTTTTTTAACTATGTCAAAAAAATGTGAATTTTAGTGTATAAAGTAAGTTGAAAACCAATTAATCTGAAAAAAATATTGATTGGAGAATAACAAATAGCGGGGCTCTAGTAAAAAAGAATTTCCTCCCCCTTGAAATCGATGTCAAGTTTGAGGGAGCGCATCTTTTAGTGGTGCCATCTATCGGAGTATTTGAAAAACAAAGTAGTATTCTGCTTTGTGATGCTCTGATTAAACGAAAGACGCTCTATTGACTTAAATTCGCAAAGCATGCATAGCTAGCTTTGCTTGCCCAAGTGTCATAAGTAACAACAGTAAAAAAAGATCCTACGTGTATGTAAATAATCTTCAACTGATTCTCGGAACTTAAGGACATCTCCAATTTTCACCGTGATGTCTGATCGATAGGATAAGAATGTCGATAAGAAACAATCGATAGGATAAGAATGTCGAAAAGAAACAATCTTAGGAAAATACATTTTCATGTAAAGCATAAAAAATTCCCGGCATATAATGCAAGATAACATACAGTCTTCCTTCACAACCGTCATTCAAAATTCGTTAATATGAAATACCTCACAGTGACTGTAATTAATTTACAGTGACTGGGACTGAATTGAGGGCATGGAATGAATGCATCGTTAGAATGATGGTCAAGGGTAAATTAAAATGCAGGCGAATGATGGGGCATTTTCAATGCAATGTTTTTTTTTATTGATCTAGGTTATTAACAATGATTTGAACTTACTCAAAGTCAGTTTTTGCTACGATGCATACGCTCCGGAACTCTGCTCACTTCCAAAATGGAGGAGTATGAGGAACCATTTTCCCGTTCCCAATTTTTTCAGTTTTGTTTGAAAACGTTTTAACCATAACAGTGTATAGATTTTTTTTCGGTATTATTAATTGACGCGAATTATTATTTAATCGCGCGATGTCGGTGATAGCGCTTCGCCCTTTAGAGACACATGCCCGGGGTTCGATCCTTGGGCTGGGAAAACTTAGCATTTCAGTGAGTCTGATCAGTAACTAAATACCAAGCATGTTTGGGAACTAAACACAGCGGGTTTCGCGTTAGGCTGATCACATGATTGAGACATATGCTTAGCATCCCAAGGCGCTCTCAGTCAGGGAAATTGATATGGGCACGGGCTTGTTGTTACAGCTGTAAAATTCCAGGAAATATTGAAGAGTGGGAATTTTAGGGAATATTGAGAATGCCGAAGGAATAAACTCAACCAATCAGATTTCGTTTAATGGACTGTTTTGCTTTCAATATGAAAAAAAGTAAACTACGTAATTATGCAAAAAAAAAAAAAAAAAATGTTTGTTTTGCTTTCTAGTATGTAAAGTTCATTAGCTTATAATTGAAAAAATGCTTGTTGAAATAATAAAAATAATGAGTTAATATTTAATAAAAGCATATTAAGATATTTTTCTCAAGGTGGTTATAAATATTGACATTTCCACGTTTCTATCGTTACAAATTCATAAATTCGTACAGAAGGGAAAAAAAGAAGAAAAAACATTTCCTCAACATTAGTTTTGGAATTAATTCTAAATTGATCAATAATCTAAATTGTTTCTTAATCTGGAATGTGAGCATCTATTTAAGAAATCTCTAATAAAAAAATTCAAAAATTTCTAAATCATTTGAAAAATTTTAAAACTTTCGTGGTATTTCAAAATTTACAATGGAATAAACCAGGTTAATGTTTAGAAATAAACCTACTTTACAACATTAGCTGTTTTGTGCACTGGTTTAGTTTATTTTTTTTAATAATTCAGGGTTTTTAAGAAAGTGAATTAAATGCGTTCCTACCTCATTAACAATTTCGTTGTGCTTACGGAATTTTTAAGCGTTAAGCATTTCTTTTGAGCTGTTTTCAGCTGATCTATAAGTGAAAGTGCCCTTAATGATGCAAAGCAACATTTGGAGACAATTCATATCACCATTCTTTCAAATCGTAGTACCAAGCTACAGCTAACTACGTTTTACGTTGAAAACGACAGCGATGGAAATAGGGAACTCAATCGTTAGACTTTTTTTAAACTTTCTAATTGAAAGAATATATTAATAATTCAATAATAGGCCATGTAACAGAAAGTTGATATCGTCTTGTCTGAGAGGCGTCGAGGATTTATTCTTGGTATAAACCGAATGCAACCATTCAGAGAAATTCTGTGAGATACAGAAATTGAATGGGCTCGAATACATTTTCAATGGTGAAAATGTCTGTGTTTCGATACTTCTGTTGGCTAAAACAGACAAAATATGGAGGGTTGAGGTGGCCTGGGTTTCGTTATCAATATCGGAATATAGTGAGTCCGAATCCTAGCTTAACCGAAGATCCATCGTGTTTGCTAACCCGTTGAAACTGGGCGTGGTTGCAATGTTCCCCTGATGCATCCCTGCTTCAAAATCACGAAGACTAAATTCGGCTACTTCTATCTAACTAGTAGAGCCCAATTCAGGGATGAATACAAAGAAGAATGCAACAACAAAAAGCAAAATTTGGAAATTCTTGATAATATATTATCATATATAAACGAAGTATCTAACTAAAAATTTATAATTTCAAATGAAATGAGGACATTTCTTATTTTTCTCAATTAATTCTCATGAAATATTTAGTTTGAATAGTTTAAAAAAAACCTCAATTCATATTTAAGATTAATTTTAATGAGTAATTAATAGCTCTCAATATTTTTTTTTCACTTTTGCACACAAAGAATAGATGTACCGGGTCTAAAGTGCATTCCGAAAGACTAAGCACATTGAAGCCTAAAGTGGGACTCGAATCCACGAGTAGTTAAATCATAGTATAGAGCGTTAGTCATTAGGCTCATCGTTCGGCTAAACATCACAGAAAAAATTTCATTAATTGTACAAATGCAATGATTGAAGCAATCAAATACTGTAAAATATTCAAGTACAAAATAAAGAATTTTTTTGCCTATTTTATACAATTTATCTATACCCGGCTTACAGCTAAATCGTTAAAGTATAACCAAAGAAAAATGTATTTTAACATTGTGAAAGGTTTTCCTAACAGCTTTCAGCTTAGCAGAATACAGACTAGTGTTTATTAGTAACAGAATTTTTTATAAATTTTTATGTGGGAGTATAATTATCTGATACTAACAAAGCAACCACATGATAAATAATTTTTCTATACTTTAATCTATTTAAATTTTAAAACAAGGATAGGAATGGACCATTAAAAATATTTATCGTCATAAATTTCAGTAATGCTACCAATATTAAAGTATTTGAACAATACACATTAATATTTATTCATAAAGTAAGAAATATATTTCCCTAGTCCAAAACAATTTTCATCAAGGATAGCGTGCTTGTCTATAGTATCATTTGTATTGCACCAAGCAAAACAAATTAACTTTATAGCTTTCGATAATTAGAGACAATTAAGGGTAACATTTCGACGCTTTTCAATACACAATATCCGATTAATTTTTTTATTTTAAATCTATCCAGAGATTCGAACCAGAACTGGATCAAAAAACTAATAATCCGAAGGGGAGAGAACGTTATTTTGGTTGGAATTAAAACGGGAAATGGATAGAAAAACAGTATTGAATTATTTCGATTCGATATATTTTCTGTTATTTTGTACTGTAACCAACTTATCAATATTTTCTGATTTAGCCTCAATAATTATCATTACATGTACATTGCTCCTTGAGCCGGCCAATATCTACGTGGTAAGCGTTCTATAGGCTGTTCATCCCGAGTTCGAATCCTGGGTCGGGCAATGATGTTTTTTCTCTCTCTCACTATCTCTCTCTGTGTTTCTATGTCCTTTTTTCTTAGCTGATGAAAGAATATGACCTACCCTAAAAACGGGTTTGTAGTGGTGTGGCGTAGGCAATGCTACTCGTCCCCACTACTTGGTTCACAGGTGCCCACTGGATAATGATAAATGAGTAAGAATTTCTGGCTTTGTTGTGGCGAAGGCTGAGTCACCAAGTGTCCACAGTTAGGAATAAAACAATATTTCTTTTATTTCTATTTCGATGTTCAATATGTATTTCCTATTTAAGTTACACAAGAAAATATTGAAAAAAGCAGATTTATTTAATTGAATGAATTAGTGGCATAGATAATTTTTTTTAAGTAAAACATCACGTCTATTTTTCGCATCTCCGCATGAGATCATCTCGGGATGTTTGTATAACTAAATAATAACTGATAAATTGTTTTAGTCTATCGAAATAGACAAAATAATTTATCAGCAAATGCATCCAATGCGCCGCCGCCCTAACGAAGAAAGGGATTGTGATGTACGCATGGCTCGTGTTTAATTCTGATCAGGAGAAATAAGAATACTAGTGTCAGTCATTCATGATGAGTTAGTACAATGGTCAATTAAAAGTAAATTGTCAAGTAAAGAATAAATTAAAAATCACATGTTTCGCCTTCAACCGCTCTTTGTTTTTAACGCCAAACTCAGTTGCGTCCCTAGCATTCCAATAAGCAATTTTACATATACTATGTTAAAATCATTTTTGGGATGCAATGACTTGAGCAGAAGGTAATTTAGATTATTATTTTGCAGATAACAAATGGATGAAATTAAAAATTTTGATAACCCACACTTTCTAACAGAAATAACTTATAAAAATTAACGTTAAACAATTTTTGCAAAATAAAATGACGAAATTTTAAAAATTTATCTGCTGATACTTAATATAATTAATTAGTGATCTAACGGAGAAACATTATTAATAGAATGAGATAGTTTAGTAAAAAAAGTTTATTTGAACTCCCATTATCAAATTTTTCAATTTACTTTTCACATTGCAAAAAATACAGACTGAACAGCATTTAAAAAAAATTTGGAACAAAATATAATTTTTGAAAAAAACGCATTTCAATCGCATATAAGGAAACACAATATTCTACTGAAGCGATGAAACAGCAGTAATCTTCGTGAAAACACGCTGGATGACATATTAATAATAAGAGGCAATTTTCATGTGCTAAGTAAGTAAATAAACATATTTTATACAATTATTGCAAAGCCAGGAACACCACGTGAGCATCATACGACGACAATACACATAATTGACTTAATCATGAACACACTTATCAAATCCGATTTTGATAATGATGATGATTCTCACCGTTATCTACTTACCGTTTTTATTGTACATGCTAGTTAATTGTATCAATTCACTTAGTGTATCGATAAAAAAAAAAAGAATAAAGACAATCAAATTTTGATGGAATTACATTTTTTTTTATGTCAAAATGATATTTTTAGTACAAATAAAAATATACATAAAATAGAATTATTCATTCGGAACTGAATCGAAAACCCTTATTTTTGAAGGAACGAAAACCGGAACTGAACCAATATATTTTGTTTTAGTTGAACCGGAATGAAAAAAATTATGGTTCGAATCCTTGAAACTATCGTCAAGATTTAAGACGCCGATTATTGATGGATCATGTGGAGCAAATGGCAATGGCAACACCGGCTTGTACTTCATAGACTTTTCATGAAAAGATATATTTACAAAACAAAATGTGTAAATGTGAAGAAAGAGCGAATAAAACGGAAATGGTAACAATATAACCAGTCTTTATGTCAGGTAGATAAATTCGAAAAGTGATAGCATACATTGCTACTCTTTCTCAAAGAACATCATTTTTAGTCATCTTGAGAATCATTTGATCTGCTCACCAATATATTCAATGCCCCATGGCAAATAAGATTGGAAACATTTTTCGAAAGAATAATAATAGGCATCATGAGATCCACGATGAAGAGTATTGTTTTTATGTTGGTAATATTTTTCCTCAGCTAGATTGATTCTCGGACAAAGCAAAATTCTATAGGAATATTTGATTGTCATATGACTATCACGTAAGCACGGCTAACTTAAGTGATTCTTCCTGAAAAGGGGGGATGAAAGTTAAAATCTTCACGATCGCTATCACCCTTCCATCTATTATGCCACTCATTATGCATTGTTATGTATTTGTTGAACAGAATGGACTGACTGATTTCATCGGTTGAATCAACTTTAGTTACATTTTGCACATGAAGTCCGGTATGGGTTGAAATGGTTTCTGAATCGCTAAAGGTAACATCCGGCGTAAGTCGATTCGTGAACTTCTGAGCCTACATTCAGAGCAGTTTTCAATTAACTGACGATTACCCATTCTCGATTTTTACTTATTGTCTCATATATGATATCCTGAACGCCAGGTATAATGCTCCGCAATTCATTAACCACTTATGAAGAATATACTCCACAAATATTGTAATGTTAATTTTGTACATATTAACACAAATATTTTTCATATCGGAGCGTTTTCTCCCCTCCTCTCGAATAGTGTCTACACACACAATTTTCGAAACTGAGAATCTCAATGGAACTTTTACCAATCTCGATGGATATTACCAACAGAGAATCAGTGAAATTTACAACGATACGAAACAGTACCGTACCTTATTTATAAAAAGTTTACGAGGATAGAATGTTTAGTTTTGAACTTACTTTGGGAGCACTGCCCCTTTTTTATCCACTGCATGATCTTACTTGCAGTTTCAGGTCCATGTACCAGCCTGTAACACGGAACGCAAGAGTCAAGTTTTTGCTGGCTTCTTCGGCCGCAACCATATTGGCAATACATGATGTATTTACTGAAAGATACAAGAAATATGCATACATTTTGGTACATGTCATGACAGTCAGAGCAAAGAAATATAACTGGTATCGGTAGGGATCACAGGCAATTTGTCAGACTATAACGAACAAGATTAAAGCATACCTACCAACCTTGGAGAAAAAGAAATCAATAGATTCTACTGATTTTGAAAGGAAAAATCAGGTGGCACTACTGGCCTCATTTTTGCTTGAAAGAGAAAGTTTAAAACAGTAATACCCCAAAAAGACAAATTTACTCTTAAGATTATACATTCTGAGAATGATTTATATTAAACATATTTTCTTTTAATCTTAATATTTTAAAAAAATATTCTTCAACCTCATAAGGGAACTATGAAAAATAGAAGAATATACTACAAGAAATATAAAACCTCAACATTTATGTCCCAATATTTATTTCATTGAACTTTTACTAATGCAATTTGTAATTACTAAACTTCTAAAATTACACAAAAACATAAAATAAATTTATAAATAAATTTAATTCAACGACACATACTTCTATAAGAATATAGAAATTATAAAATGCTTTATACATAAAAAACATAATGGATCACATAAGTCCCACTCTTGATTTTAAAGTATCTATTTTGGAGCAAATATTAAAATTAGGAAAGTGCTTCAAAATGTTTCCCAAGAACAGATTTCCTAAGCTATTTGAAAGATATTTTTAAATATCTTGATCTTTCCACCTTTAAATGGAAGGAATAATAGCATAAGTTAGAAACTTAAAATGTAAAATTTAAAATTGTTAGTTACTTATATTTAAGTGATATTTTTTCTTTAATTAAAATGATGATTTAAACGATTTAAAAATAAGTATATTAATGAAATATTAAATTCAATATTTGACACAGTAAGTATTACAAATGGGATTAACATTCCTGCAATATTTTTTCCCAGTGAATGTTATTATTCCATTGTTTTTTGTGTTAAAAGATAACATATAGTAAATAAAATTCTCAAAGGAATGAGAAATCTATGCAGTTAAATGGTTTGAATTCCAACGTGAGTTCCACTCTTTTCATTTTTAAAAAAGTATCTAAAAATTCAGATTCATTTTGAATGGTCTACAGAATAACCTTCAAAAAAGTTTAAAATGGTTAAAAATAATTAAGTAAACAACTTTTTGAAAGCACTCAGACGTAATATAAGAATTATAACAGAATCAGAGGTAATATAAGAACAATGTAAGAATTTCATGAAAAATTTTGCAATAATAATGGAATTGAAAAAAAATAGTATTATCATACAACAAATCTGGAACATCCGACACATTTTGAAGCATTATATTAACTATTCAGCTCAAAATATAAGAAAAAAATTTAAAAATATTTCCGCAATTAAATTAATTTAACTACATGACGAAATACTTAAAAATTTATATTGATGTTAACAAAACAAATTTTAGCTATAAATTGACAACTCTCACAGTTGAGTCTTAGAAAGAGATTTTAT
Source organism: Latrodectus elegans (assembly GCA_030067965.1). Classification (NCBI taxonomy): domain Eukaryota; kingdom Metazoa; phylum Arthropoda; class Arachnida; order Araneae; family Theridiidae; genus Latrodectus; species Latrodectus elegans. The sequence continues at coordinate 84,917,344 of CM057811.1, forward strand.
AAAAAATTAGTTTTTATGAAAGGTATCAAAATAACTAAAAAATAGTACATATCTATTCATCAAAAATGTATTTTTTCTAGCTTGTGAATATAATAAAAATATGTTCATAAAAATTAAACATTTTTTTCATCTTACAACATTAAAAACTTGTACATCAATCACAATACTTATAAATACTCAAGAGTCCAACTCATAATACACAAGACAAATAACAATATGCAATCGAATAACTGTTATTATAAAAGTGTAATAACAAAACAAAAACTGTAGCAATATCTGCTACTTATATATATATATATATATATAAATCAAGAAATAACATTCAATCGCCACAAAATTGGAAAGCCTGTTAAATGTAAATTGTCATTAAAATTCATTTTAATATTCAGCAAGAAATATATATCTGGTAAGTGTTAAGACGGGTACTCTTCTCCGAGAATAAAACCCTAGCTCCTAGGGTTTCAGTGAGTGATATATATAAATGGGCAATTCAACGGAGTGAGACTTTGTTTTATATGACGTAAGAATAATACTGGCAAAAAATTATTCCTTTCCAGAAATTTATACTATTTTTTAAACACATCAGATTTATAATGAATTAAATTTATCAAACAATTAAATACTAACTCATCAGAGATAGGCGAATTTTACTTGATAATTCAAAGGCAGATTAAAAGTTATAAATATTCCAGCAGCAGAATAGTAAAGATTCAAGATACTTCTCTTCAGAAGGTATTCTTTAGAGAATGGGTATTAAGGAATCTGTTGAAATTACATTTATGTTAGCTAAATCGAAAGAATTGAGATTGAAACATACAATAAATAGTTATTACACTCTGAAAGTCTTTAAAACGATCTTTCATCAGATTACAATAAAAAAATCGAATCATTAATATTTAAATATAAAACAAAATTGAATTTTTAAGTCGAATAATTCTATGCAGAGAAATTCTGGTTGGAAAATGATTATCATATCTCTTTGACTAGTCTTGCTTGAATACAAAAGAAATCGTAAACATATATAGAGACATTTAGTATATTAATGGTTTTGTATTTCAAAACTAAAAAATAATGATCAGCATATTATACAAATTAGTTTCTTTCTGAAGAAAAAGTGTAATGAAAATAAAGAACATACATTTAAATGAAAACTTCTGAATAAAGTAACAAATTAATAAGTCACGGAATGCTTAAAATTAAATTTGTTATTTCAGTCTGATTTAATGATATAAAATATATAGAATATATAAAAAAATTGATAAAATTGACGAAATTGGCTATAGAAATTACAAAACGAAATGCATCTTAATATAAATTATAGGCTAAGTTGTCTTTTTAAATAATTAATAACTTTTTATTTTCTTAAAATACGAATGATTATATATGCTATTACAGTGTGTGAAAACATTCATTAATATAAAGCACGATATTAATTCGTACAGCAGATCTGCTTGAGTCGGAAGTTAATTGTTTAAATACAAAATAAACTATATTAAAAACAATAAATAAATAGCCGGGGCAACTATGTAGTGCTATGGTTATGAAATGATTCAAAAACTTGGTGTTAAGAGATTCGATAATGAATATGATTAAAATTTGTAAAACTTTTTAATTTGGAGTTAACGTGAATTTCTAATAAAAAAAATAGTAAACATTTTTCAATAACAAAACATTCTAACTCAAAATAAATTTTCAGTTTGAAAAAGTATGCTATACCAAAGGCATAAAAATTATATTCATAGTTAAAAAAACTTGGAATCATCATGTTGTAAACTAAGGGGTACCATTAATTAAATGTACAGTAAAAGATCTGGATAATTATAGCATAAAATACTTTTACCATTCTAGAAGATATAAGTTTTCATTAGCTCATCCAATATTTGTTTTTAAATTCATTTAATTCTTCACCGGTCATTATATGATAATAGATATGTTTAATAATTTACACACAATATGACCCTTTATCAAATGAAGTTAATGAATTCATTTTAAAAACATTATACTTTTCTTTCTTGAAACAAAACCTTTTATTAAATTTAATCAAGTTAATTCCATTGCATGACTCTTACGCATATATTTCTAGAGTTCATTTATTAAAATGATACATTATATTAATTATATTCATTTTAATGAACTGTTATTAACACTTATTAAAAATACAAATCAACGTGGTAAACAGAAGTGAAAGGTTTTCAAATATACATATGAAGAATGATAAAATTGCTTGTATATATATATATATATATATATATATATATATATATATATATATATATATATATATATATATATATATATATATATATAGTTCTCACCAAATATGAAATTTATGTTAACAAGCTTCTCAAAAATAAATATGCATAATGAAAATGAATTTCAGTATATGCTGTTTTGAAATTAAATTAAATTTTTATATTCAGAAATGTTTAATATTAAAATATGAAAAATATGTACTTACAGATGAAATTTTATCAAATTATTGAAGAAACAGAACAGTAAAACTAAATGTTTTAGTAAAATTGAGAAAAAGCAAGAGATGGCTATAAGCAACAATAATCCAAGTTAAACTTGAAATAAATGAGCAATAAACGACTTTTAAAAATTTCGAATCCTTGTCGACCAATTAGGAGTGACTTCAGCATTTCAGTCTTGGTGACAAAGGCAGATGTTCCATGAAGTCCAAAGTTTTTCCATCTTTGTAGACACTACATTGTTTCGCTGTTTAGTTATTCGGTCTCACTTTTGCAACCTTTTCCCATGAGAATATAATATATATAATATGTGATTATGCTTGCTTAAAATTTCAAAGGTTATTAAAATGTGATTAATTGAACTTCGTTTTTGAGAAACGCACATGTCTGACAAAGCCTCATTGGTAAAATCGCTTTTTTACTTGAAGCAAACGATGAATTGAATATTAATTAAGCTTAAGAAAATTATTTTTTTAACAGATGAAAATGTATGATATGTGATAAAACCTCCTATTTTAGTTCTAGAAAGAAAAAAAGGGATTGTATAACTCAAACTTTATATCGTTATAATAGTCTTCTGAAATTAAGAATAAACGAAGATTTTTTTTTTTTTTTTTTTTTTTTTTTTTTTTTGGAGGGATTTTAGATTTGCAAAAATTCTCAATATCATCGATAAACATTCAACCATTTTTAAATTTTATTTTTGAATTTAATATAAATATTGATTGAAAATACTACTTCTTTTTTAGTATTCTTTAAAAATTAGTAACACCAAATGCTTATTTTTCCATGCACAATACATACAATTATAGAGATCTTTGGATTAGGAAATATTGTGCAAAATTACTGACACGATAAATTTAAAAACAAACTTTAATAAGAAAATTTTACAATTTTCTTAAAAAGTGAGTAAAATTTTTCAATGCTATTATGGTTTGTTACGATTTTAAGATTAATGGTTTGCAAACTTGTAGCAGATAAACATTGTTTTATTTGACTGAGATAATAAGCACATTTGTTTCACTTATCTCCATGCAATTATCTCTTGTTCTCTAGCATTCATACGACGAAATTAAAAGGATGTGATCTTAAACGAACAAAAATAATAGTCTTCTATTAAGCAATCTCGTTTAAAGTAACTGTCCGAACATTCATATTTTAACATGAATATAATTACATATTCATGTTAAATAATCATTATATTTAGAATATAATCTCACAAAATATGAATAATTAAAATAATTTTGGAGAAGCGTATGACCCCATTTCGTGCAAAATTCTAATTTTGCGTTAAAATTAAAAGTAATATGAATGTTATGCTGTTGCTTCATAAAATTGCAAATTTTTCTATATCATGAAATACTTTCTATAATGCGAATGCACTTTTATTTTATTTTCACATTTAGTTTTTTATTATTATTATTATTATTATTTAAATTAAACAAATTGGACATAAAAATGCACTTCATTCTGGTTTTTTTAAACTTTTTCTCTAAAATGTAAATATTATTTTTAAAAAATTAAAAGAATTCTCAAACTATATAAAATGTTTGGTCAGTTTGAATATTCAGCAACTTACATATCAGTCTCAATGAAAGAAAAAAATGGAAATAAGGGAGAAAGAAGATAAAATAAAAATAAAAGATTCAAGAAATATAAGGATAAAAATATGTTTAACATTTGCTTATAGCAATCCTAAAGAATGTTTACTAATTAGATATTCTCAGTAAAATAGCCTTTGTTTGTTTTATTCATAAAATATTTAGCATCTGTCGTATCTAATGTCAATCGCAGGTAAAATGCATTTCACTGGACAATCCCAAACCCCATGTAATTATAAAGATTTCAAGTTATTATGTAGAGTTCTTATGCATCTGGACGAAATGTAAGAATTTCAACATTAACTAAAAGCGAAACATAGCACTTCACAACGAACCGACGGTGGGGACGTTTGCGTCACTAACTTAAAAGCAGTAAGTCCAGTGTTCGATTCCTGATTTGCGCAGGGATGTTTCTTTCGCTTTTTGTGTTTGTCTTTCTTTTTCACTTCACTTTCGGGGCGAAGATGACACACCTACGGGGTGTTTCACAATATGAGAGGGCATCACTTTGCCCATTATAGAACAGGCCATATAGAGCTAAATAGCATGTGTATTTTAAAAATATGAAATTTTTCATAATATTTAAATGAATATAAATAAAAGGAAAATATCTAGATATTGACAATAAACTCATTTTATTGAGACTAGTGACCGAATATCGTAATGATTACATACAAAATAAATTGGAAACACATTAAGCGACTTTTAATATAATCACTTATAAGATGCTTAATATTGTTTTCTAACTTAATACACGAAAACTGATTTGAACTTTCTTTTCAATATGGTAGTTTTCCTCCCTTGATGCTATTTTAATGCATTTATAACCAAATAAAATAATATGCAATTCATTATTTTCCTATTTTAAAATGCCTTATTCAGTTTGCTTCAACCAGGCTAATCATTTTTTTTATCTCAAAAATTTATTTTAATTTAAATTTTTGAATTTTAAATCAAAATACACAAGAAATTTCTAATCATATTTTAAAATTCTTTCATATCTTTTTATAATTTTTTTAAAATTAAAATATTGAGAAATAATTTTAATAAATGTAATTTTGCCAATAATAAATAATGTGGTCTTGAATTTACGAACTTATCACCAGAAATAATATCGGGGATTTTCGATATTTTAAAATTGTGTGTATGCTTTTTTTTTTTTTTTTTTTTGTGAATATAGTTGTTTTGTCTTCATATTTAAGAATGGACTTACATAAGAAACTTTATTTAAAATTTCTGTTGGATTATGGCGCAAGCAGTCTTCGTTGAGTATCTCAATGATAATGTTTCAGAAGTTGTACCCTAAAAATAAAATGAAATCACTGAATATTGATATCACTTTCAGCAGTTATTTTCATGGTGTTCTATTAAAAAAGTACAGGTTTTTTATACTACCAATGTTTCATTGGAAACAGCCGATTTTGGATACTTAGAGAAATAAATTCTGTTCTGGAATAGAAAAACAGATGGTCTATTTTTCATCACAAAAAGTTATATTTTGTTTTAAACATTTTCTTCATAAGTTTAAATATCTTTCTCGATGAATTTCAAAAGACATTTTAAATTGTAATTGAAAAGAAATATGTATACATGTACACATATTTGTTTACTCAATAATATCATACAGATAAAAACTAGTTATGATCAAGTAAATTATAAATATTGGATTATTATTTTTAAAGCAGTTAATTTCAAATTAAAAATTTTAAATGAATTATAAATTTATTATAACGATAATTAGAATTTGGTTTTAGTAATAAAAACAAACAAAAATATATTTAAAAATAGATTTAAAACATTATTAAAATTTCTTAAGCTAATTACCAAGTAATATTAATTTAATACATAATTTAATTACATCTCTTTATTTTAAAATCACTTTTAAAAACCAAAATCTTTAATAAAAGATTTTAACTGAATATATTGGTTATAATTTTCATGTCATTTAATTATTATTTACAAATGCCGAACATTAGCGCCTAAGCCATTAGTTCACGGGCTCTCCAATACTTCTCAACAATGCCCTCATACTGAGAAAGAACCACACAATTATTTAAATGCTCAAAAGTCATTGGTTGACCAGAGTCACACAAAACACAGTCCGGGGAATCCACCACTCCAATCTTATTGAGATGGTCCCGCAAACAATCATGTCCAGTTAGATCTCTAAAAAGACCGCAGTCTTTCTTGGAAAAATGGGAACAGCTCTTTCCTCCCCCAAAATCTTCCATCCCTTGTGCGTCGCACGTTGAACCATATCTTGTATAACAGTCTCCTTGAGAGTCAGGTTAACAAACAATTTTAGTGGAATGAAATGAAAGAGGGCGATTCATGCGTTGATCTATCAAGGCTTCCTTTTTAGCCAGTGAATCAGCCTTTCATGTCATTTAATTAAATTACCACGTTCTTACATGAACAGAGTATTTACTTCAAACTTTTAAATAAATTTTACAAGCAAACTGAAATTAATTTTTTTTGTCTTGTGTCAATATGAGGTGTGCTGTTCCACTTTTTCATTCTGAACCATACTTGGTGTGGAGTCCGACTGCACACACATAGTTACCCGTTTATAAGGTAGGCAATCATTCACACCTCATTCGTACACAGAAAGGACAAAGGCAGGATAGATAGAGAGAGAAAGTACATCCATGCTCGAATCGGGATTCAAACCCAGGACCTCCCTATCCGCAGTCAGACACTCTGACCACAAGACAGGGAGTCGGCAACTGAAATTAATACCCGTAGTTATAACAATAGTTAACATTTTATCTCTCAATCTCCATAAAACTTATTTTGATTAGATATTTTACAGAATATACCTGATCAGTCATTTCTTCCTTACATTGCATTTCATCATCTTCAAAATAACTACATATTTCAAATTTGCTCTTGCTATTGTTTTTTTTTATTTATGTATTTATTTTTTCTTCGCTGATGACAATGACAACCATAAAATACGAATATATATTATACTTACATCGACAAAATTTTTAGTTCGAAATTCGAAAATATTATACAAATTAATAGTAGATTTTGATACATACAATTTCGTTTTTTCTACGAATGCTTTTACTTAGTAACAATCAAATCAAAAATTATCAGTGAAATTTTAATAAATAAAATACATACTGTCAAGTAGATTAATGTCAAGTAGATACATACTCTGTAGATTAATATTTGCTTTATATTGTATTAACATTTAAATAAAAAAAGCTTCAAATTTTATTTATGAAAAAATTTATTCTTATTCATTAGTAAAATGTTGTTATTAATCGCATTTTCGGTATAATATACTATATTAAATAATATTTCTCTAATATATACATTGGATATGTAAATCAATGAGAAAATTAATAGTCATATTCAAGTAGTTTCGAAAGTAAAAGAATTTAAAAATGCATTCAATATAATTTACTATTAATTTATAATAAATTAAACTTTGATAGAGAAAATAGTATTTGAAATAAAAAATAAACTTTCCAAACACATTTTTACATTATTAAACATTAACAATTTACCAGAAATTTCAAATATTATAAATATTACACACATAAATATGAATTCAATAGAATACATTCATTACCACTTTCAAATACGAAAGTTTATATAGTGATGAAAAATAACAAATATGAAGATTTGATTTAGTTATTCAATTAATTATAAGGAATAAGGGCTTACCGTAATCTTTCTGCGTTCCTTCTTGTCTAATTATATATTTTTTGTAAATTCAAATACAAAATTCAAATACATTTCTAAATACAAAATGAAGTTTTAAGTTCCTCCACTTTTAGTGAAACTAAACCGAAAGCATTGAGTCACGTGATGATTTAAACCAATCAGTGCACATCACATTTGCTTTGTGGTATAAACACGTCAAAAAAGGAGTAAGAATTGCTTTGAACTGAGGATGGAGTGTTGGAAAGAAAACTTCTCTACCCAATAAAGTACAAAGGGATTCATTTTGTATCTTTATGGAGTACAAAATATCCGTCGCTCATCGAGTGGTGAAAAACCACTCGATTTTTTTGGTATGGTGATTAGTTATAAATCAGCTTTTGCTAAATTCTTCATCTGAATATTTTTTTAAATTAGCTAAATTCCCCTTTTTTCCCTGACCCTCCTAATATTTCATTCTTCTTAAAATTGCTGTGTTGTTGTTACTTACGGCACTTGCAGTTAAGCCAAGCACTCTATATCTTGGCTATGCGAATTCAAGTCAAAAAAGAGCATCTTTCGTTTAATCAGATCATCACGAAGATGAAAGTACGATTTTGCTCTTCAAATCCTCTGATAGATGGCACCATCAGAGGACTCTCAATTTTGACATTGATCAGCAGGGGGGAGAAATGTTCTCCATACTATTGCACTCACGGTAACTGCTCAATGACCGACCTCATTACTTTCGATTCTACAGATTTAACGAGCACGTATATTGTATTTACTCGGTGGGTCTTCGGCGACATTAGAATTGAACCTCACTCTTCTGAACTGAAGGTTAATGCCCTAACTACTAGATTACCACGACCCCCTTAAAGCTCTTCCAGACCTAGGTGAGAACTTCCATTGTCTTGTTGCCCCATCTGGTGTTAGCTCTCAAAGCTTGTAGAGGGGAGTATCCAAAACAATATTATTTATTGAAGTTGCTTGTCAATCAATCCTTCGAAATTAGCGAGTCTGCCAGATTTGGCACGTTATATCGCGAAAAATTAAAGTACTAACGCCATAAAAACAGCCAAAAAAGATAGTTTTAAGTTTGCGGATGTTTACATCAAATTACCCTCAGGGTTCTTAGAATAGGTATGAGGGAAAATACACTACTGGCCATTAAAATTGCTACACCAAGAAGGCGACATGCTACAGACGTGAAATTTATACGAAAGGAAGAAGGTGCCGTGATATGCAAATGATTAGCTTTTTAGCGCATTCAGACAAAGCAGGCGCCAGTAGTGACACCTACATTGTGTTTAAATGAGGAAATTCTTCAGCCGGTTCCTCATAACAAATTGCATTTGAACGTTGTTGCCTGGTGAAAAGTTGTTGTGATGCCTCTTGTAAGAAGGAGAAATGCGTACCAGCACGTTTCTGACTTTGATAAAGATCGAATTGTAGCGTACCGGGATTGCGGTTTATCTTTTCGCAGTATTGCTGCTCGCGTCGGTCGAGATCCAATGACTGTTAGCAGAATATGGAATCGATGGGTTCAGGACGGTAATACGGAACGCCGGATCTCAACGACCACCTATCACTAGCAGCCGAGAAGACAGGCATATTATCCGCATGGCCGTAATGGATCGTGCAACCACGTCACGAGCCGTGAGTCAAGAAACGGGATCGTTTGGAAGACAACAAGTGTCTGCACGAACAGTTCGACGACGTTTGCAGCAGCATGGACTCTCAGCTCGGTGACCATGGCTGCGGCTTCCCTTGACGCTGCGTCATAGACAAGAGCGCCTTCAATGGTGCGATCAACGACGAACCTGGGCGAATGGCGAGACGTCATCTTTTCAGATGAATCCAGGTTCTGTGTACAGCATCATGATGGTCGCATCCGTGTTTGGCGGCATCGTGGTGAACGCGCACTGGCAGCGCGTATTCGTCATCGTCATACTGGCCCATCACCTGGCGTGATGGTATGGGGTGCCATTGGATACACATCTCGGTCACATCTTGTTCGCATTGACGGTGCTTTGAACACTCCTCATTTCTCTAAAATCCAATCAAACGCACGTTACATTTCTGGTGTGTTACGACCCGTGGCTCTACCCTTTATTCGAGCCCTGCGAAACCCTACGTTTCAGCAGGATAATGCCCGACCGCATGTTGCCTGTATTGTACGGACCTTCCTTGATACGGAACATGTTCGGCTGTTGCCCTGGCCAACACGTTTTCCAGATTTTTCACCAATAGAAAACGTCTGGTCAATGGTTGCCGAGCGACTGGCTCGTCACCTAACACCAGTCACTACAATTTATGAACTGTGGCATCGTTTTGAAGCTGCATGGGCATCTGTACCTGTACATGCAATCCAATCTCTGTTTGACTCAATGGCCAGGCGTATAACTGCTGTTATTACTGCCAGAGGTGGTTATTCTGGGTACTGATTTCTCAGGATCTATCCAGCCAAATTTTTTTAAACTTTAATCACTCGTTATTTCTAGTATAATATATTTGTCCAATAAGTATCATTTTGTTATCTGCATTTCTTCCTGGTGTAGCAATTTATTGGCCACTAGTGTAGGTCAGTACAAATTCTCAATGAACTGACACCGGAATTATCCGTTGTCGTTTTAGGAACCATTAGTTGACAGAGATTCTAAAGAAAAGATTATTTTATTTACCTTTTAGAGTTCGGCTTTTATTATTCGCACTAAAGAAATATGAAGAAAATTGCACGTGTTGAGTAGATGCAGATGTTGCTTAAGCAATTCACATTTCGTGATGGAAAAACATAAATTATATATATAAAGATATATATATGTACACAAAAACTATATATATACAAACACACACACACACACACACATATGTATATATATATATATAGCTCCCCAGTTCTATAACTTGGATTTCTTATGTCCATTGATCTAGGATAACGTGGATCGATTAGTTCCCGCAAAAGACAGTCAAAATAAAAATCATTTAATTTAGTTTTCATTTGTGTCTCCCAGAATATATCATCTCTAAAAATTTGTTGGATTTTAATTCCTTTTGTGGACCAAATGGCAAACTAACAAAAGTTTCGTTCGCTAATATGTAATTGTCCTTGGATTTGATGATAAAATTTATGATTTTTATTTATACCCTTTATTTCTTTTGTTTTTCTGTCTTTTTGCCGGAAATTGAATGCAGATTTCTTTATAAATTCATTGGGATGTATATCGCGACATGTATATGGGCATTTGATTTCAACAATACCCTTTTTACCAATTATTCCATCTGACGTGGCAGCTAAAATGAGGCAAATTTTTATCGATGAATATCCCACACATGGCTCTGTTTTAAGTCCTATTTATTTTTCTTGTTCGAGAATGTCAGTTTTTTCATGAATGATCCCATACAAAATTTCTTTATTTTTTACATTAGAGTATAATATTGTTTTTACTAAATTTTGGCATCCTGTAGTTCCGACATACGGCACCGAAATTCGACGCTGTTAATCGAATACTTCTCTCCTTTTTCCAAACAGCATTCTCACTTTGAAGTACAGTAGCTCTTTCTAAATCTTCTCTTCCTTTCAAAGTAAGAGCTAGACTAGTCAATTATTTCGATTTTTTTCTCTCATATTCATTACATGATAAATCTGGCTTTTCAGCAGCTGAGCCATAATATTTGTCGGGACCTTGAAAAATCTTTGCTAAAATCCTAGGCTTTGACTTATTTTTTGCTTCATTTAATTTATTTAATCTTTTATTTTCAAATTGCTTGCAGTATTTCCCGGGCTGTTTTTGTTAAGTGCTTTGTGAATTTCAACATATTTTTTTAGTATAATGGGAAAGAACTGAAACATACATCTTGTTTAGTAGGAATTCTTTTGACATTAGTTGACTCTCTCGTTAACTTGGCAACAACTGAATTAAATTGTTCTACAATATTAGTATTAGCGTTATATAATAGACTTTTGGCATGCAGGTCTAAAGACTCTAAAATTTCTAATATTTTATATAAAATACTATACTTTTAAAGAGCTGTGTGAAGGTCATTTATTTATTTATTTATTTATTTATTTATTTTTTTTTTTTTTGCCATTTTCCTTACAAAAATATTTTTTGCATGTTTCATGATTTCCAAACACATGATTTGGGATATTTATTACATCTGTTTTTAAATTTACTATTTTTTGATCAAAGAGTAGCAGTTAGTTATGGATAAGAATTATATTTTCTAAAATTTAATTCGGTTAAATTTTTTTCATTGCCCTGCCATTCAACATTTTATGTTTTGAAAATTGATATTTTTTATAATATTTAAAAAGATATTTTTATTATTAATTATGAAAAAGTTGCAAGTTGATTTAATAGGAAGGAGTCCTCAAAATAAACATGCAAATAATTCTTGTGGAACAGGTAAAAAAAAAAAAAAAAAAAAAAAAAAAAAAACAATACACAACATATTTTCTTCAATACACGAAAACAGATCGTAAATAATAAAGTTAAAGCTATAATACCGCATTAGTGGTTTCAGGTAAATTTCTGATTTTCTCTCCGTTGGCAAATTATTCATTATAGAAAACCATGCAATAAAGTCGATTTCTCTATTCCTTATAAAAATTTTAAATGTACTAATGACATATACAATTTATTTTATAATGCTTTTAATCTCTCATTAATATTTGTTTTCAAGTCAAAGAAAAATGCATGAAAATTTTATGAATTTCATAAAGTAACTTATTTAAGGAAAAATAAGTTTAAACATATTACTTTAAAAATAAAATTGTCAATTTATTAGCATTCTCTTTTAAATGCAATCAAAGATTTTAATTAATTATTCCGGTACAGAATATAATTTTAATAAAAATAATATTCACACTAAATAAATTAAGAGTATTAATATTTGAGAAAAATATTCTCCAAATAAAATGTTTGGAAAATATTCGCTCTTTTGGATTCGATGAAATTCTAGAAATGCAATGTTGTAAAAAATGCTTATTGCTTTTTGCGTTATTTATCATTTTTAATTTAATTTTTTTTTTTTTTTTAATTTGTGAATTTTTTTTAGTGTATTAGAAACTATAGATTTTATACATTTCAATTTCATCGCAAAATCACGTAATTCCTCTCCATCTGATTTTTGATGAATGGAATAATTTTTTCAAGCAATTAGAAATAAGTATAAATATTAAAAATTATTACTGTAAAATAAAAATACATTACAGTAATATACAGTAGCTATATAAAGATCTTTCATAAATTTGTTTAGTTTTATCATATGATATACCCATTAGATTTCGAAGTAATTTTTAATTTTTAAACTTTTAACTATATATTTAAAAATTTCTTAAATTTTTTAATATGCGTCGAAAATTTTTTGAAAACTTTAAACTCAATTTTGAATTTGGTTAAAATAAAGCTTTTATGTACTTCAAGAGATGTTTTAAAATAGCAAATTCACAAGGAAAGAATAAACATATGTGGGCTTATTCACCCGATATAGGTTGTGGACAACCACTCTCCAAATAAATCATGGAAATGTCAATATTCTGAAGTGATTTGTGGAAACTTGGGGATATATGTTCCATCTCAAATTAGAAGCATCTGTACCCATGACAAGTGCAAGGGAGGAAGGGACTTTCTTTGCAGTGAAAGCATAAACAAATAGAATTTCTTTCTCTACCTCTGAGGAATCAATTTAATTTAAGCCATTAAGGTAATATAAAACACAAATCTCATGCATTTCGATTAATAATTTATTCCTTTTGTAAAATTTATGTCACATATTGGCCCTTTATTATTAAAGTTGATTTCTTTAGATCAGCAAATCATTTTTGATTAATATACACACTGAAAAAGTAAGTGCCTATTTATAAGAATTATGATACCTAAAATAGTTACATAAAAACAACAATAATTGCATTCCAGCTGGTAATTTATTTATTTTCTCGTTTGTATATTATGTATTTCCTTTTTGTAGATAAAATACATTTTATATATCCAAATACATTTAAAATGGTAAAAATATTGAAAGGAATTCACAAGAAATTTGAATTTTTGGAAAACAGCATTCAACATCAATAGAGAAATGAATCAAGATGAATATGTTCAACAGAATCTTGCGATTGAATAGTTTAGAGTGGCGTATTAGAAACCTGTTTGGAGACGATATTGTACTACGTAGTGCATCTTAGTGGCAACAAGGTGATTTATGATTTAATTATTGTTGTAGCCATAACAGAAAGAAAGTTGTTTAATCACACTATTTCTAGACGAGTTACTAAAGTGACAACGAGCATATCTAATTGATTCTCAGTTTCCTTCCTGATATTCTTTAACATCTGTTAATAATTTTCCCCGTTTCTCTTATTTGCTCCAAAGCTATTACTTTGATACAGCATCTCTACTAGAAGAAAGGAAGTAATTATTTATTCCCTGTTTTTAATTTTTTGGAACGTTCAATGAAAATGAATGAAACAAAATTAAACATTATCAAAATCAAAATTTAACTTCACAGAACATAATAAAAGTTTCCATATCTAAGTTTCCACGGGAAAAAGTTATCGGGCTTGTTTATCATGTTCAATATAATAATTTCAAATTCAAACATTTCCTCTCGAACATCGAAACTATAACTGCAGTAACATATTTTGTATCACCTTTAAGTGCTACAATGATATTTATTCATTCTTTTGATATTTTAGTACTTTTATTCCTTGTTTGTCATAAGTAATGTCATTTGCGTTACGCATGACAATATTCTCCTCAAATAAATTTTGTGAGCATAAAATGATTTCCCTAAGAGCATTTTAAGCCTTTCATCTGTATTGTAGTGTATTGCAATGTATTGTTATCATTCGTTTTGTTACTGAAGTGGTTTTATGTTTTTCCTCTGAACTTTTACTACAAATCCAATTTTTTTTCAACGATATATATAATTTTTCAAATTTAAAATATGTTTAATTTCCTACCAGACGCAATATTTTAGTATGATAGTATCGTATGCTTATTCATCATACCTTATAGTGTATAGTATTTTTTGTTTTCTTTCATGAAATAAGTTGAAAGTAAAATTAAATGTCCAAATGTTTGTAGAGGTAAAAACTCATTAATTTTGGAAAATAATTAAAAATCAAATTAAAATATTTGTCTCACTATTATTCTGATAAACTTGTTATCATTCTTATAATTAGATATTTTATTTTATAAGAAATATATATATATCTATATATATGCATAAAAATGCATTTTTTTATATTAAGTTCCTTAAATTTTTAATACATAGGTAGTCTTGTTTCAAAATCGTAGAATATAATATAATTGAACAAGGTAACACAAAACAGTTTATAATATTTCATTTTTAAAATTTACTTAAATTAAAATAAACAAAGTTTTGATTTATAAGTACATATCATAGCTACTTTTCCAACGCTTATAAACAGGAATCTAACATACATTATTTACAGATGTCTTTTTTATTTCGTGAGTGAGAAAAACTAATTCTTCTTGCTCGATTTGAAAGTGGTTCCCAACCGCGTTGTAAAACAGCGGGAATCATGGGGAGAAGTTTTTCCCAGAAATTTCCCCTGCTTTAGGTTACCGTAGGGAATCAGCCAAGTTTGATGTAAAAAACGGATATGGGTACTGTAGGCCTTGATCCGGAAATTACAATTTTGAAGTCGGGATATTTTATTTATTTACTTATCAATTAATTTTGAACTTTTAAGAAAATTGATTTTAATAACTTAACATTTCCACAACAATGTCTTAAAAATTTTAAGTGTATTTTTTCTAACTTGTTAACCAATGAAGCAATTGAACATTTTTATTCCCTATTGTGCATTATCTTAGTTATGAAAGATTCTATAAATTGTTGATCATTTGTTGCTGAACATATGTTATAACTTATCATAACAAATTTTCAAAAATTCTTTAATATTTCTAACTTTACAAACTTCAGCTATTTATTGCAAAATAATAATTGGGTAAGACATTACCCCCAAATTTAGGGTCAACTCACTTGACTTTTGCAATGATATTTTTTTAAACATTTCAGTTACCACAAATTAAACAGAAAATTTTATTTCATTTTTTTATTTCAGAAAAATTTCAGAGAAAAACAGCAACTTTATAGGAAATTTCGTATTTAAAATGGAATTTTAAATTATATCATTCAGACCATTAATGTAAACCAAAATTATTTTTAATGTAAAAAATTTAAATCACACAACGTAATATTGATAATTTATAATATTTCGTTTTTATACCATAAAACCAATTTTGATTCTAAAATTAGAAGATCTTTGTTCATAAGTTTTCATCTGATTTCAATTTAGGTAACTAAATTCTGCCGAAGCATTATCAATGCAAATTTCAGGTAAGCAACTAAACGCTAGACAACAAAAATATTTTGCAAATTTCTTAAATCAAAAATCAAAACACACAAATTCAAGTAAAATTATGTATATTTAATATAATCAGAATTTTTCGACCAAACAATATATATTATGTTATTAAAAATTATATTTCTCTCCAAATTGGGGTGCACTCTATATTGTTCTTTCAAGTTTTTCATTGATTTGAATTATTATCAAGAATTACAAGTGCTGAGATAAAAATATATTTTAACAGTTAAACGCCTAGTTTTATTTCAAAAATTTTCTCAATCAGCTATCATAGTAGTAAAAATTTTCTTTAAGGCATTTAACATAACTGTTTTTTAAGCTATTAAAATATATTTTATTATTAAAATAAATGCTAATTTTTATTGAAATAAAAGTTTATTTCTATTAAGAATCATTTTCGAAGGTCTGTTCATTCAATGGCAGGATGTTTTTTTCTTTCAATAAATTTATATCATTTACAGCGATCTTATTTTTAAAATTTTACAATGTAGAATGAGAAATATGTGAAATTTCTTTGTAAATTTCTGGTACGAAATTTCAAGTAAAAAGATTTGTTTTTATATAAATTGAACTAATTAATGAAGAAATATATTCTGTATATTTAAGCAAACAAAAAAAAATATTTAAAAGGAAAAAGTCATTTACAAAAAGAAAAAAAGTTTATAGATTTTTAACTTTTATGATTTGAAAAAAGAAATTTTCAATTTAAGGTGCTAATGTAAAGGCGACAAAATTACGAGTCAAATAAAAATTATTTCCCCAAACAAAAACATTTAAACATTAAATAAATTATTTTTAAATGAATAGTTTTAACTAATAAGTAATTTAATATTTAATTTCCGAAACTCTACAAGCATATGTTAATAAATATTTATACCAACTAATATATGAAATAAATATTGAAATCGAAAGAATACATAGTAGACAGAAAATAAAACTTACGGCAATAGTATTTTAAATCTCTAAAATCCAGATTTTCAAAAGTTTACATTTTTGTTTCCAATGAAGCTATGTTTGGGAACAAACGAAATACTATAACTGTGTAAACAATAAAAGGAAAAGAAAGTTTGTGTTTTCCTAGAATTTGGAGGTAATTAATTCTGGATCCCCTCCCATTTGGATTCCAGGAAGACAATTCTCTACGCGGCATACTGTAGTGCTATTTTATGAAAAATTTCCTCCCTTTCTTAGAAGGTCAGCCTGGTGCCGAACACCATGGAGGGAGGTTCCTTCCTCCCTGCCGGACAAAATATTTTGGACAAAGGGGACTGCTAATAAGAAAGACGTTTCAGCAGGATTTTCTCAGGAGTATAAAGCGACACTAGGCTAAAAGACTACAATACAACCTGAGATAAAAATACAAAAATTTTCTTTTTCTGCGAATAGTTTTTTATTACGTTATTATAGTCAAAATAAAATTAAATTTTTTCACATTTTTCATCATAAAAGGAAATCAAAAATATTAGTGAAATAATAATAGTAATATTAGTGAACTGCTTGTTCAATAAAAGGATTTAATTTCTAATACGAAATTAAAAATAGCACGTCAAATAATATTTCAAAGCACTGAAATTTCGACAAAAAAATTTTAATTTTTTAATAATTATAAAACCCAGAAGGGACTAGAGGAAATATTATTCACTGAACGTTTTTTTTTTATTTTGAGTAAAGCAAACTTATTTCTTTTGTTAGTATTATTATGAGATTTTTTTTTAAGCAATATAACTTGACTTAGATAACCTGTACACCAATTAAGACTCATAAAGGGCACTGAGAATCTTGGTGTATTCACAAAATTAAATAGGTGTCTTTCATGAGCTTATTCTTCTGTAATCTCCCTACGTTAATAGAACCAAAAGTAATATAACATTAATACAAATAATATGGCAAATATCTTTACACTAAAATAAAAACATCTCATATGCATTAAAATGGAACTCACCAATCTAATATTCCAGAAATTTCATAAAAAAAATAAAAAGAAAAAAACTAAGATATTTTCGTTATTTACACATTTACAAAGATTTGTAGTACAAAACAATAGTATCACAAACTTTGAGCAAAGTATGAAACTTAAAAAGGAAAGGATTGTAACAGTTAAAAGTGATAATCTGATTAAGAAATAAAAATCGAAAGCATGGTTAAATAAACACATTTTTTAAAGGGAACTAAGTTATGCAAAATTATTGAAATATAAGAGTAAAAGTTTCGCTTAGGGCAAGCTCCTGCAGCTCTTCCTCATATATTTTTCAACAACTTCTTATTTCCAAATTTGATTCTTCCCTTAAGATTTTTTTTATTTTTCCGCGGACATGACACAAAAGATATAAAATGCAAAATTTATTTCACCGAATGAAATAAATATTATAATAAAACTAAGATTGAAATTTTCTGAAAAATTTTGTTTAACTATGAAATGATTTGGCGCCCCTCTTCAAGTTGCGCCCGGGGCATGAAAGCCCCCCCCCCGTCACTACGCCTCTGCTGACTATTTAAGGTTTACACGTGGTACATTACCTTATTTAATTATTTACATTAATCTGATTGTGTTTATTTTATATTAATTGGAATTGTGTCAGTGATGTAATTAATTATTATAAAGGATTACCAGAACTTCATAAATTATATAATTAATATTTACAATTCTTTTTTTAAAGTAAATACTTGTAACTAACGTAATTACTTATAGCGAGACTCAAACCGCATCATGTATAGTGTTATTAAACCTCTTAATTTTAGTGAATTTCGCAATGATATTCTTGTACTTGATGGTAGGTGCAAAGATGCTACAGAATCACAATTTTTGGGTAGATTACAGGAAATTGAAGACCATTGTTCATGGCGCCCAATAGATAAATTCTTAGCTTTAAAATTAATAATTTCCGGAGAAGCTGATGAAATTTGTGAAATCAGAGTGAAATCTAAAAGCTTTTTTAAAATGAAACTCATTTAGAAGCTTATCTAAAAATAAAAAATTAAAAAGTTAAAGTACAAAAAAATTAAAATAAATGTGACTATTAATAAAAATTTAAAATGGAAAAGAGAGTAACTTTTCTTATAAAGTGTTCGGAATTTTTAAAATAACAAATAGTACGTCTAAGAACTAACATCAAATTTAATGGTAGGCTCTAATTGAAAATAAAAGTACAATATAGTTTATCAAATTCATTAAAATACGAATAGTTTGAGATTTTATTTACATCATTTAATTTGTATTATTGATTTCTTATTGTTGCCTTAAAATTAAACCCATAGCTTTAATACTATATGATTTTTTTTAACAAGCATCTTACCAGGCTTGAGATAAAAATATTTTCACAAAATAAATTTGTAATGTTTTTCATTATTTCCTTACTAGATTATCTTACGTTAAGCAGAGGATGTTGGGTAGAAATAAAAAGTATCGTTGAGAATTTCCAACAAAAATAAATTCTATCCTTAACTGAAATAAATGAAATGTGAAAATTATAATGTTTATTAAACTAGTTTGAGAAATTAAAACTTGTTTTATAAAGTAATATGAAATTGTGAAATAAATGGAATATGAAATATTTGTTGCAATAACAAAAGATATTTCTTTAATGTTTGGTGAAAATCAGTTAAGGAATAAAAGTAATGAAGTAAAATTTAAAGAATACAATGAAATCGAAACACACAAGTTCATTTTAAATTAAAAATTTTATTCAAATTAAAAGCTTTAATTATTTACAAAATGCAAGCTGAAGGAAAAGTTCTCAAATTAATCAGTTAGTAATTCAATTTTAATAAATTGCAGTGGACACTCATTAAATTAATTCTATAATACAATACACGAAACGTGAACAAACGTGCAACATTGTTTAACTTTTGAAGTTTACAACCATGCGAAATACTTTTCCCAAACTCAATGCATTATAAAATATAAATATATTTATTAATAACGAATTTATTAATACTTGATCGAACAACCTACATATTTAATATATGCCACGAAGAGAAAAAAAGTAATTTCCTAATTTCTGAATAGAATAAAAAACTAAGTTTATGTAATTAATCTTTGCCAGCATATTACCTCAGAAAGAAAATAAAGAAGATTGCAAGCGAGAATTCTTAACCTGTGCAAAGAGAAAATTGCATGTGAGAACACTTCATGTAAAAATTACAGATGAAAAGGAATTTTTAAAGTTTTTTAGAGAAGTAAATTTTTACACTTTTAAAAGTAATGTTAAAATAAGTATAAAAAGTATTACACACACACACCCAGATAACAGCATTAAAACTAAATATGTTATTTAGGAAAAATATGAAAATTAAAAAAAAAAAAAAGAATTATTGAAAAGAGTCTCCTTTCAAATAACTTTAAAACAATTAAATATAAATATTTTTCATAAAAACTGCTTCAAAAATTAATGAATGCTATCCGTTTTAAGCAAGTATATTAAAATCTCAATAACATTCTTTCGAAAATCAAATTACACATTTTTGATAATTTTGTATCTCATGCTTAATATAAGTAAATATTCTGGAGTACTATCTTAACTAACTTTTATCAAAAATGTTCATGGAAAATTTAACAATGTTAACATAATTATTCACAAAAAATATATATATATGAAAGATATAAATGTTTTTAGAATATATCTAAAAATTTTAAAATATTTAAATTTAGACAATTTTTCTTAAGATTATCTATTAAATTCCATTTGAAAAATATATACAAGATTCTTACCCATTTTTTTTTATTCCTAATCACGAAATTTTCCAAAGCACTATCTTTTACATTGTCATAACAATAATTTTACATGACTTTTTATAAGCTGCATTGCTTATAAAAAGTCAGTGTTACACAAATAGTAGTTTACCATACATACAATTTGTATAATTATTTATCGTTTATTAAAATATATTGAGTATTTTTCTCTATCATAACATGCTTCGATATTTTTATTCAATTTTATCATTTATACAATCTGCTTTGCTATAAAAATGCCTCTTCGACTGTGGTTACATTCAATTCCTCTAATTGAGGTGGCAAAATAAATTTCACATGTACTGTTCACAAGATATGTACTTTTCTTTTATTCATTAGATCAGATTTTTCTGATTGTAGCTCTCCTCGCATAATTCACATTCAAAAGGTTTTCTTCAAGGATGCATTCTCTCGTGATATCGAAAGCTACTTTTTGAAGAAAATCGCTTCCAACAACGATCACATTGATAGGGCATTTCTCCAGTATATGTCTTCTTAAATGCTACCTTAAATAATCACTTCGAGCAAATGCCTTGCTGTATATATGACACTTTAACACTTTTTCTCTTGAGTGTGACTTCAAATGGGAACTGAAGATGCCTTTTCGGCTGAAATTTCGACTGCAAATGTGACACTGAAACGTTTTTCTCCCGAGTGTATCCTTAGATATTTCTTAAAGTTTATGTTCTGATTAAAAGCTCGACCGCAAACTTCACATTTAAACTGTTTTTCACCCGTTTGAATCATCCCATGTCTTTTCAGATTCCTAGAACTCTTGAATCTCTTCCGGCAAGTAGCACATTCAAAAAAATTATTTCCAGAGGGAGTCGGCAAAGTATTCTCGTGTTGATGCTAACTGTTATTGTCATAAGAAGACGACTTTTGACAGTTTTCATTGTTGTGATTTCCCTGAACATAATTTTCTTCAATAAAATCGATTTCACATTTTCATAAGAAAACATCACTTTTCCAGCACTTTCAATTTTAATTGATTTTTCAGCAGACATATCTTTTAAAATACCAAGTTATAACTTATTTTATTGAGTAAAACTTATTATATTGCTTTTCAGCCCACTAAATGCTAATATATTAATGGGTTGAAAAGCAATTAAGTTATTTAAAATTTTATTTTTTATATATATATTCTAAAATATAATGAATTTTAAAATTATTTTATCAATAACTATATAATGTTACTGATAAAATAAAAATTTTTAACGAGGTTGTTCAATTAAACTAAATGTATTAAATGTAGGACCAATGATTCTCGGAGTATCTCATTGCTTCAAAAGTACACCTGTCTGATTTGGAAAGAACATGATTTCACTGGCCTCCAGTCTTACTAAAAGCTAAGAATTTCAACTGAAATATAATATCCTAAATATTTTGTATGATTTAGCTTTTAAAATTGGAAATCAATTTAGAAATGCTTTAATGTTTGGATAGTCCTTATGTATGAATACCAAAATATGTACTCTAAAATAGCTAAATACAATTAAAATTTACATAATGATAAAACTGAAATAAATTTAATATCATTAGACTTTTGGTTTTATAACGGTGAGCAGTCGATTTGGTGCTGTGTTTAATACTATTGAGCACATTTTGAATCCATCGAACTCAGATTAAATTCAATGCATCTTATCAAATGATCTTTTAAGTTTTAGAAGAAAATGCCATTAAAGAAAAGTTGTATTCAAAAATGCAAAATTTTATACTTCTTGTAACAAATTTTACATTCAATAGATGATTTTAAGATTCCTAAGAATCAACATTTTTTTTACATGTGAATACTTTTGAAATAGAATAAGATATATATATTTAAGACCACCATAATAAAACGGGGAAACAAATCTTTATTGACTAAAACATGATATTCCATCGAATTTTTATTAAAATAAAAATGTCAGATTAAATTTTATCTCCCAAACCTGTATTTATTGTTGAAGTGAATGGGTTTCAATCATTTTTGTTATACTCATTGACAACGCAGCCTAATAGCCGAGGACAATTGTAAGACCTTTTTTATATCCATCGCTTACAAGTCTTTGTCGAGGGACATTTCGTAGATAATGAGGCATGTTTATGTTTTACAATAAAAGAAACACCTACAAATATGAAGTACCATCCACAGAACAAAATATTTCTACACGATTCACATGTAGACAGGAGAAACTCACTATGCGAAACATGTACACAGGAGAAGTTCACTTTCGAAAACGGATGGGATTGAACTCGGAAACACTTATGATCAGAATCACGCATTTATAATATTTTCAGTTTTAGAGAAATAATTCATTATTTAATGAAATGTATTTTTATATATAGCATAAAGTTTAAATGTATAGTGATACTTTCGGAAAATTTCGAAAGGTAGAATCTGTTAATATTTTAAATTAATAATACACACACCCACATATAATAAGGCGTAAATTAGGTAGATAGATACCCATGAATGTTTTTCAAACTATCGTCATTCCTATACATAAAAACATCAAATGATATATTTTTAGTAATTTCTTTTAAATAATAAATAAAAAAGATAATGTATTTCCACTGAAAATTAGGATGTTCCATTTTTACAGAATTCGATGCATGCACCGTTAAAAGGTGCACCTACCCGGTAGTAGGATGGGTAGTAATTTGAATTTCAAATGAAAGATTTAGAGATTTGGAGCTTATATCGTCTAAAACATGGGTTCCCAAACTTTTTTTTCCCGTGGATCACTTTCAAAGATTCACTATTTTCGGTAGACCTCTGCTACTAGATTTCTACTGTATTCTCAAAATTTCTAAAAAATATCACCTTAAATTGGGGGTGCTAAGAAGAAAAATAAGGTAGCACATTTTCTTGTGTCCTATTTATTAAAATAATACTCGTGGTTATACAAAATTATAAACATTCATTATTACAAACAATCAACAACTGACAAAACATCAACAATCAATTCTGAAATGTAAATCAACAATAAAAAATAGTCATATTTTTAATGAGACGGGTATACTAATGAATTTTGACAACAAATTATCAATATTTGGTGACTTTTGTAAGAAGTAATTTCAAATCTCTCCCTCTTTCATAATGTTCAATCTGCTGTTTTATTTATTTATTTATTTTTTAATACTGAATTTGCCTCTTCCATTTCATCAAAAGGGGTTATGATCCATGGTGGCATTTCCATTGTCAGAATATCTTCAAATCTATTTTGGAAGTCACCATGCAAAATATTTAAATAATGAGCGTAAGTCTGAATATCCTCATCAAGACATTCTATCTGTGACAAGTGCGGAAACTGGGAGAATTCACGCTGACAAATATTTTGATTCATTAATTTCAATTTACCAAGTACACACTTGCACTATTATCTATTTTTCTCTTTAATTCCTTGTTTGAACTGAGTCTCAAATATTTTTGAGTATCTACCTAATGAATGATGCTACTACGTTGGTAGGTAAATCCAAGTCAAAATTTTTGTTCTTTATTATGAAAACCAGAAAATGTTTCGTTGACCCTCACTTACAACTTGTGAACTCCTGTTTTCTTTTTACATCTACGTGGACCCCTATATGATCTCCTATGGACCTCTGGGGGTCCACCTGGACCACTTTGGGAACCTATGGTCTAAAACATAAATTTTTGATCCTTCTATAGACGATCATTTTCGAATTTATATCCGTTTACCTCACCCTTTAACCTTACACCTCCACTACCTTTCTGTATTCAAATAAAAAACCGTCTCCTGTTCATTAACATATGTTTTTTTTTGATGGAATGATCTCGTAACACTAGAAATGGCCAAAAGCTTTCTCGTCCACAGATGGTACATTCTAAGTTTAGATAATCTTTTCATAAAAATATTTGGAGCATAAACAAGAGAACTAAACAGAAAAAGATTATTCTTGATAAAAAGGTAGATTGATTATACGCGGGAATGTGTTTTTTTTCTTCCATTATTGACGGCGTATGGCATTTTGGCTAAGTTTTTTTTTAAATTAAATGAAAACGTACGACGGGATAATGCATAAGTCCCGAGGATCGAAATATATCTCAGTTCCAATGATGTTTTCATAAGAAAAGTAGATGTAAATCAATTTCTTACATTTCTGAAATTCGATAAAACTGAACTCTAGGGATACGGGGGGAACTCTGCGTAGGAAGGAGTTCGCGTTTGGTTGTCCATCTCACCGATACAGGCTTCGCACCCCGCGCCTTCGGTCAAGAAACACATATGAGAGTATTATGTAAAAAATTATAAATTACAAGACAAATGCTTATTATTTAACAGAATATGCATTTATGACTTACCTTATCCATATATTTATAATTTTATTCTTTACTTATTAAAAAAAAATTCCGTTTTACATTTTGTGAAGTGTATGCAAGAAATGAATAATAAAAACGAAAGTAATTCTATACGCAATTACCACATGTTATTTAACTGAGACAAAATTATTTTTATTAAATTTATTATGATGCATCTAATAAAGCGAAAATAATTTTAAGATATTTTAAATATGCACTTAAGCTAAGCTATATGCCGTAGGGTTAAATCGCTGTTTTTTTGTATAACAATATTTGAATTCGATTCAAACATCAATTTCTGAGTGTTTCGCATTGCTTCGAAATTTATTTTAAGGTGTTAAGTACTATTCTTAAGAATTATTTTTTAAATATAAATCTATTCTAATTAAGATTCATATTTAAAAAATAATTCTTAAGTGAAAAACTTGTTCATCAAGCAAACCCGGTGAACATTATATCAACTATGATGGCAGAAAACAGGTTTCGAAAAATAATTTCAAATAGATAAATAAGAGAAGATTATCATTTCAAATATGGTGTCACTTTGTAGCATGAAATATTGGTTTCCAAAATGTGCAGGTTTTTCCTCAGAATGAGAAAAAAATTTACGTACTTAATTTATATCTGATTCACTTCCCTATCACAGACATTAAATAATATTTCTTTTTATTTTTTCTCTCATACTAGTTAAAATAAATGATTTTTGATATATGCAATTAAAATTTTTAATATCTGCTTCAGTATAAATAATAATTTGTTACTGCTTTAATGACACACACACAAGCTCATAAAGACAAATATATATTTTAAGTTTTATGCATTTATAATTTTCACAAGGTATTATTTTTTTACATATTAATAAATGTTTAATCGTGAATCTCAAATTTTTTATAAATCATTTGAAAGTTTTATTGAATAATGTTGAGAGAGAGGTGGAGGAAGAGAAATCATTTTTAGTTATTTGCTTAGCTTTAAGCTTTCTTCAAATCAAACTGCATAACGTATAATAAAATAGAAATGAACAGAATTAAATTTTTGTTAAAATTTAAATTTTAACAAAAATTTCTAATAAACATTCATTTAGATAAGTAATTAAATGTAGAAATAGTAGATTTAATCCAATAAATATGTTTGTTATTGATTAAAACAAATATTATATTAGATTTGAAGCTAAGTTCTGAATAAAAAAATATGTATAATACATATCTTTTAATATATTTTCTGCCTTGTACCAAAATGGAATTTTGCTTCAACGAATAACCTATCAAATTTAACTTTTCTTAGATATCAAATTTTATTATCACAAGATTTAAAAGCTGCTTATCATAAATCTTTTGAAAAAAAAAAAAAAAAAAAAAAGATTTATACTTTGATCTTCAAATTAGTTTGATATTTTATATACAGAATGTTATTTTTAAATTTATGGTAAAGAAACTTTATTTGCCTTACAATTATTACTGATAATTTTATTTTTTATTTGCAAATATATATCTAGCACACTTATCAATAAATATAAATTTTCTTAAAAATATAAATCTAAAATTTGGCGTATCGTAACATATTCTACAAAAGAAATGTATAACAATGGTTGCAAGTAAAAGTTATTGCTTAAAATTCAAAATTATACAAAATATCCTTCCATTCCTAAATGTTGAAGCAATTTATTTTGGATACTTTAAATTAAATTAAATATGTCAATATATTGCGTTTTCACAAGCTTGTGACCATAAGTTATATTTAATAATTTTTAAAAAATATTGAAATCATTGAAATTCACTATTATGTTACTTAATTATGATTTTATGATTAGATTTTGAGCTTTCTATATTTCATTTTATTAGAAATAACATTACACATGTAAAAATGAATGAGCAGAAATCTTGCTTTATTTTCTAAATTGTATCAGATATTAGGATTTAGTAATACATTAAAATATTATATGAGTTTAAGAATAATTCCATATGTCCATTATATAAATAACATAACATTTCTTGAATTTTTCAAAAAGTATCTATACATATTGATATAGATTATTCCAGTCATTATATCTATTAATGTATTCCAAGTGAAATAAAAAAACATTATAATGATATTATCAATAGATAAAATAAATTTCATGGCATTAAATATCACAATTTTCTTTCACAATAAATTCATTAGATGCAACAGTTTTCATGCACAAAAATAAGGATTACCAGTTTAATCTAAATACAGAAAAACTTTAAGTATTATCAATATCACAAAATTATCTACATCTATTTATATTCATAAAGTAACTGTGAATGCATGCAGAACATTTTTCTTCCAACGGTAGGGCAAATACAAGGAATAACACAAATAAAATATAAAAAATTACAAAATATACATGACACGAAGACAGGACATGTGAATACAGTACAGAAACACCTCAAAAGTTCTCTGGCTTGCTAGTAAAGTGATAATTCAGAGATGCCATGCAATGCATCGCCATAAGAATATTCTTATTTTAATTATTGATATTCTTTTAAAAAAAAGTAGCCTGTTTCCACAGCACTTTGGTATGGGGTAAGTGAAGTTTTGTCTTGATGGATAAGTTCTTAAGCTTCCAAGTTTAAGTAACTTTTCAGAGAAACTGGAAGAGGCAACTGATATAATCCATTAGGCAGAAGACCGTTTTCATTTATTGATCTTCTTATAACTGATCTGCACTGATGCTTGAGACTTCTTGGTCCAACAGCTTCTCCCATTACTGTAGAATCAATTTTATCGACAGTCTTGATGATAGCTTCATGTTTGCTTTCTGCAGTCATTCTTGTCAAGACTTCACACATCTCTTTCTTAGACACATATATATCTGGTATTGAGTTCCACAAGACAGCACTTGTTTCCAAGAGTGACGTTTCTTCCTTTGAAAACACAAAGTACATGTAAACTATGTACAACAGTCTTTTTAGAGAGATGTTACTCGGCTTCCAATCTATGATTTCATTAAACTCTTCATTGAAACAGGATTGCCAAAAATAGGAAATAATACTCATGATTTCTGCATCACTGGAAGGATGAGCTTCATAGCCGTACTGTAGGAAACACTTGAATTTTCCGCATTCGTTGCTTATCAGGCAAGATGAAGCTGTGAACAAGTGTTTGAAAACACTATATTCATTTAGTCTGTCCTTTAAAAAAAGTTGAACTGATGAGAGAATAAAATCAACTTTTTGAAACTGCGAAAAACTAATCACATCATCAATCAGTTTGTCATGTTTTCTTGATATAATCATAAGTGATGCTAGTATAAGGCCATTCTTCCGATTGAAATTCATTAGGATTTCGACCACTTCGAGGAACAATGTTTGCATAAAAATGCATTTGTCGTCAAAATTCGTCGTTCTAACAATCCTTAAAAACTTTAAAAGATAACTTGATAATCCAGAATCACACACATTTTTGAAATATTTATCTTTGTATAATTCGAAAATGCTCATCAGATAGGTGCTAATGCAATTAGAGAATTTTATATTATAAAAAGCTGTTACGTTCTTTAGCTTCCTTCGACATCTGCACAAATCCAGGTAACTTAAAGAGCAGCAACTAACTTCCTCAGCAAAATTGGAGCTACAACAGGTTGCTAAATCCAGGGCGTAAACTTTTTCCCCAGCTTTTTTATTAAAGTCTTGTATGAAATACGATGCAGGAATCATTTTTCAAATGTTAAAAAATCACAAATGTCTGAAGAAGAAAAATGTTAATTTAATAATTAACGTTTGAATCACAACAAATTTTCTTACAAACTTCACAGACAAACTTTCAAACGCTCTGCAAACTAACAACTAGTGCTTCACAGAAGTGAGCTCGTCAGCAAGTAACATGAAGCATTGGGGCTGAATTTGATTGGCTCTTTTCCCTTCCCCTTACCAACGCCACTCGACCAATAGGGGCGCGACACATTAGGGAAAGTTATCTATTTTGCGAAATAACAAAGGAGGCTTGAAATATTTCAAACTAATGCAAGTGCCGAGAAAAGCTTCAATGGTGATAACCGAAGACATGTGCCCAGGTGAGACCACCACATTATCCCTATTGACAGGAAGAAGATTGATCTTTATATGGCACGGTTACAGTTTTAGTTTCACACAAAGGAAAAGATTTCCCCAATTATTCAAAGGTGACACACGAATTGCAAAGGAATGAAGACTTATTGTTGACATTGAACGTCTCAAAGGAGAATTGGTCAATTGAAGGTTTGAAAGATGTACGAAAGAATCAATTTAGCATATAGACACAGCACAAAAGTAATTGTTTCCTCTACAGGAATGAAAGGTTTCTCCACAATGTTTGACATTTCATAAATATCTGTCACATTTCTCAGCAGATTATTACACTGTAGATATTCAATTGCAAGTTGAATCATGCAAGCTAACTTCATCAATTCGATGAAAATAATAAATATTAATATATATTAAATATTTATGAAAGCATTTTTAATGATTATTCTACTTCTTTGAATTATTTCTTATTTTTTTTTTAAAGTCAAGACTAGTTGCTTTAAGTAAATATTAGGAGTATTTTTGTGTTGTTTAATAAATACTTTTAGAGCAAAAAATTTCTTTTCAATATTTTTTTATGAAAGGGAGAAAAATATTTAGAAAATTTTATTTGAAAATAATAGTTCTTAAATATAAAATATATTTTAAAATTTTACGAACATTTTTATATCACATCCTAAGTATATAATTCGAAATTTTAAAAAAACTAATTTTTTATTTCCTTTCGTTTTATTTTCACATACTAGTGTTTTCTGAAGTTAAGAAATATTCAAATATTTAATTTTAAAAAATCTTTTATTAATTTCTTTTAGTCTATGCATTTTTTAAAATAAAAGTTTAAGCATCAAAATTTAAATTTTTCAAAAATCCTTTAATTTCATTAATTATTACACAGGGGTTTATTTAATTTACTGTAATACATTATAAAAGTGTTATAGAATGTAAATAATTTCAACCTCCTAATGAAACATTAATCAAAAAAATATTATTTAAAAGGAAATAATCAATAATTATTTCTTTTTAAATCAATTCAAGAGATATTTCTGTAAGAGATATCCTAAAATTCATTACGTTTATCCTAAAATTACCTGAACAAAAGAAAGAAAACAAATTCTATTTCTTGCTTTTTCACGGATGATAAATTCAACAGAAATATTTTCTTTATTTTTATTCAGATAAGAAAAAATATTGTTTTTCTTCTTTTACTCAGATAATTATTATACATTTATAATTAATTATCATTTAGCTTCTTGTTTCTTAATCTTATAGTCAGTTATCTTTCCTAGTTGTCATCATTATTCATTTGCAATGTAATATTATTGAGTTTACAAATTTATTATAGAATTTACCTATATCTACATGTACTAGTCTCGAAAGTGAACACAAAAATTGGTTTGCTTACCACTGAAAAAAAATTGCATTTTTTTTTCCTTATCAAAATATTCCTTTTGTACATATAAGATATTAACCTACAAGAGCTTCTGTTGAATAAAAGAACCTAAATACAATTTTCAGTACTTTAAAAATTTCAAATATACAAGCAATACCTTACAAAACTATTCAAATACATTTGTATTCCTTCTTTTCCAAATAATATGAATATGTAATTGTAAAAATTGCAAAATAATGTCTCGCAATCAGCGCATGTTACAATCTTTTTCTCGTTATTCTCAGCTTGTAATAATAATGCCTCTAAAAGATGTCAATTGCACATGAGTTTAATATTTTTACCTTTAAATGCTCTTTGTTTGCGGTGCGATTAATAAAATATTTTAAATGTACTAAAATTCACGGATGGAAAGTTTCTAATTTTACGTGTTAAAAACATAAACTTTTTTTATGAATCGCATTTCTACCGATGAAGCATTAACATGTTTTTAAAAATAAAATATTTTACCTTGATTTGCAATGGCTAAGAATCAAGCAAGGAATGTTGAAAATATTTCAGAACATCTTTACAAATTCCATAGTTTAAAATTATTTCATATTACATTTCCAGGAAGAGAGATTGTCTGGCAAGGAAATGTATGATGACCAAATTTTGCCATGTATTACTTCTTAACACATATAACGAATAATGATATTTTGAAGGTTTTACAAAAGAAGAAAAAGTTGCCATATATATATATATATATATATATATATATATATATATATATATATATATATATATACATAATGATTATATAGAAGATTGTGAGTAGAGAAAGATATATATCGATTACCTTAGTTACCTTACCTTATTATATATTGATTACCTTAGTTACCTTACCTTAGTTTTGTAACATTGTTTATTACATATTGCGAATACTAACAATATGGATTTTTTGTAAAATAACGAATATAATTTTTTATACCTATATTTAATTTATTTTTGATTGATTTCTGAGCTATGTTTTTAGTGAGCTGCATCAGAGGGAATGTTAATATTTCTTACATACTTCAAAGCTTTATGTACTAAAGTTCATAGTGATACCGCTTAAATGTGAGTTTTAAGTCAATAAACGATCTCTGGACAAGTTTTACCATTTTAAGCAATTGTTTTTATAAGCTTCTTATATCAATATTAATTTTTTCTATGAAGCGAGTGTAATTAAGTATAAATGTTATTCTTCCTTTAATAATATGAAATTCTGCGAAATTTGTTTAAGGGATTTTCCTGTAAAACGTGCTGAGGGTTTCTCCGCTAAATTAAAAACAATGGGTGATTTTAAAGCTGTCTTCTTATATCTATTGATAGCAGCGCAAAAACTTTTCCCAAGTGATTTTTTTTTACTTGGGATATATTAGTGGTAAGAAACTTTCGGAATGCCAAATTTAAAGTTTAGAAATGCTTTTTGACTGGTTAAAAGCTTGATTTTGCATTAAAATAATTTTATGTTGTGTTTTGAAAAAAAAATTTGAATATGAAATTATTTCATGAAAATGTTTATAATGGAGGTTAAAATATTAAATTTCGAAACATTGTCATTTTTATGAACCATTGTGCATTTCGAGTTTTATAAGCATTCGATAATAAATTGGTGAAAAGAAGAAATATTCGAGGTTCAAATTTTGTATCTTAGAAATTTGTGGCAAGTTTGTGACTGAATTTATTAAACGGATAATGGTTTGAAAAAGATGGAAATGCAAATCGGGTATCACCTTAATGGGATGTTTTTTTAAAAAATTAATTATATTAGCTGCAGGAAAATAAAAGCATTTTCATTTCCATGCAATGTTTGCTCTGAACAGATGTCATGATTCAATCTTAAGAGAATGTTTAGATTGTTAGAATTTCTATTATAATATTGTCTCCAGAAAAAAAAAAATGAAATTTTTTTAATAAGAGCTATTCGAATTAGGATCAGTAAATTTTCATATATTGTGCATGCACACAGTATATACTTAAATATTGTGTGAATATTAATTGTATCTAATTTAAAGAGATTTCTGTAAAATAAAATTAATTTTTCTAGTGATAAATTCCAAATTTATCTTAGAAAAATCATGTTAGAGTAAGGCATTTTAAAATTAATTTAAATAAAATTTCTTTACTCGAAGAATTCGTAATGAAATAGTAAAATAAAAAATAAATAAATTTCGTTTAAGGAATAATACAAAAGATTTGTTTTTTAATCATTTTATTTATTTATTTATTTTTTTTTGTTATTTTGAATTTAAAATTATTTAAATAAATCCTATTTCTTGTGTTATTATTTTTACTATTAATCCCTTTTCTTCGTAAGAATTCATATTTGGTCCATAAAAAACTATCTGACTTCAATTGGTGTTGTGAAAAATGCTTTATTCATCCATAAATCCCTCATTAAGTGTTCTTGAATTAGATTCTTAATCAGTTTTTCTAACTCATTCAAAATATATTTTCCTAAAATTTTTCTATGGTTATTTTCAATTGAACAAAAAATTTAAATATTTACAGGACTTCATTTTTTATGCGATTCCTTTTTAAAAATATCAATAGAAGGCAACTTATATGTATATTCTCTTTGTAACAAATAAAATTAAACAGTAAGGAAATTTAATTTAAAAAATTTTAATATTACGAATAAATAATTTATCAACTTTTTAATTGAGCTGAAAGGAAATTACCTTACTGTAAATAAATAATTAATAATTTTTTAGTTAAATATAAGCAATCAATATAATTTGCGGCAAATATAAAATTTAAGATTTAAAATATTTTTGAAGAATTATATGCTATTATACTATTCGTACGCTTAATTTAAAATTACAAGTTTATTTACAAAAGCTTTGAATATAAATTTCTAAATTTAAATTGTAGATAAATGTGTTTTATTTAATAACATAAATTATATCTTAGTAAATTATTAAATAAATTCATTTATTATTTATCTTTCTTTGAACAACCACAAGAATTTATTTAATATTTCTTTATTAGAGACGAGTTCTGTCTTTTCCCAAATGGGGTCTTTTAAATTCATTTGTGAGCAAAATCCTAGATGCACTTCCCATCTTATCACAGAAACCACAAAATTAAATTTGACAGGCATGTCTGTGCATTATCAATCCCCTGCAACCAATTGTTTGAACCCAGGGGAAAAATTTCTATTATACACAGGTCAATAGGGAAGTCAGAAAAACTTCCCTATTGACCTGTTGTCCCTATTGAATATGTTCCCTAATGAATGTCCCAAGAAGCAAGCCTCTGCACGTGTTTGGTGTCCACACCTTTAGACAATGGACCCCCAAATGCGGATGACAACAGATCATCGCCCCTTAGGGAATGACACATTTTATGTTTGCTCTTTCAATTAGCCACGGACAGCTGCTTATTTTTCATGTGTCACATCAGAATCGTGACAACTTTTCGATATCAATTGTTCAACGAAGTGGGAAAGATCATTTTGAGGATTTCCATATCCGAAAGTATTTTGCCACACCCGTGTTTCTCACACATTTTTCAAACGCATTGTTCAAGGAAACATAAAAAATTATTTCCAAAGCATTTACTGAAATATATATGATAAAATATAACTGCGAGTAATGTAAGAGCCATATAAGAAATCATAACAATATTTAAATAGAAAATATTAATATATTTTAAATATAAAATTTTTTCGATGAAATACAGGGTGTTTTTATTATATTTTTGTATAAGGTAATTTTCTAAAATTCTCTAACAACAAATTATATTTGATAATTTTATTTGTGTAAAACTATATACATTTTGAAGTTAAAAGAATAATATTATTTTAGGCATATTAAGAACAAAAATACATATAAATAAATGCTATGTAAAAATAAATATAGTTAAAACTCTAGTAAATTGATGCTTTTTAAAGTAATTCTCTGAAAATATTTTCGCCTTAATTCACCCATAATCTTTTCATCTTCTAATTGAGATAATTAAAGTCTATTGAAAAAAATTTTTGTTAAACTTTATTTAATAATGCTTATTACGTACGAAAGATTTATTGTGTATTTGGAGTTACATAAGGGATACTTAACCATGAGTGAAGAATATGGTAATAACCACACACACACACTCACTCACACACATACACAAAATTTTAAAAAATAATTAAATTTCCTGTGATTATTTTATGAAAAACTTAGTACAAACAAATATAAGAATTTAAAATTAAAAGTTTTCATGAGTGAATTCTAAAGTAATTCGCTCAAACTGAAGTACTATGGTATATATTTTTAAATTCTTGTATCGTTATTCTATTAATTGTAATCAAAGAAAGGCAAGATCTTAAAAAATATATATGCAGATTTCACAGATCTTAATAAACCAAGTTTCTTGTTAAGTTTATAATTTGTGTATCAATTATGTGGAAAATACTTACCAACATCTGAAAAGTCTGGAACAGTTTTACATTTAAGTGTATGAATTTATTAATTATTGAAAAATGTTCTTCAACTTTCTTTTATTAAATGACAATATACATTTTAAATGCTAAATATTCATTTCTTTTGTGACATGCAAGAAATTTAATTTCCCGTTTTCACTTTATTTTTGTAGTTTTACCGTTTGGTATTGCTGTTAGTTGGTTAAGGTACCAATAATTGGTAAAGCTAGTTATTATCAATCAATTAATAGGGCTTTATTCCTTATCAATTTTTACATATAGTTTGTTGAAATTTATAATATAGCTTTTCAAAAGTTTTGTTGATGGTTTCATAATTTATTTCAATAATTTTTGTTTTTATTTTTCCTGATATTTTGGTTGTTTTTCTCAAGTATTTTTGGTGGTCATTTTTATGCCTTTAATTAAAACTGTACAATAAATATATTTAAAATTAATGGAATTATCTTAATATGAAGTCGCACAAAAGAGAATCATACACATCATGAAGACGTTTTAAGTATTTTCTTAAAATAATCATGACAATTCGTCATAAATTTTACAAATTTTCAGAGATTTGTTTTTTTATTCTGCTCATAAAAATAGCTATGTAAAATTTTGATATCGATTCAAGCAACGATTTTTTTAAAATTACCCGAGTATATAATATTTGCTATGGATTTTGTTCTTATTAAATTTTTTGAGCAGATAATTTATGATAACGAGTCCTATTTTAACGTATCGATGGAATTGGAAATAATAAAACTATTGTTAATTAATAAATGTGAATCATTTAAATTTATATTTAAAATATGAAATTTTTTAGTACATTCTTGCAATATTTTTTTTTTTAAATAAATCGCGCATGTAAGGGGAAATGTAAAAATTCATTCGTTAGTTTTATTTTATTGCTTATGTTATTTAGTAACTGTTTTTATTATAAATAGTTGTTATAGTAAGTGTTTTTATAAAAAAAAGTACGTTCCCATTGCATTTTTTAAAAATTCAAGTTGTATGTTACGTACAAATTCAAGTAATGGAAACATGTTGTCTACCTGAGAAGTTTGAGAAACGCTGATAGTTTAGGTGTAATATAGAGGAGTCATGTTATTAAAAAGAAGCATAACTCTGGTTAATAATTCTTATTTTTATTGTATTGTAAACAATTTGTCTGAAATAATGTAAGTATTATAGAGTCATCATTACAATTCAAAATTTACTTTATAGCAATTAAAATTTCTATGCTTGTTCCCTTTGAGCCTCTGTATTTACTTCTTTGCATTAACACATTCTGTTATTATTAATAACTATCAAAGTTTTATATTATATTGTGTTTTCAATGATTATAAAATTAACTAATTCATTGACAATGGAAAAGATATTTGTTTTCAAAATTATCATTAGATCTAGCAATTGTTTCTAGAATTCATAGTATTTATAGGAAACATGTACAAAAGTTCGTAATAAGCTCTGCAGTTCAAAAATGAAAATATATTTACTCTTTACTTAGTTACTTAGTATTGTTTAAAAATAGAGTTTTGCTTCACAAGTTGAGATTTTGCTTACATATTACTTTCAAAAAAAAAAAAAAAAAAGCATGGTGGAACATTTGAGAAGCTTTCTTAAATAAAAAGTGTTTAGCATTTAATTCTGAACTCTTGCCTTCAACGTCTCTTTGTCATTCCAATCGGCGATGTATTGGCAAAATCATAAACACATTTAATGTAATAGTTTCAATGACACTTTTAGGAACTAAAAATAAATAAATGCGGTATTTTTAAAAAATATTATATATGAATGTTTAATGAAATGAGAGAGAGGGAAAGGATTTAATGCTGAACATGTTTTATGACCACCAGTGACTATACATATATCTAGCAATTTTAAAAGAATGAAAAGGAAAAGAAGAATTACACACACATCTTATGTGTCCAGTTCGATTACATATAAAAATCAATTTTCAAAGTAAACGTGAAAACTCACTATCCTCAGCAAGTTGTAATACTATAACTGAGTAAACTCTTGTAATTAAAATCGCATAATAGTAAAATAGAAAAATTTAGGAAATTTCGTCATAAAATCTATAAGTTAACAATTATAATATAAAATATGTAGATAAAAAATAATATTACAAATGAAAGTTTTCATATACCTTCATCACTTAGAAACCCATAATACTCATTAATAAAATGAATTAAGTAATTATTTTTTTATTTTACAGCTAATATTTGAAATTAAAAATTGCTTAACGATTACAAAAAGAATTTAATCAATACATATTTTTTGATTTTTACTTAAAACATATTTATTTTGCCATTTTTAATAAACATATCATTTATTTGCCACATGAGACAAAATTTTAATATCTTCCTTCGAAAAACAGCATTTCTTTTGCTGGATGATAAAATTTTTATTCCCTGATTATTTATTTTGTATTTAAATAAAATATAGAATTCAGAAATTCCTGAAATGCAATATGTAACAGCAGCACGAATTATTATTTATGTTCCGGAATATTTGTTTAAATTTAAAGAGGGGTGGGAGACACGATACATCAATTTGAATAAATCATAAAAATATTTTCCAATCCAAATATATTTGCGAGTTACTGTAATCATGACTGAATAAATAAATCAGCAATATATTAAGCTATGAAATTATACTGTAAAAATTAATGACTGTAAATTGGGATTTATACAAGCTATAAACAAACAGAAAGGATTAATAAAAAGAATTTTATTATATAATTTATTTTGTATTATATTTTGTGAATATAATGAATTTTTCTTATTCTTCATTGAAAATAAATTAAACGAAATAATTATTTAACAGAGACTCTTCGAAATCCCAATTCCCGAAAAAATGTTTCTAAGTACTTCTTTAAAAAAAGGAAATTTTTAGTCAATGTTTGAGAGTTCATGACTTAAAATTATATTTACATAAAAATAAATTCCTTACATTCTACTATATTTTTCCTATTTTTGTTTAATTCTTTAAATTGAATGATGTTTTATTCATACTAAAAAGCTACATAAATGTTGAAGTCCAGTGATCGTAATTGATTTAATATATGAATATTAAAGTAACACAGATTGAATATGATATAAATTATATCCAAATTTCTTTCGCTGAATTTGAAGCTTGTATCATAATTGAATAATACAATAAATTAGAAGTAGCACTAATATTTTTAAGCTTTAAAATAATGTAACGAGTTTTTCATTTAACAAGAAAATAGTTAAACTGCTATTTTATCCTTGATGTGTATTCAAATTAAATAATATTACAATTAATTTCATATATAATTGAAAGATTGCGGTTCAGTAATTGAATATTTTTAGCAAATATTGTCTTTAAATAGAAATTCTTTCCCACGTATGAGGACCCAAATCACAAAGGATAAAATAAAAATACAAAACTAATACTTTTTTTATAAGCTATGTGTTGCCATTCTTTCGCTTAAAAGAAAAAGTCATTTTACATTAAATCATTTTACATTAAATTTACATTACTATTTCAAAGGAAAAGGAAAAGGAAGTACTTAAATTCCTATCTATCTATCTATCTATCTATATATATATATATATATATATACATATATATATATATATATATATATATATATATATATATATATATATATATATATATATATATATATACATATAATAAATAGTTTCTTAAGAAAACTTGCAGTTATAAAAAATAGCTTGAATAATCGATTTCGAATCCTATGAAAAGATTGTGACACTATAACGATAGTTATTACAAATTTTAGAAAATTTATAAACTATAAAATTCCCACACATATTACCGTTTAACGCTTTTTCAAGACTCCAGTTCTTTTAATTCGCCAAAACCTATTATTACTGAAATATAAGTTTTCGTGTATGCCTTTGGAAGTTTTTAGATGTTAATTATGTAAAACATAATATGATGTTAAAAGTTTTGTATACATTTTATAAATATTTGAGTTTGCTGATAAATATAAAATGCATTTTTTTCTTATTTTTACACACAGATAAATACAAAAGTATAACTTTATCACATGTTTTATAATTCTATTCCTCTACTAAAAAAAAAAAAAAAATGTGTTAAACAGCACCGTTTAATGGCGACGCGCAGTGCTTTTCACTTTCGAACATCTTACATCAGCTTAGTTTTATTAGTAAATTGTAATTTACAAACAAATATATTAATCAGTTCCCAGTTCTTCATTTATATAA
Organism: Latrodectus elegans; assembly: GCA_030067965.1. Taxonomy (NCBI): domain Eukaryota; kingdom Metazoa; phylum Arthropoda; class Arachnida; order Araneae; family Theridiidae; genus Latrodectus; species Latrodectus elegans. The sequence continues at coordinate 84,956,564 of CM057811.1, forward strand.
TAATTGCATATAAACTTATTTATAAACAATAGATTACTTGAAGAAAAGGCACACAAAAAATATTGTTAAATAATATTATTGTGAAAATGAATATAAACTTTCTTAAACTTTGAAAAAGTCCTTCCGATTAATAAAATATTTTTCTTTCAAATTATAATTCAAATTTAAATATATTCATTAAATCATTTTACATTAAATTTACATTACTATTCCAAAGGAAAAGGAAATAATATTGATTTTAATACATTCGCTTCTACATGTTTAAAAATTGTCAGCATGACCATTAAATGACAAAATCGTTTTAATTTTTTCGTAAAGTAATTTTTACTTTAAAAATAGTTAAAACAATTTTTTTAAAAAAATATTATTTTAAAAATCCTCCACTCTACAAAAGTTGAAGTTTAAGCCGTAAAAAATTTGTGAAATATGCTTTTGAATTTTAATGATAACATTACTGCTAGTTTTCAGTAGGTGTGGAATGAGTCCCATTATAATAGTCAAGTTAACAGATAATTTAATTGTATGAAGAGAAAGTGCGTTGTTTTTATCAAAGTTCTTTTATTAATCAATTTATCAGCTTTTTTGTTGCCATAATTATAGGGACGATAATAAACTCGATGAAGTCAATTTTAAAATTTTCTGCTTGAATTGAAATTTTAAAAAAGGAATTTTTTAAGAGAACAAGTCGCAGATCAAAATTAATCTATGTTTAATCATTGGAACATAGCGGAAACGAGTCAAAGCTTTGCGTAATCAGGCACAAATCTTTTAAATCTGATATCTTTGTGCTTAAATATTTCGAATTACTGCACATTAGTATTTATAGCACTAATATTCGATATTTTAAAGTCTTATGAGTTTAATATAACGTAGCAACATAGTTTGTACTTTAAATCTGAAATTAATTTTGATATATTATTGTAAGTTAGTAATTTTGAGTAAAAATGTGTAAACTATAAGAAAGGTATTAAGAAGCAGAGCTTTCAAGACGAAGCTGCTATTATTATCCCATTATCTTATTTTTAAAAGAAACTAAATTATTAGTAATTTTATTATACCCTTTTTAATTTTATAAAGCTCTTGTAAATGAAAGATAGCTAAATTTTATTCCAAGAAATATGTATATCAAAGCAATGTTCAATTGCTTCAGTTCCATGATATGAAAATACATGAATTTACAATTTTTTTGTGACGATGTTCTTATTTAGTCAGAGCATAATATGTGATTGGGAAAGTTTGCACATTAAAAACCTTGGTATCTATTTATGATTATTAAAAAAATTGAGAAAAAGCATTCTGAATCAGATGCCAAATCTGATGTCCTATCGATCCTGTCTTCTCCAGGGTAATTAATTAACACAAAACACGTTCCTTCAAGATGTCATATTAATTATATACTGAACACTAATTTAGAATGTTTTTAAAGCAGTTAAAGGTATTCATTCTACATCTACCATTTGATAGCTCTTGTCATTCAAAACAACTTCCGCCCTAGATCGAACACGAAAACCGCGCGATTCTGCCCTCGTGTCCCCACCCCCCAACCAGAAAACCAAAAACTGTTTATTATCTGCTCTTCATTCTAACCTTATTAATTAATTGTATTTTCTTTTTATGAGATATGAATATTATTCGAAATTGATTAATCAAAAGTAGCAAACCAAAAATGTCAAATTACGTATGTACTGTTCAGAATTTAGGTACCAATATTCTTTTCTATTAAAAGGCATATATCCTGACGATCGATAAAAAAAGTGATTTTACTTAAATAAGTTTTCCTGCATTCAGTATTTAACTTCTGTATGCACAGATGCTTTGCAATGTAATAAATATTTGCTTAGCAATATTGATTTTCTTTTATTTTTTAATAATTATCTGTGCATTATTTTTAATATTATTGCGTGAAGAAAATCGTAAGAAAAAGTTGGTACTCTTTTACTGATTTTAACTTATTTATTAAAATAATTATTTTAACTTGATTAAGCTACCCGATTCACACTCAGCTTGATAAAAGTTAAATAATTACATAAAATTTATTTGAAATTTTTATAAATTTATTCTAATTATTAATTGCCATTTTATATGATTTCAATAATTTATAGAATTTAAGAATTCATCTGATTGGACTTAGAAAATATAAAATTGCTATGCTAATAGAAGATAAAAGAAAATGAAAAGTTTAATTTCAAATTCAGCTAAAACCTTCAAAATTACCTATAAAAATACAGTAGAAACATAAGTAAAAGCATTATTTTTCTGTTGCAATAAAATAAAATCGAAAAAATAAGTAATTTTTAAACCATTGCTTATGATATCCATAAAAAATGAAGAGGAAAAAGGAATAGATATATAAATAATAAATTATAGTTACTTAAATTGTTAATGAATTGAGATTTGTTTTGTAATAATTAAAATTTTTCTAAATTATTGAAGCATAAAGAAACCAAAATTATACATAAAAACCCATGATGGGAAACATTAGACATTATTTAATACTATGATTAGTATCCTGTGTGTATATTGTTAGTTGATTATATATATTTTCATTCATAAATTCAAGGTGTGTGAAACTTTCCAATAAGAATACTGTCGGTAACGATAAATCTGTAGATAGCATCTTCGTTTTTCTCACAGAGTTTCTGTTCACTCAGACCTACAAAAAGTAGTGAAGTTGTCAATACATATGTGTGTGTATGTACCTGTCTATAATGATATTTTTTAATTCGTTTTAAACCATATTTATGCTTACTTTTCATCTTCAAGAGAGACCAGAAATGGAGAAAAATAAATATTTAATTTCAATTGCCTTTTTCTTGATCACCACATTATGATTGATGCGGAACAATTGCACTAAAATTCGGTCGAAATTCTAATCAGTAACTCCTGTTGATCCCTCCATGGTCATTGTCTTGCATATTTGCCCATAGCGGAGTCTTAAAAGGCGATCGGGTGTTTACATATAACCCCTCGACCAGTAAATTGGCGAAATTATTGATTCCAAAGCCAAATTTCACTATTAATTGTAAAATTTGAATGACATATTGTTATTTGAATTCCATTACTTATATGAAGAATTGAGTATTAAAAAGTACTATGTAGAATATTAAAAAGAATTTAGCATTTGATTGCGAATTTAAACTATCAGGCTATATTTTAAGGAGTTGATATATTATAAATTAAATACAGGAAAAAGAAAACTTTAAAATAATTATTCAAAATTCGCTTTCCGTAAAGAGAATTGAACATGTATTTCTCTTATTGGACGTTATGTTTGGTATCTGTAGACAGCCCGTGTGGTGTAGTGATTTAAAAGTTTGTGTGTTTCTCGTTTTTATCTTGAGTTCCGCAAAATTAAACAATATCTTTGAAGGCAATAACCTATCTTCCGCAAAAGACGGGTGGATTTTTAGTAAAGCCTGTCATGTCATATTAATTATTTACTAACCGGTAAAAAAATTATTTGCGTATAAATTCTAGGAAGGTAAAGACAAAAAACATCCTTTTAAAATTAAATATATTCTAAACATGTTACAGCGGCTCTTTTTATTCTTAATAAACACAAATATTTTTACAGCAAGAAGTGATATGAAATAAATATTCGTTCACAAATGAATCATTTACGTCATTGTAAATGAATTTATTACAAGATTACGCCATTAATACCCGAGCTATATAAACTCAGTCATTCGTGAATGCTGTGGGACAACAGTCCCCGAATCAGGAAATATTTTTTTTTGGAATTTTCCTTTCTGAAATGGTTCTCCTCCTGCATGAATTTCCCCTAATAAAAGCGGATTCTCTAAATCTACAAAAGTTTGAATGAGCAAGATTGAAAACGATCGGAAATAAAAAGAAAATGCCATTTTAAGTAGTATATGGATGACAAAAGCCTGTTTATAGCTTGATTAATTTTTTGTTTATATTGTATTTTAGATGAATCGTTGTTTGTATTTGCTTTTTATTGGCATGTGTCCACTAGAATTCTATAAGTAATTAATTATATGGACCTGGCATTTTATGTTTCTTAAGAATATGTAGTTGTCTTAAAAGTATTTGAAAGAAATGCACTGTAATGATTTTTATGAAAGGTGTTGTAAATTATTGATGTATATGTGCATAGCTTATAATAAAACGCATGCATAATGAATCAACAAATATTTTGATTTTTTTTTCTTCCTAAAATTTTCATATTATAAATGTAATGATAAATTAGATTTTAATTATATTTTGCTTCATGATTTAAAAAAAAAAGTTTAGTAATCTACATACTTTTTTTATTTATTTATTTTTTTTTTATGATTTTAAGGGAAGCTTATTTTCAGTGAGGTCTAAATATGATATAAGAAATTAATAGCAAATTATTATTCCATCTTATCAAGAACGATAATATTCTCTACAGTGATTAATAATGACATCTTGAAATGAATTTACTCTGAAATTTTAATGAGTGAAAGAATATGAAAATATGACGTCACAAAATTCAGATATTTCAATAAAACTAATTATTAACAAACTAATGTTTTAATAAAAGAATACGGCTCATTTTTCTTATTAAATATATCTTTGGATTAAGCTGTTGTCAATCTCTAACAAATTTACTGCTGAGCTGGCAGCCGAATGGTTAGCGCTCTTGCCTTCGGTTCAACAGTTAGTGGGTTCGAATCCCACCTTGGGCATGGATGTTTGTAGTGGTTCGGAATCCACTTTAAGCCGTAGGACCCGGTCCAATTAGCCCTCGTGTGCAAAAAATGACCATTGAGCGACAAACAAACAAAAACTAACAAATTTACTTACGAGGTAAATTCGGGAACACAAATTTAAAAAACCAAAATAGTTAATTAGGAATATTAGTTCCGCTTGTGCAAGAACATCTTTGAATGCACATCATACATGAATAAAATAAGTTTTTTTAAGTGGAATAAATATTCTAATGAGATTTCAAATAATACTTAGCTTTTTCTTCATTCAATTCAAAAGCATTTTATAAGCAAAACAGAATGTACTCGTTTTGAAAAATTTTGATCGCTCAAATTTGAACTTTTTATAGATTGAGCACACTTTCTATCTCAATGGCTTTTAAATTTAAAATGTGATGAAATACAAAGATTGAAAAACACTTTTTCTTAAAGAATGGTGTGTTTGGTTTCAAAGCACATTGATTCATATTCCTCCTGCAATTTATGTATACTTCAAAATGTTTTTTTTTAAGTTTAAAGTATATAATTTTTAAATAAAATCACGGCATAAAAAAATTTCATGTCCAGTTCTGAAAACCATTTAAGATTTCAGGGCATGTAAAATAATACTGTCGATTAATTTTATAAGTTTTTCTTCTCATTAATAATCGGCATTCAAATTTTTAAAATATACAAAAAGTCTGTGGATTTGTTATGATATACTATTCTGCAGTAACATCTGAAATTCTGTTTCAAAATATGAGAATTACAACATGCCAATAAAATTTACAAAATTAATATTGAAATTAAAAAATTTTCAACTGTGTTTTATAATATATAAACTGACTATATATGTTCGAATGAACAATTATAATCACTATAGAAAGCTATATGAAAATCATATACACATCTTAAAATTACACGAAACTTGCAAATTTTAAACAAATTAACTGAAAATTTGATCAATTACTTTTCATGAAACAAAGTAAATTTATTATCAAGAAACTGCAGCGTTAGAAGAAAATTATTCACATTTTATAAATGTTTGTAAATTATAAAAAATAGGTATTTTTATTTTTTTTTATTATGAGAGAATGTTATGAGTTGACAAATAATCAGTATATTCAGATATTTCTACATGATTTATATATCATAAAACGTCTGTATGTTATATTCAGTAATATGCTCATATCTACTCACTCCTGAATAATATATAATAACTGAGACTCTATAATCACTTATGCTTAAGTATTTTAATTTAAATAGTTGCCATATAATTGCAGAAATGTTTTTGGCTTTCTGTTGCCATTTGATGAGGATTTGTTATGTTGATAAAAATTCCAGAAAAGCTAAAGTTGGGTAGTTTAAGCATCTCAAATTATAAAAATCAATCTGAAATTTTTGAGGTGTATTTAGATTATTAATGTTTCATTTAACGGAATTTAAACAGTGTTCAATAAAGCATTCATACAAAGATTCGTTTTTTGGAATCGATGGAAACTGCATTTCTAGATCTATTAATCTCATATTTGGAAAAGAAAGGTATCAAGGTAAATTATTTTTTAGAATAAAATATGTTGGAATGGTATCAGAATGGATAGCGTTCTTGCTTTTGGTTCAACAGTTCGTGGGTTTGAATCCCACCTTGGGCATGGCTGTTTGCAGTGGTTTAGGATCCACTTTAAGCCATTGAGTCCTGTCCATATAGCCCTCGTGTTCAAAAATGACCGTTAAAAGAAAAACAAACCAAACCTAGATTATAATAGGTAGACCAAAACTATATACTGCTAAATCTGTTGAATAGAATTGATATTCTAACACTCTTTTACATATTTTTACTTTACTCAATTTAATCATGCTGGATGACATTATCACGGTGGAGCTTGAATCCTTTAATATTTTCTTGTTAATGTTTTGCCTTTAGATCAACAGTTCGTGGGTTCGACCTCCGCTTTTGGGCTTGGATGGTTGTAATAGTTCGGAATTCACTTTGAACTCAAGGTCACGGTCAACTTAGTAATCGTGTGTAAAAAATAAAAAAATAACCTTCGAATTACAAAATAAACCAAACCTAGATTAAAATGTAGCCAAAAATCACACACAGCTAAATCTGGAGAATAGAGTAGACATTCTCTCACTTTGATGTCTTTTTATGCAAGAAGCTCAGTTTAATACTACTGAACGAGTAAATACTTTATTGTGTTGGCGTATAAATCTTTTAACGTTTTTGTTGTTCTGGATGGTATGTAGAATTGCAATAGAGTGAGCGTGTCTTGTATCCTTCCAGCTTGATGGCCTTGACTAATCTTTATTTGTGAAGATTGCACACATTATTAGTTTCATGCATTTTTTTCATTTTTCCATTGCGGTAGGGAGAGAACATTAACAAATATGCATGATATACATTTATGAAAAACGTTACATACACATATCTGCCAATCCTACTGATTCTATCGGTAAACTCTTGATTTTTCATCTCCCGATTTCCCGATAATGTATGAAAATCTACTGATTTTTTGAAGATTTCAGTGAAAAACTTAAAAATAGCCAAAATTTTGCTGGGAAATAAAAGTCTATTGAGTTGTAGATCAATTTTAACTCTTCCAAATTCTAATGCAGATTGTGAACGGGTGCTCAGACATATTGAAAAAATAAATAAATAATGAATTGAGATTTTCACTTTCTGTTGAAAATTTAGGGAATTCAATTATAGCTAAATATTCTCAAAATGAGAAAAAAATGTTTTGAACTGCAGTTCACCAATTCTTTTCTAAGAAATGCAGTCAGCAACAAATAAAAAAAGTAAATTACCATAAGTTATTCGAATTTGAAATGCATTACGTTTTTTATGGACAAAGTATTTTATAATTTCTATATTCTTGAAGAAATATTTGTAACTGAATTGAATTTATTTAATAATGTATTTTATGTTCTTAGATAATTTTATAACTTTAATAGAGTTACACATTCCATTAGTAAAAGTTGCTCTATGAAATAAAAATTGGGACATAAATGTTGAGGTTTTATTTTTTTACATGTAGAATATTCTTTTATTCTTCATAGTTCCCTTATGAGGTTGAAAAACATTTTATTAAGATATTAAGATTAACACAAAATATATGCTTAACATAATCATTCTCAGAATGTATAATCTATAGAGTAGAAATGTTTTTTTGTGGTACTACTGTTTTAAACATTCTGTTTCAAGCAAAAATGTCGCTTGTAGTGTCTCCTGCTTTTTTCCCTCAAAATCTGTAGAATCTACTGATTTCTTTTCCTCCAAGGTTGACAAGTATGTATATTAAGAAATGTTTGCGAGTAAAGATTTTTTTGAAAAAAAATAAAAAGAAAAAATTTTTTATGTATAAATTATTTTAAATTACACACAGAACTAACCGTAATATATGACATAAATAATTCTTCATTTGCACGTGATATAAAGGAAAAGATTTTTTCTATTAGGTTTTCTAATATAAAATCAAATTATCATATTTATAAATTTCTTTCACAAAATACACTTTTACAAGATTCATTAATCGTTTATAGTATTATATTCCTTCGCGCGAATACCCATTAATAAAAAAAAGAAGAAAAGCACCCGACTTAAAATATTTTTCTTTTAACATAAGATAATGGAGCAATAAAAATTATTTAATAATTTTTCTGATTAAAAGTGACACTTTTTAATGCTCCACGTAAGCATGAAAATATGAGAACAGCTACCAGGTTATAGTTTATTAATAGAATATTTTCTGGTATATGTAGTGGCTTTATTGAAGTTCGGCAAGTCTTGGAGATAGATGAATCTCTCAACATTTCAAAGAGGCGAAGTTGTAAAAGCCCGTCAAGCTGGAGCAGGTGTAACCTAGTCTTCCCATTTTTGGGCTTTCTCGCGGTTAGTAAGACAAACTCGATAATGGAAAATGGTGGACGTAGTGTGAAAGAGAGCGTGGGACTGATTTGTACTAAAATAGATTTTCATATCTAAAAAAAAAAAAAAAAAAAAAAAATTGAAGCAAATGTGATCACAAAGGTAAATCAGCAACTGAATTATAAATCCAGTTCAATGGTTTGAATTAAAAGGCACCTACATATTAAAATATTTTTACGGCAAACAACAATTCCCAAAATCCATCAACAATCCACTTTTAACCAATAATAGTAACGATCCCCTGCTCAAAGATGTTAATGCTAAACGTAGTCTAGAGTGGTGTAACTCACAAAGCTATGTCAATTAGTTGAAAATAATAATATAGTCTGATAAATCATCATTTACTTTTCCCAAGAACAGGTTGGTGCAAGTTTTGGGGACATCTGTACAAACGCATGATCGTGATTTCTAACTTTCAAGAATTGATCTAGATTTGTCGTGATTTGGGCAGCGAGTCATGATTTTTAGTTGAACTGATTGTAATTCTGGAAGAAAATATTACAAAGAATAAAAATGAGAGAGTAATCTTGCTGACCTGGACATTCCTATGCAGCAAATTTTGTTTCCTGCAGGAGATGGTATTGTTCAGGATAATTATGCACCCAGTGACAGATAATGAATTCAAATTTTCAGTCACTCACCGCAGTAAATAATACTTCAATTTGCTGGTCTCACTTTTAAACAAATTAATCCCTTAACCGCCTGGGGTTCTGTGAAGAAAGTGCTCTATTTTTGCTTCGTGGTGGCAACATAGTTTTGGCTTTCACTGCATTGCACGTTTTCCCCCCTTTAGAGCTTGTCAAGAAAACAAAATCCCCTAATTCTTGATGAGACGTATTTCCGTTTTACCCTGGACCACCTGAGAATAATCACATTCTAATGACTTTCAGCGGGGAAGTCCATCAATCGCTGTCAGCTGAAGAAACCAAAATGTGTTAGTAGTTTAGTTTGTGAATACTCTGCTCGAAAATTTTTTGAAGTCCCTTTTATAATAATTCATTACTCTAAATATGAATTTTATTTAATTATTTTGTCTAGATTCATTTCAATCATTTTTGTTTATTAAAAATTAGAAATATTTTTTTATTTCCCAGATAGTAAAAAATTAACTGATTTTAAATAGCTTTAAATAAATACCTAATTTTCTGTTTTATTATTAATTAGTTTTAATAATTGCAAATACTTTTCATAATCAATACTATATTTTTAAAATCATAAAATAATTTTCAAACATATTAAAAGAAATGCTTTTGTTGCTTTAGTCATACAAGTTGAAGAATTTTGACAAAATTGTATTTTTTTAATAGTTTTAAAAAGTAAAAAGCTAACTTAATTGTCTAACAATAGACTTAAGAAGTAAGCTACTAACTTTAGTTGAAATATTTTGAAACATTTTGAACGTAAATTTTTCATATTAAATAATTTATACCAAAAGATATCCGTTTACAAACGTGTATGTAAAATTATCACTCTATACAAGAATCCATGTTATTATATATTTTCAGTATTTCTTAAAATTGTTTTGCACAAATATTAAAATGAATGCACCTCTCCCCTGAAATTTTGTTTTTCTAAAGGAGAATAAAAGGAAAAGCATAAAAACAAGGCAATCTTAACGATATTGTTTACAATAGTATTCTGATTATTCAATATTTAGTAACGAACATGTCAATATTGTCTTTTTCACATATTCAAATTATAGTTCTACAATTAATATTATTTCTTCTCAGAACTATAACTACTTTGACATGCAAATCATTAAAAATGCTAAATTTATATATACATATTTTTGAAAAAAGTATTTTAGTAAAATAATGATGTAACATCCTTTTTCTTTTGATATGATTATTAAATAAAAATACTTAACTACTTTTCATTTGATTAATCAAATTTTATTTTATTTTTAAATAGTTTAGATTAAAGAAGTATATCTTCACAAAATTAATTTTTGAAAGCATAAATTAACTAACCAGAAATATATTCTTTATCCACTTTCGACAGTATTAATTTTGTATTAAAGTTAAGCTATTAAAATACGTATCATAATTTATTAATTTACTACAAAGATAAAATTTATTTTTTATGTTAGAAACATCATACTGAAAGTTAATTTATTTAGCATAATATTAGATTTAAGTCAATGAATTTTGTTTTCGAAAACACACGAAAGGAATAAAAAAAGCCACATGTAGTGCTTATTTGAAGTATTTTATTTCAAGAGGGAAAAAATATCTTTAGTACAATGCTGTTAGATATTGAAGTATATGAGAAACAAAGCGTAATACTTAAAATGTAATCATTAAATTAGTTAAGGAAAGTACCTCTTTTGCATGATACAGGAAATTTCAAGTTTTCCGAAATTTGTAACCAAATTCAACTTTTATTCAATAATTTTAAATTATATTTACGAAATATTAGGTTAAAATATCCTTAATTTTTACAAAAAAGTTTACTAAAATACTTTTGAACCTCACAATAAAGACATTGAATAATTTAACATGTTCTCCGATATTTTTATTATACTAAAAAACGTTTGTGATTACTAAATTCAAATATTTTTGAAATATTTAAATTTGATCATTACCTTATGGATAAATCGTGGTACAATGTCTCTGAAACAGATTTCTTAAATATTTAAGGGTATATTTTTAGTAACTTTTCTGAAATTGGCACTTCTTGATGTCTTTTAATATCATTTGCCAGTCCTATACCGAAATGTAAATTTAGTGAAAGTTTGAATCAAAATTAAAATTCTCTTGCTAAAAATAACAATTTCCCTGTAAAGTTATAGATCTAAATAATATAATTTTATGTGGAATAAAGAGTAACACAATTTACGTTCTAAAATTCGAAAATACTTATGTAATAAGAATTATTCCTTCATTTTTTTTTATGTATCTTGATCTTGGTATTTTAAACAATGGTTGAATGGATCTAGTGTTTGTTAGGTTCCTAGCCTAAAAGGCCATGTACCTTCTATTCCTAAGAAATTTTTCTACACCTAACTTTAGTTGAGATTAACATAAAGTTTTCAAATAATAAGTTTATTTAAACAAAAAATTTGAGAAAACATTTTGCTTAGTTTAAAGTGCTCCCAACGAGAATTCTTTGCATGAGATTGAATAAACATAAAAAAGAAAAATTTGAATACACATTACAAACAAGAGTGCAAGAAAATAATTTTAAATTACAGTTTATATATATATACATAGTATTAATATAACCATATAAAGACAAAATATTTTTTTATTCTATTATATATGCATATATATATATATATATATATATATATATATATATATATATATATATATATATATATATATATATATATATATATATATATATATATATATATATATATATATATATATATATAAATACAAAAGTTTTTGCTTCCTTTTTTATATATTTATATTTTATTTTTAAGTATAAGAAGAAGAAATTATTTAATTCTACTTTTTGGAACAATGGTTGAAATGTGTACTGAAAACTTGAGTAGTGTAAAGCTATCAACAATATAAAAAATTTCAAAACACGTTTTGTCAAATTCTTAAGTAAACAGGAAATCAATGCACATGTAGTTAACTTTAAATTATTAACAAGTCGAATGAATATAACAGAAATATCACTTGGTTTTTCTGATTATATCCATTTGACAACAGGATTGACAGTATTGACAAATTCCTAACTAGGGACCTTGAGAATTTTCAAATTCCGTGGGAAACCGATAAATGTAAATTTAAATCAAATGTACCTTTGATATTTGGATGAACATTTCCAATCAAGTTTTCTTTGAATTATATATCTAATGATGTATTCCAGGTGAGCGTGTCAATAAATCTTCTTCAGTTGGCCTGAACTAATTATTGAAATGCCATATTGTCACATCGCTATTCTTGTTTGCAATATATATATATATATATATATATATATATATATATATATATATATATATATATATATATATATATATATATATATATATATATATATATATATATATATATATATATGAGTACTGTTTTACTGTCATAAGTTACTCTTGAAGCTAGTTGTATACGTGAAAATATTACCGGCTTACGAATATCAAGCAGTGAAGAAGAATTTTATTTTTATGAAGAAGGTAACTATTCAGACACTGACTATGAATTCGATGATCTTTCTGGGGGTCGTAACTGGTACAGAGTTGAAAGTTCTGCAGTTCCTAGTTTTTGTCAATCTTTTATAAATCATACAAGCATTATTATGATGATTCTAACACCAAGTTATTCAATTTATAAACTAAAATTAGGGACATTGTGAAATTAATTAAAACATGAGTTATCACAAAGATTAATTATTCGCAGAACAAAATATATAATCTAATTTTAATAAAATGTAACTGTAAGAAATGAAAGAACGACGTATAAAATCCATTGCAAAATTGCTTAAAATACTAAATTCATTAAAAAGTTAAAATATAGCGTCTAATTTATTACTTATTTTATTCCTTCGTATTTTAAGCAAAATTTTAACATTTTAAAATTTTATATTTTTAAACTAATTAAGTATTAAAGATTTCTTATATATATATATATATATATATATATATATATATGAAATTAATATTTTATACGTTGCTTATAAATTCTAATATTTAGATAGCCTATAATTATGAAATCTAAATTCTAATGAATATAGAAAAGTAAAATGTAATTAGCTTTTGCTTCCTTGAAACACTTTCGATTTCCACGCGCATTAGTTAAATCAACCGTAACCGTTCAGTAAATAAGTTCCCCAGCTACGATTTCACGGATTTGAAGGAATTGGTTGGATTTTGGAGGTTGAATTTGAAGCACTGCAGTGAAGTCAGTTGCCCTTTCCAAGGGGCTCGGGATAGCCGGAAAACGCTCAGAATTGTTTGCCCGAGTTACCTCGGGATAGCCGGTTAAGGGGTTAAAACACTAATTGCTTTATTCTCCCTTTTTGCTGTATGAGCACGACTAGCAGAATGCAAAATTTTAGAAAACAGTCTGAAGCCGGCCAACTTGCCTAGTGGTCAGCGTGCCAGACTACGGATAGGGAGGTTCTGGGTTCGAATCCCGGTTCAGGCATGGATGTACTTTCTCTCTTTCTCTATCATGTCTTTGTCCTTTCCTTGTGTGTGTAAATGAAGTATGAATGATGCCTACCCTATAAACGGGTCCCTATGGTATGCGTGATGGTACGATGGTGGCCCACCCCCTGTCGTGCACACGGGGCAACGCCTCGGCGGGTAAGAGGTCGCTATGTCTGGCCGGCTCCTTGGTATCAAGTAACAATAGATTAATAGACTCTGTTGCAGTTGTAACTGTCTATAATCTGCTATTGAGAAAAAAAAAGAAAGAAAATAGGCTGATTGAGGAAAATACAGTGTTAATGAATAACTTTTTATTTGCCTAAATCATTCATTTCAGAATGAAATCGTTGCTCTCTCTGAAGTTTATAAAAATAACAATGTCGCAAAAAATACAGATTTCTCATTTTTTTTTTTTTTTTTTTTTTTTTTAAGTTTTTCTTGAAGTGTAAATAAATTCTTGCTGCTTCTTTAAAAAAGAAAAAACTTCATAGTTAGACAACCTGTGTGCTCCGAATCTTGGTTCGGCAGTTTGCAATAAGAGAACTCGATGAACAAGGTTGTCATTTGATGCCAAAGGGATACGAAAGTTCTGAAAAGGCACAAGGTGTCCCCTAGCAAACCGGAAGGTTCGTCATATATTTCTCAATCTCACCCCAAGCGAACTTCTGCTTTCTTTTCGCAGTTGTCTTATTCCTCCTATTACTCTCAGTTAAAACAAGATTTCTCACTCATCAACATATAATCTGAAATACATTACCCGCATCATATCTGGCAACGTAACATTTATCAAGAGAAAATATTTTAATTGTCCACAATCTATTCGTAAATGAGGAAATGGATGTAATTTTACAAAATTATAAATATTAAACATATTGAAATCATCTAGGATTTTCTTTTTTTCCAAATTGCAAGTATTTTTCTTTGTATCCAGCAAATGGATTTTCCCATCGATTAGATTGGTGGTTATCGGTTAATTGCTGTATAATGTTTCACAGTTTGATTTCAATATTTGAAAGTTCCAAATCAGATCTTAGTGGTAGCCTATTGGTTAGGGCATCGGCCTATCACCCGGAAGGACGGGATTCAACTTCCAGTGCCACCAAAGACACACCGAGTACATGTGATATACATGTTCGTTAAATCTATGGAATCATAAGTGCTGTGGTCGGTCGTTAAGCAGTTAGCATGGGTATAATACTTTCTTTCATCTTCTGGTTGCTGTGGTTAAACGAAAGATGCATCCTTCTGAATTAATTCGCATAGCGAGCTTAGTTTGTCCAAGTGTCATAATGCATGCACGCCAATTGCTCGGAGATTTATAAAGCTCTCAACATAATACCTCTTATAAATAATACTAATTGAGCAGTATCATTTATACCAGTGCTTTCATCTACAGCTATAGGGCAAGGTTTAAACTGATCAACCTTTGGCTCTAATTGTGATGTTACATTTTTATTAATGGCTTCGATTCCAGAAGTCACCGATTTTAGTAATAAGCTTACAGACACAAAATTACTTTTCTTGTCTGGACATAAAACATCACACACACTTGGAGCATGCAATGCTTAACGAGCTCCAACTTCACCGAGAGCTTTATTATTTCTAGTAATACTGTATGATACAATGTAACTATCATGCGTAGCTGCTTCTTGGATAGTGTTTCTTTACAAAGACTTTCTACATTTTTTTTTCTGTATTCGGACACTGCTTCGTAATTGGAATTTTTATGCTTTGATGTAAAATGATAGGAAATGTTAGGTTCGTTAAAAACTACGTTACAGCTTCATTGCAGATCAGACACACTGGTTTATCTTTAACAACTGAAAAAAAAAAAATTTCCAGGTCCATTCATCATTAAAAATACAGTATACCTTGATTCAACTTTAAGATTTTTCGTATACATTTTGGGATTTAAGCTATACTTTTTATACTTCTACCACTATTTACAATCGAAAACCAGCTTAGATCAGCAAAACGGGAATAAACCTTAATTTTACATTGTATACCTTAACATTATATAATTGCTTGAACGTCAAGCAAACTAATTTTCTTTTGATACGCTTACAAAATATTTTATTTCTAAAAATAATGTTCCAAAAATGCCATAGTTAGTTACTTGTAGATTAAGTTAATTCTAAGACTCTCTGCTGTAGAAAATGAAATTTCTATTTGTTATTTATCTGTATATAATGTTTTTTTTTATCCACATGAATAATGTTTAGAAATAATCACAAAGAACAGAAATCATGCTAAGTTTCATGTTACAAATTTTTCTTGCGGTTGAGTTACGGACAACAGATAAAATCATTGGTATTGTATTTTTAAAAGCGAAAACAAAATTTTTTCAAGGTTCAGTTTTCGGTTGTAGTTTATATTTTTTTAATGTTGTAAAATAAAATATGTGATATTTAAAAAAATATCATTTTATATATCAATTTATCATATTTTAATTTCTTGACAAAATTAAATAGTAAATGAATGAAACATGAATCGAAAAAACTTAAATCTAAACATTTCATGCAGTATATAGGAAATTTTTGTATATTGATTATCAATGTGATGGTGAATATATCTACAGAATAAAATCTTGTTTATATAAAATGAGCAAAAAATAATAATAATAATAATAATAATAATTAACAAAACGGAATATTAAGGAAGAGAACCAAGCATATAATAATTTTTAGCATAAGGATTCAAAATATTATTTTTTTTAACTTTGTAAAATCTAAATACAGGTAAAAAAATACGAAAAAAGAAATAATTTATTCCTTTGCGAAGAAATTTAGGACAAAATATCTTTTGCAATTCTTGCCTCGTAAGAAAATAGATGAAAAAAAACAGAAATTGCTTAGTGCGACTTTTAAAGGTTGTAAAGTTCACTGTTTAAAAAGGATGACATTATATTGGCGCCAAGAATAAATGTGTATAATGAGTTTTTTAAAGCTTCATTCTACTTTCTCTGGTAACCCTGCCATTGTTGTAACCTTCTAAGTTTGTGAGCAAAAAAGAACTGATGCAAACATTCTAGAAAGTCCTAGTATGATTGAAGTATCCAATTGTGTTATTTTATGATCATAGTTTTTGGATTCCGGTTTGATTTAAAAATGAAATAGTGAAAAGGTAAGCTTTGCATTAAAATGAAAATTTTATTCTAAAACTTCTCGGTATGTTTGATTTTAAGTTTTTTTTTTTTTTACTTGAACTCTCATTGCTTAGAGATTTCTTATTGTTGAACTTTTCTCAATCAAAATTAGTTTGATTAAATGGCTATCTACAATAAAATGAATACACATTAAATGATTTATTAAGAGATTCCCAGTTAGAAAAAAAAATGATTGCGTTCCCCGTATATATGTTAATTACACGTTTACATATTCATGTTTGATTTGTTGATACTTTATTCTATAAATATTAAATAAACTAATGTTTGCTTACGAAAATTAAAATCTTTGAATTCATCTAAAAATTCAAATTTTCCACTATAGTTTGGTTTTGTGAAAAATAATTTTTCATAGCGAACACAGAACTATTTTCTGTCAATTTTAACTTTTAACATGCATATAATCTTTAAATATTATTCTATGTAACTGCTGGAAGTTTAGTTTTAAATATATTATCTGAGAAATATGCAAAAAAATATATCTGAGATGTTATGTGGAATTTATTCATATTCAAAAAATAAGTTTTTTACATATTAATAAGCCCAAATAATAAACTTATAAAAGCATTTTTTCGTATTTGTGGGCAATTTCATAAAAAGCATTTTCGTTATCGCTGTTAAAGTTATAGCCATTTATTTTTAAAAATATAAATAAACTTGTTATAAATATTTTTGACGGATTGTATTATATTGTATATTAAATACTTATTTATAAATTATATTTCTTTCTAATTCACTCTAATGTGTATTTAGGTTAACACTCGGGAAGCTTTTCTCTCTATTGTTTTAAAGCAAATTTTATAACAAAAAGAAACTTATTGTTTAAATAATACTGTCTAAATGTATTTTAGCTTAAAAATACAAATTCTAAGTATTTTGCTATAATATAAGTATCAGTTAAGTATTTTGCTATTCAGAGTGAATTGCAAAAAATATATAATGTTAAATACAGCAATAATTTACTAAATTCATTTATAGAATGTCAAATGTAAATGCGTTTTTATCGTTAGAGTAAAAAATGAATACATTGTAACACTCTATTATGTATGCAAATATCTTGTTTTCATAAAAATTGCAATAAAGTTTTGTTCTTCAAAAAATACAGTATTTTGAAGAGAGCTTTGTACAAAGTAGAAAATTATAACTTCCTTCTTTATTAATGAATTATTTATGTATACTCATATCATTTCAGTATGTCATTATTTATAGTGGTATTATAATTGTATTTTTGAAATCTGCATAATTTTTCAATAATATCCACAATTGAAAATATATAAAATAAAATGATCGCAGCAATAATTGCTTTATGTAAAACTAGATTTCATGATTGCTTCAGTTCAAAATTGTTCTTTTAAATGTAATATTAGCTGTATTTTATGTTAGAAAAATAAATACTTTGCAGGAGGTACAAATTCCAGATATCATTTGAATTGAAAGTCTAGATTTAACGAATATAATGTGTTATTAGAAAAAATAAACTCTCTATATTTGAATTCGTAAAAATTACTAATTTTTCATTCTATTTAACTTGTAAATTTAACATTCGTGTCATTAAAAATGCGATGATATCGAATGAAATATTGATTAGAACTTATCTGAGTTGATTTTTTTAAGAGATGCTAGAATTATGTTTACAATCTTGTATAGTTTTAAATTTGGAAAATATCATAAAAGTAGCAGTTTTCAGATCTTTACTGTTTATTTTTTCTTTCCATGTTTATTCCATAAGCAAATGTTTATTTGCCAAGGTAATATTTTTATATCTAAAAACATCTTGTAATAAAATTACGACTGAAATACCAAATTAGTCAGGTTGGTTCATAGTGTAATCTTAGGATATAAGAACATGCTTATCTAAAGAAACTAAATTTATTGAAATGTAATGCTACACAACGGCTATTGACGATGTTGCACTAACTAAACTTTGGTACACATCAGCAGTTGTATTTAACTAACCAAACTACATTAAACATAAACTCGTTACTTTACGATTACTGTTGTCCCAAACTTATCAACAAATTTAAAGTTAACACAAAGGTATGTGAGAGTTCTTGCTATCGTGATTGATTGCTAGTATAGCACAACCGATTTAACTGAAAAGTGCTATGATTAATTTCAAAATAATTTTTTATTTATTTAAAGATACCATATATATTTTATATCATTTTAAATAAAATGATAATCTTCAAAGAAATCCAATTAAAATGTTTTTAAATTTATATTAGTTTATAACTACCTTTTATATCGAAAGAGTATGATCTACAAAGTACTCAATCTTTCATTTGTAATAGTTATAATTGTGAAAATTTCTATTCTAATGATTTTCGTGGCTTTTCACTTTTTGTATATTTTTGGTTTTTAAATACTTTGTTTTAGAGGAACGAAACCTGTACATTAATCGATATATATATATATATATATATATATATATATGTCATGATTTATTTTATTTTTGGACTTTAGAAGTTGAATGTTTGTAGATCTTTGACATTTATTGAATAATGAAGGCTCCGTAAAAATTGTTTCCTTATGTGTACATTGAATGGTGAAGGAAAAAAAGTACCTAATAAATATATTTTTTTAATATAATTAATAATGGCTTGTTAAGTGTTTGCGAGTTCGACCCGTGAATGTTTTCAGAGGCTTGGTATCCATTTTAAACTGTTGATCTCAGTGTAATTGGGCCTCACTTGCAAAAAAAAAAAAAAAAAAAGGAATGTTGAACGAAAAGCTGGTCAAATATAACTGATCATAATGTGTGAAGATCTACAATGGAAAGCAAAATTGGAAATGCTATTCCATATCAACGTGCAAAATTTATACTTTTCGGAATTTATAATGCTAATAAGCACTTGACTGGCTGGTTAACATTTAAGGTTTTGTGAGTAGCATGTTATGTGCTAGCGAAATTCGTCTGGGTCCAGTACCGAGATTGCTGCTATACCATCCGGGTACTAGAAAGTTACGGGTTCCATTTTAATACCATCTACTTAGGTATTAAAATGCATATTTATATGGAATTACATATACCATTCATTGCCGAAGTTTCATTATATAATGATTAGATGCACGCACACTTGGGTATATTTAAACGAGTATAAAACATGAAAGAAACACAGCACCCATTTCCCGTCCATGCAGCTGTATGGTCAGTTGTTTAGTCTTAATTTTGTGGTGGGGCTGAATTTTATTTCAAATCTGGATATTAATTTTTTTTTTTAATTTATTATTTTTTTTATATTATTTTTTAGTCTGTAATGCTCCTGTCGATTTTTCCTTCAAATGTTTGCACACGAGAATATAATTTATTCAGTAACTCGTAAGCAAAATTTTTCCATAAATATTGAAAAAAAACTGGACCGCAGGTTTTTTGTTTTACAGCAGCTAGATTTGAACTTGGAATTTTCTACTATGAGGAATGATGTATATTCTGTGGACCAAGCGGGAATGAAGGCTTTTGATTGATGTCGTTACCTGTGTTTTAATCATGTTATACACTATTTATCATCATTAAATCGTGCTTTTCAATAAAAGAATGTTTAGTGTCCAATTATCTTTGCATGAATGAAACAACAAAATAATTACAGTAATGTCCTTCATTTAATTTCGAACTCTTCTTTTTTTGTATCTTTAAGTTTGGAGATTAAATGTGCCACTTTCAAACACAGTTGAACTTTCTACCCCATAATTTTACTTTCCTGACTCAATTTTTTTTTAGAATCATTAAGGCAGTTATTTATTATTTAATTGCATGAACTATTAATCCTTTAAGTAAGTTATTTTTTCATAATTTTCGTGAATTTCTATATAATTTAGTCTATGCATAAATTTAAGTGCGATTGGCTAATTTCAATTACAATTGTTAACAGAATAATTTAAATATTATTGATATTAAAACATTTGATTTCAAGTACATTTATGAACGGATTAAAAAAAATACAATGAACACCATTTATAAAGGCGAAGTCTGGTTTGGTGTGTACTGAACTGTTAGCCGGACGATTACTGCTCTGGTCTTCAGTTAACAGTTCGCGTGTTCGAATCGCATGGATGGTAATGGTGATTCGGAATGCACTTTAAACCGTTGTTCCTGGTTTTATTAGACTTCGTGTACAAAAAATACATTTGAGCGACAAAGAAACCAAAATAATTTAGTTTAGTTTACCGTAATTTAGTGTTACGAATGCTTTCTTTTGATTCTAGATACGATCATTAGTACACGAACTTTTAAATACTATATTTGTACCTTTTTAATGTATATCCATAATGAGAGAGATGTATATGAGTTTTACTAGTTTTTATTCCTTCCGATACTATTTTTTACATATCGAATTTTTGATATATTACGAAATCACATTTTTGGTCATCTTTTTCTCTTGGTAAACAGAAGTAAACACAAATTGCAGTTGACCTGGCTGTTTGGTTGGAAAAGGAAATATTATGATAGGAAGTTGTGGGTTCTATACTTTATTTAGCCAAAGATCAGCTATGTTTACTATTGTATTAGAATATTTAAAATTATCAGAAGTCACAAGTTTCTTTAGATGGTAAGATTTCTGTAGCCAGAAAAGAGCCATTGTTAATTAAAAACAAACCTTTTGAATGTTAAATAAGAAAAAGTAATTTTTTTCTAGTGACCCCACTGTTGATTAGCGGAAGATCTTTGTTTTTGTTTTATGAATACAGTTTGTTTTTACACATCTGTCTGTGTGGTATAGAAAGTTTTAATTTTTGCGCACTATGACTCATCTACTTCGGAAAACAGCAGCGGCCGATGTTTAAGTTCTTTCAATTGATTCTGCTTCTGATCTGTCAAGTTTTGTTGTATCATGCTAACTTTTCCTCAAAAATACAGGACATAGAATAATAAATTTAAAAATCGTTTTCAAATAAACTGTTCTGTATGGAAATCATTAATATTCATTTGAGAATGATTTTACGAACGAGAGTTCAATACAAATCGAGGTAATATGCTTTTACCTTTTTTATTTCATGTCGTATTTTCGATCGCAAGAGAAATGCTCTTTATATTTCCTTCAATTTAATGTTCAAAAGTCTTTGAATATTTTTCTTTAATAATACAAATTATTGTATTAATCTAGTGAAATTAATAAATTATTATAGTGAGTGTAAGAAAATTATTATAATTGCTTATCAAAAGAGAATACTCAATTCCTTATAAGCTGTATATTGCCTGAAAGCATTAGTTCCAATTGTTTAAGTTAAATAAATTTTCATTTCTTTTAAAAAATGATATCAATTACTAAAAATATCACGTGATTATTAATGATATCCTAAAAAAAAAGCATGCTTTAAAAGATTATCTGAATTATTTTTCTGTGTTTTCTTGAGGCATATACATGTTATTTTTTATTTTCAGTCTATAAATGTTTTGTGTAAATTCTTTAAAAAGATTTTAAAACTTAATAATCTATTGCAGTTATTACCATTCGGTATACTGAAAATTTACTATTAAAAACTTTAGTGATAAAAGCATTTTTGATTGAGAAAATTGTAAAAGCTAACTTTTCGAACTGACTATTTCGTTACTAACCTTTTAATTTTCTACATAAAAATTTATGACCAACAAAACAAAGTTACCATAACTAAAACTCCAGCAAATTACTAAGTAATTCATTTAGAAGTAAAGAAAAACGAATTTTCTTCTTATTTATTTTTTTTAACTTTGTTTATATCTAGAACAAAACCGAAAATACTATAATAATTATCAGTATTTTCTATATTTCTTAAATAAGAGAAAATAATTTATCAATGTTTATACATAAAGACCAACATTTTGCGGACTTCAAAACTCCAATTTTAAAACCAGATTCTGTGTGAAGGGGAGAGAAACATTTCCTTCCCCTCTAGAAGATACATAAGCATTGGAGCTCTTTGCTGACGCATGCTTTGTAATTTTGTGTTTTTATTGGTCTGGAAGCTCGAATGCTGATATCAGAAATAATTTAGTAAAAAAAATAATTTCATTTTTAATTAAAACTTTTCTTTTTGTGTTATGGTTTTCAATTGCTTTACTGAAAGAGGAATAATGTATCATTTAGTTTGTCGAAATATTAGTTAGTATAAAAAATATTTTCTTTTAAGGTGATTTTAAGAATTATTTCATTTTCAAATCTGATTTTGAAATTTGATTTCTTTCATTAAGTGTGTTTTTATGTCAAGTCTTTAAAAAAAATATTCTTTCCTCGCAATTTTTTTTTTTTTCCGGATTGAAATGAAAATGCTACTTGCAATAAATTAATCTTATAAACAAGGATGCCTAACTTAAGTTTGAGTTATGTTTATTTTTATGTTTTATTATCAGCATCAGGAATTAATTTAAGCCGTAATTAAAAGTGATTTGAACTTGTGTAGTTATCAATATTCGATCCACACCACATTTCGGACTTGAATTCTCAAGAACCTAAGCAATTTTTTCTGTTTCGTTTTACTACGTCATTTATTTAAGGGCAATATACATTTCTTATATAAAACTTTATCAAGTTTTTAGATAAAAAAAAAATAATAAATGCCGTTTTCGAACTATTGATTTAGTGGTATAAATATTTTAATAAATTATTGAAGAGTATTATTTATTCTTTTAACTATCAAATTTAGTTTTTGTTGAAAACATGACATTTTTCTAAATCATTTTACATACTAAATTGCGTTACTTTTTTATACTTATTTTGTGCATTTATAAGTATCGAATCACATGGCTTTTGTAAACATGCAATTATTTCATAACGAACTTTCACAGCGGAAAATTCAACTGTAAATTTATTCTTAAATATTTTCCCTCAAATTTATGTTTCAAGTATGTTCAAAGATTAATATTCTTTAATAGTTCTCTTACATTCGTTGAAAACAGTCTTTGACGTTATAAAATTTTCTTTTGATGAAATCTATCGTGTATTACTATTCAATCGGTTTACCTTTTATATAATTACAGTTCAATGTTTTATTTGTATTAATTTTCAAACGAAAGGACTTGCATGTGCATCCTTTATTCTAATTAAAAATAATCGCAGATTCTGAGAATCGATTTTTTAACCCGTATAACATCGAAATAGATTGATTGTTGCTGTTTTCATATTTAAAATGTTATTTGCATAAGATTAAAACTGCGTCAATTAAACTGAATGTAAATACAATTTTTTTTTTTTTGAAAATATTTATTGGCATTAATAAATGCAATTATAACGTTACTCAAATTATTATTTTTATTTTTAATAAAAATATATATATATATTGACTCATAATACCAGTTATAAATTAGTTTTTAAGTTGGTGAATTTGTATGCTTTTAGAAAATGTATTAAAACACAATTCACACCAGAAAACCATCTCGGTATTTCATTTTAGTTGAGTGAATTCAAATGCATGTTTTACTTCAATAGTTCATTCGTGTATTTGATTACTTTTGAAAATGTTTCTGAAATTAATTTGAGCTTAAAGTTTTTTTTTTTTAATCACAAAAAGAGCAAAATGATTTTCCATTTTTAATAGATATTTTGCATTCATCCTCATAAAAAGGTTCTAAGCTCTTAAAAAAATATTTCGTGTTTGAGATACAAATTTATGAAGATATATTGTAATTTTAATTTCTTACTCCACTAAAAATAATTAAAAATTATAATGAAATAAAAATAACGAAAACTTTTGAATTTTTTGTATCCGAATTGTTATTAGTATTTTTATTGCGTGTATACATCATTTGTATAATTTCCCTCTCTGTTTTTAAGTTTCAAAGTTATATTTATTTATACACTCAGTTTTAGTTGTTAAATAAGTTGACTTTAATTATTTTAAAATTACCTATTTAGGCTACGAGGGTTGCAGTTTATATTTTTAGCCTTGCCTAGTTGTAAGTTCTGCTAGGTGATCGCTTAAATGTCTAAATCTAATATATATATATATATATATATATATATATATATATAGAGAGAGAGAGAGAGAGAGTTTGATACTGTTGAATATAATTTTATTAGAACGTTTTCTCTTTTCTACATAAATTTTGTGTTTGCACTAAATTGAAAAATTCATTCCTAACAAATAAAATTCACTGCTGATTATTATTTGGCGATTTTTTTTCATAAATTTCAACGCGGATTATCACGACGTGAGTTTCGATAAAGCTAATTTATAAAACATTAAAAAATTATTCTAGGGCATTATAAAATATTAGTAAAACGAAATTAATCGTGGTCGACAATTGTCTCAAATCAAATTCCGGCCGAGCTGGCAGCCGAATGATTAGCGCTCTTGCCTTCGGTTCAACAGTTCGTGGGTTCGAGTCCCAATTTGGGCATGGATGCTTGTAGTGGTTCGGAATCCACTTTAAACCGTAAATCCCGGTCTAATTAGCCCTCTTGTGCAAAAAATGACCGTTGAGCGCGACAAACCAACCAACCAAGTCAAATTCCGTGAATGCCATTTAAAATTTGTTTTTATGCCGGAAAACATCAATGGTGTGCGTAGAGTGATAAAATAAGATAATCCTGTGAAATATGAGGCTGAGGCAGTTATGAGAATTAGTATGATATGCATTAAAAAACGTTTATGAACATATTTGCCTTTGAAAAATAATTTGCTTAAAATAAATGGCCAAAAATAGATTCGTGCCAATTGGTGTAAATAAATGTTGAAAAAATGCATCTAATAGGCCTCAAAGATTGTGTATATTTTTCACATTAGAGATGAATAATCTTGGATTTATGTATAAGCATTAAACAAAAATTAAGAGAGGGTTTTCTAAGACGAGAAAAATCCAAGAAAAGTTGTTTGCAGAAGAAGCACATTAAAACAAATGATTACGTATTTCCTCCGCATTTTTACATTTTGCAATATTCGCGTTACAACAACGCATTATATTTAATTCTATGCGGTACATAACTATTCTTTTACCAGAAATCAGAAGTTTGGAAAAAGAAGCTGAAGAGGCGAATTAATCCTTCATTGCAATGCGAACTCCCACATTCGTTCAAACAAAGGATGTTTTGATCATATAAAACATGGAGTTGATGGACGATCCACAGCGCATTAGCATATTTTGCCGCATTGTGCAGACGTAATTTTGCTTATTTTAACTTTTCAAAAATAATTTACATTGTCAATGATTTTCGACATTCAAACAAGCTGCTGTTACAAAGAATAATTTGATAAACCAATAACACACACCCACTCATTTCCATAACATTTGTTTTATTTACATTATTCGAACAGAATTATGTTTATCAATCATCACAATGAATCATAACATTTTTAGTACACATCATTTTGCTGATGTAATGAACTCCACAAATGTTTCCCATTATGTATGTGGAAAGTATAGGAAGGGACGCTAGCCTCGTCTTTAATATTCAGATGTAGATTATTTTCTTTTTCAATTTATTGGTGCTGGTAGAATTCATAGAAGTCTTGTTAGCTGTGCTTACTGTGACAGTTTTAAGAGAATTCCCATGTTCGATGCGAGGCCTTATTGAGCAACGACAGATGGATGTTTCGTTTGTTTTTTCCGCATTCATCTATACTCTATAGTATTTTTTGTTTTCATAGAAAACTTAGTTAATTATATCCACTGGAGTGGTGTTCGGGAGTTTATCACTTTTCCTCGCGATTGTGAATATACGGTCTACTAATTGTGAACCCGGTAGATCTTAAAATTACAACAATCGTAGGTCATTAGATTGTTCAGTAAATGATGTCCAAGTTTTTTTGTTAATGAGTGTATTGAAATGAAAGTAAGTATGAAAAGGTTTAATTCCTATGAAGATAATACTTTGTTTTTAATCTTGCTGTTAATTGTTTTGCTCTTGTTTTTAATTCGATATTTAATTAAAAGGTCTAGATATTGCTTCATAAGTGTATTATCCTTTTGAAAATTCAGTTTACTATTATTAAAATAAGAATTTTCTTTATATTGCTTCATAAGTGTATTATCCTTTTGAAAATTCAGTTTACTATTATTAAAATCTGAATTAGATTATTTTTAAATATGTGTCCCATTTGTTAGTTCTGCAATCTATATTGTAAATTCTATTATCTCCACTTGTATTAATTATGTTTGAACTAATATTCTCGTCACTAAGTGAATACTTGTTAGAAAAAATTGTGCGCTTTGTTATTTATATTCCCAGAGAAAATTCCATGTCAATAATTCTCAATTTTCTTGGCAAATTAGTGGTAATATAATAAAGATATAATATACAGAGGGGTAAAGTGAATTTTTTTGCAAAATTCATGAGTACCAATTTTTGAAAGTTAACAATTTGGTCAAAAATTTATTTAGAGAAATCTATTAAGAAATTGGAGATTTGAATTAGCTTAATTTAAATGTAACTATTTCTTAAAATCAAAGGGCAAAATAATTGTTAATATGAACGCATTATGTGGCATAAGTTATTCAACAAGATTTAAATAATAAACGGTGTTAGAAAAAACTAGCATCAGGTTCTGATTAGACATTAACATAATCTCCTTAAAAAAGCACACCCTGCGCCATAAAACCCAACCAAGCAACATCGAGAAAAAACAATTAAACAATTGTTTTGAAAACTGATTATATAAACAATGAATTTCTGTATTTTATTTTAAAACTGAGCTTTGTTTTTTATAACCAAGTATATAAAATATGATATTGTGAACTAAAATATCAGTTGTAAGATATTGTTTAAAAATGTGTAAATGTAAATAGTTATGCTATTAAAAAAATGCAAATTTTATAATCATTTATAATTTTATATTCATCCAAACCTATCAATCATTATGAATCATTGAGTATCATTTTATTTCTCTGCCAAATTTTCGTTTGTGTTTGAATTGAGAACAGATGTTCGAAATAGGAAAAAGAACTTTTATCTGAATGTTAATCTTTTTCTTAATTAAAACTTTGGTTTTGTTTCAATTTAGAATTTTGATGAACTCATTTCTAATTAATTTGAACATAACTAATCTGAGTTACATTAAAAATGCATAATACAGTGTAAAGTTTCGTATGCCACAATGTGATTTAAACGATGTAACACCATTTGCATGCGATCGAATGGTGTTACATTGATTAAAAAAAATATTTTACTGGATTTGATGCCCCATTCTTACAATCCCTTAGTGTAATTAAAAAAAAAATAACAATCATTAGCATGTTTTTTGGTTTTGGAAAAAGTATAGTTATTACTCACTGTTGCGAATATATTCTCTCTTATCAATTTCCCGCTTATGGAACGCGGATGAAAAAGTTTCACTACACAACTTTAATATTTACAACCATACCTAACTCATTCGATTTGTTTTTACTAATCAAAATCTGATTTCGTTGTTCAAAACACAGTTTTAACAAAGCAAAATGTATTTGTCGTTAAAAGTATTATATAAATAACATTATTTTACTTAATCAGATTTCCTCGAAATCTGAGTGAGCAACTAGAAACAAATGCCCTCGAAAGTTGGCGCATGGGTCCGTTGCCTGGACCTGCCAATCGCCTATTAATCGCATTAGTGCTAACCTATTTTTTAATCTGAATATGTATAATATCTAGTACTTTTAATGACAAATTATTCATTAATAATTTTAAAATAAAAGTAAATTCATTAGATGTCACCTTACTTTAAACAGAAATTTCAACATCATTTTATTTTGGTTTTCAGTAAAGCATACTATTTTTACTGTTTTTAATGACTTCAATTTCCCATTCCTACTTTTATTTTCAGTTAATATGCTAACTATGAAGTAATTTCAGTTGAAAAAATTAGCTGAAAAAATATTTTAAGGAATTATTTTTAAATTTAATTTTTGCTATAAAACTGATTTTTTTTTTTTAGAATATTTGACTTATTTTTACTACTTAGAATGCAAATATTTTTGTCAAATGCCAAATTTTCAGCAGGGAAGGTTATAGTTCTAAAATAAAATTTAGTATGATTTGATAGTAAAACTTTAAAGATGTGTTTTCTATTATAAAGCATAAAATCAATATTTTTTTTATTTTTTTGTCCATTAAAAAAATGCTATTGAGCAAAAAATCATCAATTAGAATTGTAAAAATATTTAAATTCATTACATAAAAAATAGTTGTTTATATAATATAAAAAACAAAAATAGTAATATTTAATGAATCTTATACATACTTTTTTTTACAGAATAACATTTGTTTACTCTGCAATGAAATTGATGCTTTGCTGAAGGAATTGGGTAAGTTACATGATTTTTTTACTCTAATTGCTTGCTGACATATTTCAGGAATTAAATTTACTCATATATTAATTAGTACAAGTACTGAGACAGTGAAACGCTTGTAAAATTTTTTTATGGTAATTTATGGCATTGTAAATATTATGGTGATTATATGAAATTTCTCTATAAAACTTCACTCTGAAAATTTGGTAGCTAAATTTCAGAAAATTTACTGTTATTAATACTTTTAACATATCCTTACAGCTTATTTTGTCATGTCTAAAAATTCTGTCATATTTCTTGTGTTATTTTTCTTGCAAGATATTGTGATAAATTTTTTACAATATTTTCCTCAAAAAAAAGTCAAATCCTCAAAACTCCTCAATAAAAGCAAAAATCCAGCTTGAAAAAAGGGACTGACCTACTGTATAAGATAACAGTTTCTTTAGAAAAAAATCTAGCAATTTAAATATTCAAAGCATAAAATATTTGTAGCAAATAAAATAATTTTTCTCTTAATATTTTAAAGCAGTTCTACTAGGCTTGTTATTCATCTTACATTAATCAGTGTGTTACTATGGGAATTAAAGTTTCCACCAGCTAAAAATATAATTACATGACAAAGATTTGTTTTTGTTCGTAAATTCATATCCATTCTGATTTTGATTAACTGTAATTCTATTTAAATTTATTAAATACAATGTTGAATGTATCAATTAGTTGGGGCTGCTTTTGGGAGTGTGACAAGTCAAAACGAAAAATAATAAATTAAAAGGAAACGATAAGCTAAATATGTTGTATTATTTCTAGAAAAATTTAATAACATTCAAAAATGTTTATTTAATAAAACTTTGAAAGAACTGTGCATAGCCAATATTTATAAATTGTTAAATTTAACCTTTATTACCAATTTTGTTGTTGTCTTCTATAGATCTAGCCTGTTGAAAGGTATTTTAAGGTCTCCTTGGTAACTTGTCTTTGTTGAGAACTTTTTAAGATATATTATTGTGTTTCAGTATCAAAACAAAGGAAATCCAGAAATTCCCTCAGTATCCACCACGACAGATGTATATTTAAAAGGAATAAACGTAAAATTTATATCTGTTCAAGCATTTGGATCAAACTTGTGACCCTCTTTCCAGAAAGCAGTGTTCTGCTTCTAGGCCACTGTGAACTTAATTAATTTAATCATAAAACTATTGAATGCACATGTTATATCAAACTTGTGCATTCAATAGTTTTAGTAACATAGTATCTATAACTGTCTATATAAATATAATTCTTATTCTCTTTCCTGACAAACTTTTGTTTGAATTTGAATTAAAAACAGCTGCATAGTGTGGGATGAAAATCATGTTAATGTTTGTAACTCGCTAACTCAAAATAAAAGCTGTTTCATTTTTAAATTAGGATTACAAGTTTGGAAATAACTAAAAAAATAGTTAACCCTGCTTTGAATTGTTTGTAAATTTTCTTACTTCAATTTGGGTGAATTATAAACGAAAAAAAAACACTTGAAGGAAATTCTTGTTTTAAGAATGAAGGTTTTTTTTCTTACTTTTAAAATTACCTTCTATACAATAAAAAATATTCTTATATAAGTTTAAATACTACAGACATATTCCTCTATATCACCCTATATAGAATGCACATACAGCAATAATATTAAAAGATTCGATATAAGATTGTTCAGAAAATTGGTTTTAATGCATAATAAAGAATATTTTAAAGTAACAACAAGTATAGCACATTAAATATGATTGTTTAATTCATAAGTCTCTTTGGAGCTCCATCATTTCTATCATGTTAGAATTTATTATGCTTATTCAGTCTATATCAATCTTATTTTAAAATAATATAGTTCACTTTAACAGTAATAAAAATTCTTATGTAAATAAAAATATAAAAGAAATCTTAATAAATTCCCCTATATTCAAAGTTCTCCCAGCGATGATTAAAAGATACACTTCAGAGCTCTTTGGGAAAATATTTTTATTAAATAATGCGTAAGAATATTCTGAAGTTCAAGAAATGAATAATATTATATATAATCATTTTTATACTTATCTGCCTCCTTGGAGATGACATGTATACCCATGGGAAACTATTATGCTTATATATTACTCTTATTTTATTGTAATATTGTATGTGCTTTTAATATTAAAGAATATTCTTGCGTAATTTTAAATACGAAGGAAATATTTCTATATTTCCTTATATTCAGAGTCCTCCCCTGTGATGATTAAAAGATTCGCTAGGGAGCTCTTTAGAAAAATATTTTCAATAAATAATACGTAAGAATATTCTGAAGTTCAAAAAACGAAGCACATTTTATATAATCATTTTTATACTTATCTGCCTCTTTGGAGATAACATGTATACCCATGGGAAACTATTATGCTTATATATTACTTATTTTATTGTAATAATGTATGTGCTTTTTAATATTAAAGAATATTCTTGCGTAATTTTAAATACGAAGGAAGTATTTCTATATTTCATTATATTCAGAGACCTCCCCTGTGATGATTAAAAGATTCACTTGGGAGCTCTTTAGAAAAATATTTTCAATCTATAATACGCAAGAATATTCTGAAGTTCAAAAAACGAAGCACATTGTATATAATCATTTTTATACTTATCTGCCTCCTTGGAGATGACATGTATACCCATGGGAAACTATTATGCTTATATATTACTCTTATTTTATTGTAATATTGTATGTGCTTTTTAATATTAAAGAATATTCTTGCGTAAGTTTAAATACGAAGGAAATATTTCTATATTTCCTTATATTCAGAGTCTTCCCCTGTGATGATTAAAAGATTCACTTGGGAGCTCTTCAGAAAAATATTTTCAATATAAAATACGTAAGAATATTCTGAAGTTCAAAAAACAAAGCACATTTTATATAATCATTTTTATACTTATCTGCCTCCTTGGAGATGACATGTATACCCATGGGAAACTATTATGCTTATATATTACACTTATTTTATTGTATAAATGTATGTGCTTTTTAATATTAAAGAATATTCTTGCGTAATTTTAAATACGAAGGAAATATTTCTATATTTCCTTATATTCAGAGTCCTCCCCTGTGATGATTAAAAGATTCACTTGGGAGCTCTTTAGAAAAATATTTTCAATATATAATACGCAAGAATATTCTGAAGTTCAAAAAACGAAGCACATTGTATATAATCATTTTTATACTTATCTGCCTCCTTGGAGATAACATGTATACCCATGGGAAACTATTATGCTTATATATTACACTTATTTTATTGTAATAATGTATGTGCTTTTTAATATTAAAGAATATTCTTGCGTAATTTTAAATACGAAGGAAGTATTTCTATATTTCCTTATATTCAGAGTCCTCCCCTGTGATGATTAAAAGATTCACTTGGGAGCTCTTTAGAAAAATATTTTCAATATATAATATGTAAGAATATTCTGAAGTTCACAAAACAAAGCACATTGTATATAATCATTTTTATACTCATCTGCCTCCTTGTAGATGACATGTATACGCATGGGAAACTATTATGCTTATATATTACTCTTATTTTATTGTAATATTGTATGTGCTTTTTAATATTAAAGAATTATTCTTGCGTAATTTTAAATACGAAGGAAGTATTTCTATATTTCATTATATTCAGAGACCTCCCCTGTGATGATTAAAAGATTCACTTGGGAGCTCTTTAGAAAAATACTTTCCTTACTTCATTGTAATATTGTATGTGCTTTTTAATATTAAAGAATATTCTTGCGTAAGTTTAAATACGAAGGAAATATTTCTATATTTCCTTATATTCAGAGTCCTCCCCTGTGATGATTAAAAGATTCACTTGGGAGCTCTTCAGAAAAATATTTTCAATATAAAATACGTAAGAATATTCTGAAGTTCAAAAAACAAAGCACATTTTATATAATCATTTTTATACTTATCTGCCTCCTTGGAGATGACATGTATACCCATGGGAAACTATTATGCTTATATATTACACTTATTTTATTGTATAAATGTATGTGCTTTTTAATATTAAAGAATATTCTTGCGTAAGTTTATATACGAAGGAAATATTTCTATATTTCCTTATATTCAGAGTCCTCCCCTGTGATGATTAAAAGATTCACTTGGGAGCTCTTTAGAAAAATATTTTCAATATAAAATATGCAAGAATATTCTGAAGTTCAAAAAACGAAGCACATTTTATCTAATCATTTTTATACTTATCTGCCTCTTTGGAGATAACATGTATACCCATGGGAAACTATTATGCTTATATATTACTCTTATTTTATTGTAATATTGTATGTGCTTTTTAATATTAAAGAATATTCTTGCGTAATTTTAAATACGAAGGAAATATTTCTATATTTCCTTATATTCAGAGTCTTCCCCTGTGATGATTAAAAGATTCACTTGGGAGCTCTTTAGAAAAATAATATCAATATAAAATACGTAAGAATATTCTGAAGTTCAAAAAACAAAGCACATTTTATATAATCATTTTTATACTTATCTGCCTCCTTGGAGATGACATGTATACCCATGGGAAACTATTATGCTTATATATTACACTTATTTTATTGTATAAATGTATGTGCTTTTTAATATTAAAGAATATTCTTGCGTAAGTTTAAATACGAAGGAAATATTTCTATATTTCCTTATATTCAGAGTCCTCCCCTGTGATGATTAAAAGATTCACTTGGGAGCTCTTTAGAAAAATATTTTCAATATAAAATACATAAGAATATTCTGAAGTTCAAAAAACGAAGCACATTTTATATAATCATTTTTATACTTATCTGCCTCTTTGGAGATGACATGTATACTCATGGGAAACTATTATGCTTATATATCTTATTTTATTGTAATAATGTATGTGCTTTTTAATATTAAAGAATATTCTTGCGTAATTTTAAATACGAAGGAAATATTTCTATATTTCCTTATATTCAGAGTCCTCCCCTGTGATGATTAAAAGATTCACTTGGGAGCTCTTTAGAAAAATATTTTCAATATAAAATATGCAAGAATATTCTGAAGTTCAAAAAACGAAGCACATTTTATATAATCATTTTTATACTTATCTGCCTCCTTGGAGATAACATGTATACCCATGGGAAACTATTATGCTTATATATTACTCTTATTTTATTGTAATATTGTATGTGCTTTTTAATATTAAAGAATATTCTTGCGTAATTTTAAATACGAAGGAAATATTTCTATATTTCCTTATATTCAGAGTCTTCCCCTGTGATGATTAAAAGATTCACTTGGGAGCTCTTCAGAAAAATATTTTCAATATAAAATACGTAAGAATATTCTGAAGTTCAAAAAACAAAGCACATTTTATATAATCATTTTTATACTTATCTGCCTCCTTGGAGATGACATGTATACCCATGGGAAACTATTATGCTTATATATTACACTTATTTTATTGTATAAATGTATGTGCTTTTTAATATTAAAGAATATTCTTGCGTAATTTTAAATACGAAGGAAATATTTCTATATTTCCTTATATTCAGAGTCCTCCCCTGTGATGATTAAAAGATTCACTTGGGAGCTCTTTAGAAAAATATTTTCAATATAAAATACGCAAGAATATTCTGAAGTTCAAAAAACGAAGCACATTTTATATAATCATTTTTATACTTATCTGCCTCTTTGGAGATGACATGTATACCCATGGGAAACTATTATGCTTATATATCTTATTTTATTGTAATAATGTATGTGCTTTTTAATATTAAAGAATATTCTTGCGTAATTTTAAATACGAAGGAAATATTTCTATATTTCCTTATATTCAGAGTCCTCCCCTGTGATGATTAAAAGATTCACTTGGGAGCTCTTTAGAAAAATATTTTCAATATAAAATACGTAAGAATATTCTGAAGTTCAAAAAACGAAGCACATTTTATATAATCATTTTTATACTTATCTGCCTCTTTGGAGATGACATGTATACCCATGGGAAACTATTATGCTTATATATTACACTTATTTTATTGTAATATTGTATGTGCTTTTTAATATTAAAGAATTATTCTTGCGTAATTTTAAATACGAAGGAAGTATTTCTATATTTCCTTATATTCAGAGTCCTCCCCTGTGATGATTAAAAGATTCACTTGGGAGCTCTTTAGAAAAATATTTTCAATATATTATATGAAAAATATTCTGAAGTTCACAAAACAAAGCACATTGTATATAATCATTTTTATACTCATCTTCCTCCTTGGAGATGACATGTATACCCATGGGAAACTATTATGCTTATATATTACACTTATTTTATTGTATAAATGTATGTGCTTTTTAATATTAAAGAATATTCTTGCGTAATTTTAAGTACGAAGGAAATATTTCTATATTTCCTTATATGCAGAGTCCTTCCCTGTGATGATTAAAAGATTCACTTGGGAGCTCTTTAGAAAAATATTTTCAATATATAATACGCAAGAATATTCTGAAGTTCAAAAAACAAAGCACATTGTATATAATCATTTTTATACTTATCTGCCTCCTAGGAGATGACATGTATACCCATGGGAAATTTTTATGCTTATGTATACCTATCAATTTTACTTCATTGTCATATTGTATGTGCTGATTACTATTAAAGAATATTCTTGCGTAATTTTAAATACGAAGGAACTATTTCTATATTTCATTATATTCAGAGACCTCCCCTGTGATGATTAAAAGATTCACTTGGGAACTCTTTAGAAAAATATTTTCAATATATAATATGTAAGAATATTCTGAAGTTCACAAAACAAAGCACATTGTATATAATCATTTTTATACTTATCTGCCTCTTTGGAGATGACATGTATACCCATGGGAAACTATTATGCTTATATATCTTATTTTATTGTAATAATGTATGTGCTTTTTAATATTAAAGAATATTCTTGCGTAATTTTAAATACGAAGGAAATATTTCTATATTTCCTTATATTCAGAGTCTTCCCCTGTGATGATTAAAAGATTCACTTGGGAGCTCTTCAGAAAAATATTTTCAATATAAAATACGTAAGAATATTCTGAAGTTCAAAAAACAAAGCACATTTTATATAATCATTTTTATACTTATCTGCCTCCTTGGAGATGACATGTATACCCATGGGAAACTATTATGCTTATATATTACACTTATTTTATTGTATAAATGTATGTGCTTTTTAATATTAAAGAATATTCTTGCGTAATTTTAAATACGAAGGAAATATTTCTATATTTCCTTATATTCAGAGTCCTCCCCTGTGATGATTAAAAGATTCACTTGGGAGCTCTTCAGAAAAATATTTTCAATATAAAATACGTAAGAATATTCTGAAGTTCAAAAAACGAAGCACATTTTATATAATCATTTTTATACTTATCTGCCTCCTTGGAGATGACATGTATACCCATGTGAAACTATTATGCTTATATATTACACTTATTTTATTGTATAAATGTATGTGCTTTTTAATATTAAAGAATATTCTTGCGTAATTTTAAATACGAAGGAAATATTTCTATATTTCCTTATATTCAGAGTCCTCCCCTGTGATGATTAAAAGATTCACTTGGGAGCTCTTCAGAAAAATATTTTCAATATAAAATACGCAAGAATATTCTGAAGTTCAAAAAACGAAGCACATTTTATATAATCATTTTTATACTTATCTGCCTCTTTGGAGATAACATGTATACCCATGGGAAACTATTATGCTTATATATTACTCTTATTTTATTGTAATATTGTATGTGCTTTTTAATATTAAAGAATATTCTTGCTTAAGTTTAAATACGAAGGAAATATTTCTATATTTCCTTATATTCAGAGTCCTCCCCTGTGATGATTAAAAGATTCACTTGGGAGCTCTTTAGAAAAATATTTTCAATATAAAATACGTAAGAATATTCTGAAGTTCAAAAAACGAAGCACATTTTATATAATCATTTTTATATTTATCTGCCTCTTTGGAGATGACATGTATACCCATGGGAAACTATTATGCTTATATATCTTATTTTATTGTAATAATGTATGTGCTTTTTAATATTAAAGAATATTCTTGCGTAATTTTAAATACGAAGGAAATATTTCTATATTTCCTTATATTCAGAGTCCTCCCCTGTGATGATTAAAAGATTCACTTGGGAGCTCTTTAGAAAAATATTTTCAATATATAATATGTAAGAATATTCTGAAATTCACAAAACAAAGCACATTGTATATAATCATTTTTACACTTATCTGCCTCCTTGGAGATGACATGTATACCCATGGGAAACTATTATGCTTATGTATACCTATCAATTTTACTTCATTGTAATATTGTATGTGCTTTTTAATATTAAAGAATATTCTTGCGTAAGTTTAAATACGAAGGAAATATTTCTATATTTCCTTATATTCAGAGTCCTCCCCTGTGATGATTAAAAGATTTACTTGGGAGTTCTTAAGAAAAATATTTTTAATATATAATATGTAAGAATATTCTGAAGTTCAAAAAACGAAGCATATTGTATATAATAATTTTTATACTTATCTGCCTCCTTGGAGATGACATGTATACCCATGGGGAAACTATTTTGCTCATATATTACTCTCATTTTATTGTAATATTGTATGTGCTTTTTAATATTAAAGAATATTCTTGCGTAATTTTAAATACGAAGGAAATATTTCTATATTTCCTTATATTCAGAGTCCTTCCCTGTTATGATTAAAAGATTCAGTTGGGAAATCTTTAAGAAAATATTTGCAATATGATATGTAATAACCTGAAGTTAAAGAAACAAAGCATGTTATACGTATCTCATTTTTAAATTTATCTGTGTGCTTGGAGATGTGATGGATACCAATGGGAAATTATGCGTCTATTTTAATCAAGTTTTTGTCAATGTAATATTCAGTTTGCTTTTTAATGTTAAAGGAATATACTTACATAAATTTAAACATTAAGGAAATATTTCTAGATTTATTTACATTCAGAATCCTCCCAGTGATGATTAAATGATTCACTGTAGTGCTCTTTGGGGAATTAGTTTCAACATCATATGTAAGAATATTCTGAAGTTGAAGCAATAAAGCCTATTATATATATATATATATATATATATATATATAATAATTCTATACTTATCTGCCTCGTTGGAGTATACATGTATACCCAAGGCAATATATTATGCTAATGTGTCTAGCAATCTTATATCAATGTAATTCTGTGTGTGCTTTCTAATAGTAAAGGATATTTTTACATAAGTTTAAATATTAAGGAAATATTTTTATATTATCCTATATTCACAGATGCTACATGTGATGACTAAAAGATTCACTTAGAGCCATCTAGGAAACACACAATTGGGATGAGATTATTTTTTTCATTTTTTGTTGTTTTTAAACACTTTTTAAAATGATTTCTTCAGCATGACCTAGAATTAGTTGTGAATGTTACACCTATCTGCTTTCAAGATCAATATATAAATTGTTGACTTGATCAATGCAGATATGTCTGTTCAAGTTGGAAGTTGGTCTCCAAGAACTGTGTGTTGAGTCAAAAACATTAGCTCCAACCTTTCTGGTACCAACTCGCTAATAAGTCTGGGAGTAGACCATTCTGTTTTCTTTGTGTCTATTGAAGCTTCATCACATTATTGGTATTTTATGAAACTGTTGTTTATGACTACTCCATCGTTTTTAATTCCTTTAATTATATTCATTACGATGTTTAACAGATTTTGATCAGAAGCTTTTTGACGTTCCCATTACTGAACTATTTGTGGAGGGTTTTGAACCATGATTATGTAGAAGAGATTGTCTTACTTTTATTTTATTTATTGCAATGGTAAGCATCTGTTACATGAAAAATTATAAAAAATTAATTATGCCTTTTGAAATTTTGTCTAGCATTTATTCATTTTAGAAGAGAAATGCAAAATTAACTTACAGATGCTCTCTCTGCGGCACAGCTCTTAAAGTAGATAATAAAATAAGGTAAATAATTGTTCGACTCTTGCCATATGTATTAAAGACAGTGTATCTTTCTTTAAGCTAATAAGGAATTTTATCAAGTCTGATGTTATTAACTTGATTTTAAAACAATGTTTTAATTATCATTGTCACTAATCATATGAACCAGCTTTCACCAGGCGTAATTCAAGTAACATTAATTTGGAATTTCTACGAGGCAAAATTCAACATTGAAATGTCTTAGTATATTTGAAATCCAGTGAGGTTTTGAATTATATTTAGCTGTCTCATTCATCTGATTTTCTAAATTTTTATAATATCTTTGCTTTTGACTCTTCTTAATATTTTCAATTAGTTGTTATTCAGTGGTTTATTCAAATACTTAATTTTATCAAATATTGTTTGGCTTTCTTCACAACTTATCCTGTTTGAGGATCTTGCACCAGTGAAATCAAATAAAATTTTTACGAAAGCTTCTATTAAAATCCATGGTTGCTCTTAAAATGCATAGTATAAATACAGTTTAATGTATTACACGACAAAGAATTTTCTTATTTTAATTTTTAGTTAGAAGAAATGTCAATATATTTCCACATGAACAAAAGATCTGATTAAGGATAAAAAGATTCTCTAGACCACTTTATTTTTTACAGATTAACAAGAATTTTAAATTCTAATAAGATTGTGGTACACATAATTAGTGATATTCATAGGGCACACTCTTCCTTGATATTATTCCTATGTTATAGCCATTGTAATGATATCAAAATAGTCAAATATCATGTATTATTTTCATAGAACTCTTTCTTCTCTGCTAAGAAAGTGAACATGATTAACAAAGTTAGCCATATGTGATGGGTGATAACAAAGATGGCCATATTAGAGTGTAATTTATCTTATCATAGAATATCCTTTTTCAATGTTTGAAAGAGTGGATGTATCATTTTTTGTTTCATTTTTATCAAATTAAAAGGTCCCAGTAATAATAAAAATTCCCTGGCTTTCATAATTTTTTGTGAAATGAATTATGAATTTTTCTTTTCCTATTTATATATTCATTTCATTCTGTGCAGCCACTCTCAATGCAGCTCCAGACAATAATTTATCAAATAAAAAGAGAATTTTATTTATATTGATACATTGTTACAATATAGCTCTCCTTGAGATAAGTGTAAAATTTGAGCGAATCATTTTAAAGTTTTGAATTTGTATTGTAGTACCTTAATACTATCCATTCCCTGCAATATTGTTTATATAAATGCAATGTTTTTTTCTTGCTTTTATATTTAGTTGATGTATTTATGAGCAATGTCAATAAACTAATAAGGCTTCTTTGCGCCAAGGTTTTTACTTTATGCTCCAAATTAGATATTATAAATCAGCAATAAATTTGTGCATGAATTTTATAGTATACTTTTACCTACAAAAAACAACTAAATCGGTAAATACTTCAATACTAATGGATATTTTATGGAGTAGAAATATGGGTACTGTATCAGTAACCTAGATTTAGAAGTCAAGGTTAATTATTTTTTTTTTAGAAAAACATAAAACCTAATCTTATCTTGTTTATTAGCTCATAACAATTTTTGTCTAATTCTCAATAGAATGGAATTTTGACATTTGATTGCATTTGATATTAGCATATCTTCATCTACTGCATACTTGATTATTACAAATGAGAGATTTGAGAATACATTCATTTATCATACGAAAAAAAGTTAAAGAAATATTTAAATTTTCAATCAAAATAAAGTTAAATGTAATTTTAAGGAAGTTAAGAAGAAACTTTATTCCATTCTTTCTGATTTACCTGTTGAATTTTTTAGTTGGCCATTTAACCATTATTCATTGTTTGGTAAAATTTTTATTTTCTTTTGCAATTAGTTTTATGATATATATATATTTTTCTTAAAGATTTCAATGACGGAATTTTTTTTAACTGATGAACACTTTGAAGCTTCCGCTGAGAAAATTTTATTTTTAAATTTTTTAATTGTTTTAAATACTAAATCAAAAATGTTGAAAACGAATAAAATTAATAATTATTAAAAAATATAAAGTAATATATTTAAATTGTCTTTCTTTGTTTTGAGCTGACAGTCAAAGTAATGTGAGTAAATTGATTCGTGACTCTAAATTTGTCATGCGTTTATTAAATATACTATTTTACAAGTTCTTCTGAACTATTTATAAATATTTCATATAAGTTTTCTAGCTAATTTTATAATTAGCTAGAGGAAAGTGAATTCTGGTTTTATTTTTCAGTTTGAAATTAAATCATTAACTTTTTATAACTTAAATCGAAAAGTTTAGCAATGTATCATGTTTCTAGAATTATTAAATCAATAAAAAGTTTAATACAATTTATATAATAATTATATAATTGTCAGATAGTTATGAATATAATATTACAGTGGCTTGTAAGAGAATACTTATTCTAAATTTTCCTTTGGTTTCGCTTAAAGTGGAAAATATCTTCTCTCTGTTGTAAAATTAAAATTACATTATGCTTCATATTTTGTTGTCTGTAATGTGTTCTGCTGTTATTGTACTAATCACAAATTGATTTTGTATTTATTCTAAATATTTAAAATTTTATGAATTATGATGCTGCATTTCACACTTGTAAACATTTTATCCACAGGTAATTTTCAGTGAAATTAACTTCCATTCTTTTGTGAATAGTATAGATTCTTTATCTGTAGTTGTTAGTTGTAAAGGTTTATCTGATATTTTTTTAATTTGTTTTTAAATTTTTTATTTTTTATGTGTATTAAGATAATTTTTAGCATTCAAGATAATATTAATATCTAAAACTAAGCACAGATGTTTTTAAGTGGAAAGAACTAATTATCTATCGTTTTTAGTTTTTTTTATTCAATTGTCAGATTTCAAAAATATAAGTTAATTAAACAAAGTATTTTATAATTTATACAAGTTACATTTATTGAAATGGTTTTTCCGATAAATGTATTTTGATTGTCATTAGAGTTATTTATGTATGAATGCAGTATAATTTAAGTTTAAAAATTGAATATAATCGATATTTATTTATAAAATTTATTTACAACTTTCTTTGTGAAGTATTTTTGTTGATATAGTAAATTGTTTAAAATTTTAGAAATGCTAATATTTGTTTTATTCCCCCCCTTTATGTCTCATCGGAGATTTCTGCCTACCACAATGCCCTCCTACAATTGTTGTAAAAATCCATCAAATGAATTCATAAGTGAGTTTATAACCTTTTTAATTTTTTTTAAAATCTGATATTTTTGTGATTTAATGTTACATATAGGTATCAATTTTACTTTCTGTAACTAAAATGGAGCATTTTTAAAGTTTTGCTCCTATAATAATGCATGTTATAGTAAGTATTTCACATATTGATACTTAGTTTAATAAAACATTAATATTATATATAAATTTTTGCCGTGCAATTATATATAATTATCTTTATCTATATATATATATTAATTTTTATGTTATCTTACATTTACTGATTGAATAAACTTTTTATATCTAAGTGAAAGAGAAATTGGTAAAAAATATAATTCTAAAATTAAATTGATTGTTTAAATAGTATTTAATGAATGATAATTATATAATGAGCATCAATAATTTTATGAATTCATTTTAGTGAAGATATTTACTCTACAAATCAAATGGATGTTTTAATTGCAAAATCGGCTGATTAACTTAATAAAGAATGAAGCTGAGAAAGATGATTAAAATAATATATCATTTTTTAAAATTCTTTTTTAATTAAAAATTTTAAAATATAGATGTTCTGTTTTACCTCATATGCATCTTATCTAATAGTGTGGTAATTATAAGGTAGATAATCACTTTTGTAATTGTTTTAAAACCTTTAAAAAATATATTTATATGATGAAATTTTTCTGCCTACTGAATTTGAACCGATATATATCTTTCACTTACCAAAGGGACTCGCCTCACTCACAAAAAACTTAGTTATATCAAATGTGAATAATAATTATTATGTTCATGTTATCTAGTATTACTATCATTACTGTGTTTAAATTGATTCATCGTCAATATAAATGGTTTCTTCATAAGCTGTATTTCAATTAATATTTGTCTTTAAAATTTCTTTGTATTTGTGTTAAGCAGGAAGAATGAACTTCCATCCTATTTTTTTTCATTTATCATAGTTTTGCTTTTTGTTATTCAATAAATGCCAGTATACTTTTTATTCACTGTGGTCTACGTAACCTCATTTGTAATCAGAGAGCTGAGCTGTTGATAATTTCATCATCTTAAAGGCATTCATGACTAACAGTGACTTCCTAAGTTGCAACTGAACACTGACTAACTCCCTCGTATGTTACAGCACCTCTTTAAACAAACCTGATCTGCACATCTATATTTTCCACGTAAGTACCACACTGATACACGAAGCCCCTAGTTTAAATTGACATTGTTTTTCAGACTAGTTCAAATGCCTACAAATTTCGTTTTTCTAAAATAACTACATGTCATTGGAATGTTGTTCATTTATGTTCTTAGAGACTAAAAATGTATTTTTTAGTTGATTTACAGCCAAAAGGAGAAGTTGGTCTACAGACCTTATTGTAAAGGTTAGATATATAATGAATCAATGTAAATAAATTTATGTACTGATTTTGTAATCTGTTAGAGTACATCATTCTAAGAGAATGCTTGTTTTTATTTTCTGCGAATTGGCTTGAAATGGTGAAAAAAAAACTTGCTATATAGTTTCACACATGAAGTCTCTGCTTTTCTTC
Organism: Latrodectus elegans; assembly: GCA_030067965.1. Classification (NCBI taxonomy): domain Eukaryota; kingdom Metazoa; phylum Arthropoda; class Arachnida; order Araneae; family Theridiidae; genus Latrodectus; species Latrodectus elegans. The sequence continues at coordinate 85,000,377 of CM057811.1, forward strand.
ATCGCCACTTACCTGTCTTTAACTTTCAATTGTTCATCATTTTATTGTAATCTGTTCCGTAGATATATTCTGTAATCTCTATAACTGCTTTCTTTACAACTCTAAAACTAAAATATTTTTTATTATAAATATAAAAATTATAATAAAAAAAGATTAAAAATGAGTTGTTTAAAATTAGTTATAAATTTTCGGATTCTTATAGGAATGCTTGCATAAGTTCTTTTGCAAATTTGATATGCTTTTGTTAAAATAAAGGATAAAATTTTTTTTATTATAATTATAAAAAATGTTTTGTAAAATTAGGTAATTTAACTATATCAAATTAGATGATATGCTTTATTTGTAATCTTTGTGGTTAAAAATCGAAATTCTTCATAGTTAAATTATCGATCTAAGCTAAAGTGTGTTTTTTAGGACTGAAAATCTTCGTGAAGTAGAAAATCTCTCTGACAGTTGCAATTTTATAGAGATGTAGCCTTTGTATTGTTATAGGTCTGAATTGTAAATACCTGCTTTGCAAATATTAATGCTTGCACAAATTTATATGGAGGTAAATTATTTTGACATGATTTTAATTCAGTTTGATTATTTTTTGTGTGTCCTAAAGCATTGTGTATGAAATTACGATACATTTTTACGCCATGTTAATGATCAGATTCATTTACATATAAAATATACTTGGTTAAACCAAGTAATTAGGAACTGTTGCTCATTCAATTAGTTTTAACTACCCATGATTTAACAAGCATTTTATCATGTAAGCATCTTAACAAACTCTTTGTATTTTGAAAGTTATTTTAAACATGGAACTTCTTTGCTTACAAGGAATTACTTAAGACATAGGATATAAAATTTTTAGAATAATGTGACTAATATTTGATATTCTCATTTTTAATATAAGAAAATACAATTGTGCTGTATCTTATTGAGAAAAAACAATGCAGAACAACATTTGTAATAAGGAATCATAATAAAATTTCCTTGTTATATATTTTAAACTTAAAATTTTTTATATGGTAATTTATTCTTACTTTTTCCAAGTGTCACCATGCTTTCTAATGCAATAACTTAACAAAAATATCTAAAAATAAAAAAAGTAATAAATGTTTAATATTGTTAAATATTGACTAAGTTGGTGTTTGGAACAATTTTTGTTTGTGATCTCTATTAATTGCCAACAAATAACATCCACTGATATAAATTTTGGTTTATTTTCTTATTTTTGTACTTTGTTTTAATGGGGTAAAATATTTCAGAGACAGAACTTGAGCACATATCATTAAAACTCAAAGTTCTATAAATTATCTGAAATTAATGTAAGATACAATGCAACCCAGAGAAATTTATTTCTCATATCTAATATTTATAACAATAGTGTGTTCTTTATTGAAAAGTTGTTTTTAAAAGAAATGTTTTTTTAGCTTTATTGATTTAAATTTAATTTCAATTTAAATTTGTTAAATGCATGTGTACTGTCGTTTTTACTTTTCCCTTAGTAGATAAAAATGAGTTTTATTTTATTGTCTAACTTAGAAGCAGTTCTATATGACACCAGATACCAAATCTTGCTTCCTTTAAACAAATACGTTGTTATATATTATAAATTGTACGATTTGGTTGTTACAATATATTGTATAACCCGTTAAACTGAATGAAAATTATTTATTAGCCTTAACAATACTACTCTTAAATAAGCAATTTTGTAATTTAGACATTAAATTCTATCATTTTCTGTGAAAATAGTGTGAAACCGCGCACAGCAATAATTCTGCTTAATAGATGAAGTCAGAAAAGGATTTAAAAATATTTAAAACTTTTGTTAAGTAAAAAATGCAAGGTGTTGATCAATTATACAATATTGTATCAAATTGAAAACTTCTAAAAAAAAATCTTCAAAAATTTCTAATTTTATACTCTGAGTGATTGTAAAGAATACTGAATCTCAAATATCAAAAATTAAAAACTACAATTAAAAAAAAGTGTTTTTTTATAAAGCAATTCTTATTTATCCTAGAAGGTATAAGCCTAGATATATAAGCTTTTTTTTTTTTTTTTTTTTTTTTACAAATAACGAAACATTGTTTGTATATTAGATATGTAAAGAAATAATTGTATCATAAAAGGTGAATTTTTTCAATATATCAACATCACCCTATCTGGTATAAGTTTATAAAATATCCAAGAAATGAAGGAAAAAAGCTGCTAAAATTTATAAACAGCAAATAAAATGGAGTTAATGTGTTTAATTTGAATGATTAATTTACCCTTTTTTTAATCATTTAAAATTTTTAAAATTATTAACAGAATTTAAAAAAATACATATTCTCTAGATCAATATTTATATTAAAAAATACATATTTAAAAAATATAGCTTCTCTGTCAAAATAAAATGGGAGGTATATCAAATTATTTTTCATATAATAATTCAATCTCATATTTTTCATTTAATAAATATTCACCACAAATGTTTAAGGTTTTCTTGTTTCAAAAACTATTATATTTAAGCAAACCTTAAAATAGTTCTTTATTTATAGATATTCTTTGTAAAACTAATTAAATCGTATAAATTTTGCCCTTGCATCCTTAATTCAAAGTTGTAGTGTGCATAATGTTTATGATTTACATTTTGAAGTTTTTCTTAAATAATGTTTAAGACTTGATTATTTCATCTGCCTGGCTTTGCAGACGTGACACTAATTTTCAAAGTAATATTTGGGAGTTTTAGGGAAAAATTGTTTCTAAGAATATTAAATTCATTTAAAATTTATCATGATAACCATGCTACGTTTATATAAGCCAGTAACAATCCTTCAGTTTCCAGCATTTTTATGTCATTTTCGTTATTTTAATTTTTTATTCTGATTGTGCAGTGAAAGTGATTGCATGTTTGACTATTATTTTGAATTTTTCTTGCTATATTTTTTATATTGTATTCTATTTCGAATCTTTGATTCAGTTTCTTCATTACTGTGCTTATAATTCAAAATAATCTCAAAGTTTGATTCACTGTTCCTTTAAAGGTTCTCTCCGCTCAGTAAATTATCATTAAAATGATAATTTACTATCAGTAAATTATCAGTAAATCATCATTATCAGTAAATTATCATTAATAGATATCAGTAAATTATCATTAAAATGATAATTTACTGAGCGGTTTCAATACATTTTGTTACTGCGCAATATATGTTTACTATTATTTTGTATTATATAAATTCTCTTATATATAATCTAAATTAATGTAAATAACCTATATAGTAGGAAAAAAATTGGGAAGTTTTTGATTAAATATGTTTATATCAAAAAAAATTTTACCTCACCCCTTACTCGTATTTACTTTGTGATTATATTAAAATGTAAATTATTTCATACAATGACTTATATATTTCATTTAGAACTTTTATAAACAAATGTAAAATTTAACTGCCTTATTGAAAAAGTAATTTTATAAATTATCAAATACTAGCTGAGGTACTTTGCTTCGATGAGCTCATTTATGAGATTTTGTGGTACTAAGAATAAAAAGATAAATTATAAAATGTAAAAAGAATGAATTTTTGTTAAAAATATTTTTTTTAAAATTACGTCCTTATGTTGGCTCTTTCGAGCATAAGTCTTGCAGTCCAATAAAGAAAAGAAATATCTCCAGGAGTGGAGAGCGTCTTGAAATGTGAGGAAGAGCGGTCTTCCTGGAGGCCAGAACATTTCCAAAGGTGCTCGCCATCTATGTCAACATGTTTCCTTCATAAAATGCAGTCGGGTGAATCCACAAGCCCTATGTGATATAGATGTTTCTGGAGAAAATCATGCCCAGTAAGTAACCTGAAGTAGGAGACCCCTATAGATCTAGGTAGATCTCTGAGGATACATGAGGTCAGCAGGGTCCTCCAAGAGGCATCAACTGCATTCTCTTTGTAATAAATTTTTCGCTGGTGATGCATAACCCGTTTTAGAAGGAGTTTGACATTTCTCAGGCCAGTAGGAGTATCTGGAGTGTTTAAAAAAGAAGCCTCTTTCGCGAGATTGTCTGCTTTTTCATTACCAGGTAAGCCGCAATGACTAGGGATCCATTGTAAAGTAATTTCCTTTCACGCAGACAGTAAAGTGTTAATGATGGTCTTCAGTTAAATTCTATAGATGTAGGAAGGAGAGTATTATTTGCCACTGTATGAATGGCAACCTGACAGTCAACAAGAAAGCCAAATTTCATTTCCGAGAAATCTAAAATTTTTTGGAGAGCCATGTAAATTGCATACATTTCTTCATCAAAATTGTCAGAGTTTTTTCCCAAAGGCTCTTAGAGTTGGAAAAATTTGGAGAAGACACCAGCTCCCGCTCTCCCAGTAATTCTCTCAGCTGATCCGTCAGTATAAATGTGCATCCAATTGTCGAGTGGGTATCTCTCACTAATAGTAGCAAGAGCAGCAGCCCTGAGTTCTGCCTGAGGGGAGACTCGACTCCCTTCTGCACAGGAAGGACAAGGTCGAAGACAGGGGTGGCATATTTTAGTATACCTGGGAAGACTGGCTGTAAGGGCTCTATTATTTGGAGTGCCAAGTGAGCTGGAAATTCTCTGGAATTCTGATTAAAAGTGTTCGTTGTGTTTTTAGTCGCAAAATAAAAATGTTCGTTGTGTTTTTGTTGAAAATATATTCTATAACTACAATACTTGTTTATAAACAATTTTTCATTTTGTTATTCACTATATTCAATAGAAAATATTGTAAAAAGTTTAGATTTTTTTAAAGTTAAATTCAGTACGAAAAACATTTAATTAAATGAAAGTTCACTAAGTTCAAAGTTCAACTTCAGTATTACTGAAATCACTTGTCTGGGCATATTCTCCGGGGTTTTAGTTGACTTACAAGGGCGGTGGTTATGAAAAAAATCCCTTTTCCTTTACTTTATAACTGAGTCACTCTGCGTCACCTTGTAATACTTGAGTAATTATCAATGGGGTCTCCTGTAATTTGGCTGAGTTTTCCAAAGTTGACCTGTTGCTTGAGGTGTTTTCTTCATGCTCACTAATTCACCTTTTACGTAGTTGATTGTTTTACATATTTTTTTTGTCAAATTATTTTATCTTTTTCTGCTTAGTTTCTATATTTTTAATTGCTTCTTTTCGTACTGCTTCAGGACCCTTATATTCTTTGGCTTTATCATCTACTAATTTGCTTATTAGTGCATCATAAAATCTAGGTGAGTAATCATGTAGCATTTGAAATGAAGTCTTATTGGTTGTTTTATTAACTGCATTATTTAAATTCCGTTCGGCATCTTTAATTTTCAAGTCGCAATCTTTGTGTTTTGGATCTTCCATACTTGTTGAAATTGTATTCTATGGCGTCTTTTGACCATTCCGTTTCCTTCAGGATGCTTTGTAGAATTAAAAGCATGCTTAGTTCCATTTGTGGATCAAAAATCTTCAAATAGATGAGATCTGAAACATGATCCTGGGTCACTTTATCAACATGTGCATTAAACCAAATTCGTTGATGAAATTCTGTAAAGCTTTCAGTACATTTTGAGTTGAAGTACTTTTCACAGGTGTAGCTCTGACAAATCTGGTTAAATTATCTATTATTACAAGTAGTTCTTGATTTCCTCTACGCCGAGCTGGCAGCCGAATGGTTAGCGCTCTTGCCTTCGGTTCAACAGTTCGTATGTTCGAATCCCACCTTGGGCATGGATGTTTGTAGTGGTTCGGAATCCACTTTAAGCCGTAGGTCCCGGTCTAATTAGCCCTCGTGTGTAAAAAATGACCGTTGAGCGACAAACAAACAAACAAACTTTGATTTCCTCTACATGTTTTAACTAAAGGACCATGGTGATCCATGTGAAAGATAGAAAATGGACGTTTCCCTGGTGCAATTGGGTTTAAAAGTCCCTGCTTTTTTCCTCCTTGAGCTTTGTTCAGCAAAATTGAAAACACATTGAGATAAGTCTTCTACATAATGCTTCATTAGGTGCAAACCCATATATTTCTTTTATTTTACTTACAGTTCGGTCATGAGGTCATGGAATCTAACTACTATACTTTTCCTTATTGATTTAGATATCACACACACATAAAATAAAATTTCTTTGTCCTTGACCTTGTTTTCTATGAATCTTATTCTTCTCGAAAACATATCCTTCATTTTTTTTTTCAGATTCGAACCTGTCATCTTCCTTCTTGAATATCTATATTAATTTATGTAGTTCCATGTCTGAATTTTGCCTTGTTAAAACTTGTTCTTCTGTATTCAAGGTTACACAAACTTCAAATTTTCTCTCAATAATACTGTGCAAAGTATCTTTGGCTATTCAACAGCTGCAATATTTAGTTCATCTATGTATTTCATTCGTTCACCTCATCTTTGCTGGATCTCAAAATCATTCTTACATGAGGTTAAACCTTCTTGCCATCTGAGGATTGGATGACTTTTTAGCGTTTAGATGCACGATTATTTGACTGTCTGTAACGATTGTAGTTCCTATCAGAAACGATTGTAGTTCCTATCAGAAACGATTGTAGTTCCTATCAGAAACGATTGTAGTTCCTATCAGAAACGATTGTAGTTCCTATCAGAAACGATTGTAGTTCCTATCAGAAACGATTGTTTATTCCTATCAGAAACTGCTTTAACCGTTCTAATGTCCACACAATCGACATTAACTCTAATTTACTCGAATGGTTCTTTTGTTCAGTTTCCGTAGTTTTCTTGCTAATGCAATAAACCATCCTCCAAATTCTTTTACTATCTCTTTGAAACAACATTTCGGCCTATCCAATTGAACTTGCGTCACTATGTACCTCAGTTTCACTTTGAGGATCATAATGAACTGGAATCGGTGCCTTAATAAAATTACTTTTAAGTTCTTCGAAAGCTTCACTTTGCTCTTTTTCCCAAACAAATATTGCATCTTTTTTCGTTAGTTAAGACAATGGTGCTGCCTTGAGAAAATACTTAGGAACAAATCTTTTGAAGAAACTTGTAAGTCCTAATACTCTTTGTATGTCATGCGTATTTTTCGGAACAGAAAATTTTTCAATAGGTGCTATTTTACGTGGTTCAGGTTTCAAACCATCTCTACTAAGTATGAAACCAAGAAATTCAGTTTCTAACTTACCAAATTCTCATTTTGGTAGTTTTAAAATTAAATTGGCTTTTCTTAAGCACTCAAATACTTCAGTAAAGTTCTGTATCATTTCAGTCCATGTTTTAGCTAGAATCAATATGTCTAAGTAACACAGTACTTTGTGTTGAACAATGGGCCTAAAACAAGATTCATGAGTCATTGGAATTCTACTGGAGAACTTGCCAATCCAAAGATCATTCGCTTAAATTGATCTGTATCGTCTGGAGTTACGAAAACAGTTTTGAATTTGGCTTCTTCAGTCAATGGTAAATCCAAAGTAGTATAAAATTGGCTTCCTACTATACATTCGAAAATTTCACCAATTTCGGGTAATGGAAATGTATCCCTGACCGTCTGAGAGTTGAATTTTCTATGGTGTATAACCAATTGCTATTCCCCTGTCTTTTTCTTAACTAATAATACAGGACTAGAATAAGAAGATAATGTATCTGAAACTATTCCATACCTCTTCCATTCGCATACAATTTCTTTTATTTGCTTTCTCTGTTCAGAATTGGTTTTATACAGTTTTTGAAAAATTGGCTTACTGTCATCTACTTGTTCATTTTGCTTAGATCCGTGGTAAAATTCTTTATTACTGGTACAACTGTTTCACTGTTTACTACTTCAAGAATAGAGTCGAAATTCTGTTCAATACTTTTGATTGAAATTGCTCCATTAATTATCGAATGTTCAGTTTCTTTAATTTTTGCTCTAATTAAATTAATTGATTTACTTTCAATTTCTGTTTCTTTTAATGTTTTTAATTTAACTGTATTTTTCCTTTATATCTACTTGAACTTCAGAAAAAAACGTCATTTGTGTATCCAGAATTTAGATTACCCCCCCATTTGCATAAAAGCAATGTGTGGTAAATTTAGCCATGTTCTACCCAATGTTAAATTGCATGGTTGGAAATTATCTTCGACTCAATTATTTAAGGAATAAATTTTCCAACTACACCATTTAAAGGAATATTTACTACTGCTTTTCCAACAACCTTAGTTGCTGGATTTATTTTCATTTCCAAAACCACATAAATTACTGCTATCTGGTGTCATACTCAGATTCATTTTTATTACTATACTTTCTTTTAAAAGGCAAGAGCTACTTCCTGTATTAATTAATGCATCCACTTTATTTCCATAAATATAAGCATCTTTAAAGTAGTTCGTAGGCGCTAACGACGCACTTGAATCCGAATTGTTTTGACTGACGGATTATTACCCTCGCACATTTGATCGGTTTCAAATTTACACATTCGTTGAGAAGAGCCATGCTTTTTACGTTTCTTACAGTAAGCAAAGTCATCGGTGCTGGGCATTCACGATATATGACCATAATCATTACAGTTAAAATATTTAAATTCTCCTTTTCATTTCAAATATCGGAGCTGACTAAATTTTTTTTGATTAAGACTTTTATTTTCACTAAACGGAAATGATGATTTCTTTTGTACCTAGATTGAACATTATCATAATTATCTAATTTATCTGCTAATTAGTCTGGAGAATTAATTTTAGGGCCATTCGTCCACAAAATGTTCCCGAGTTGTTGAATTTACTTGTTTCTTCAATTGTTCAGTAATAATTAAATTTTTTAAACTATTGAAATCTGAAATATTGAGTCCCGGTATCCATTTCTTTAAACAGTTTTAATTTTCGAATGAATAATTCTTCTATGTATTTTCTGGAGTTTAAACATGATTTAAAAATTTAAATCTAAACTTATCAGTTATTAATTTATATTTCATAAGCAATGGTTATTTTACATATTTATAACTATTGGCATTATCCTCGTTTTCACGCGTGATTAGTTGCTTAATTTCTTAGGTGAGCCGTCCCATTAATTGAGCTACCCAATACTCTTCACATAACTCAATATGTAGTGCCTGCTGTTCAAATAAAACTAAATAAAAATTCATATCTCCATCTTTGAATTTATATTCGTGATTTAACTTTCGAAAATCTGTGTGTACGTTTTTACTTTCATCGTTGCTACTTAAATCTGAAATATTTACATTTTGAACATTATTTTCAATACGTAAACGATCAAGTTCATGCTCGGGATCCGCCAACATTTTCGCGGCTATTTCTGATGCTATTCGATCTTCAGTAATCTTACTTTATAAACTCTTCATCATACGTTTCTGGTCCCGTTATAACACGTTTTAAATCATTTATTTTAGCACCTTCAGGTACAGAGAGAGACCTAATTATGTTATTAAATCTATATTTTTTTAGCATTTCCCCAAAAAGCCATACTTTACAAATTATAATACTTAATTACTTTACACGTAAAAATACTTTATCAATAACGAAATTATTATTTTCACTTCGCCCAAAACGAAATTGTTTCTTTAAAAACGAAATTACATTTGGCAAACGAATACTTATACACATATCTTCACTACTTTAGAATACGCTACTTAATACGTTGATACACATTTCAAAACGAAACAATTATATTTCGTCTACCTGAATTCCGAAAGCGTGGCGAGTTATATCTTAACGTGACCAGACGTCCCGTTTTGAACCGGACTGTCCCTTTTCACAGTTAGTCTTAGTGTCCTCAAAATGGACTGTGGGACGCAAAATTGTCTAGTTTTCAGAAACCGCGCGAAAATTTGAGTATCAGACGGCCCTCTCAAAGCCCTGCACGCCGCCGCGATGTGAAGCCCGCACCAACCGGACGCGATCTAGCGGTGTGGGAGAGCGAGACCGCGTCATCGTCGACGCTATGATAGCCAAGAGTGGCCAAAACGTCATATCACTCGCATTTTGTTGATTTACTGACTATTGTTTGACAAACTTTTCATTTGCCCACTATTTGTTTTGTTTTTGTTTGATCCTTGTGTAGTAAATTTAAATTTCTTTTGCTTTGGAATCACAAGTTAAAATGCCGAAACGCAATTGTTCGTTCAATGTTAGCTTACAAGAAAAACATGTGTTTATCAAGCAAATAAATACTCCATCAGACGTCAATGTGAAAAGTGTCGTACAGCATTTAGTATTTTCCACTATGGTAGCGGTGGATCAGCATTTAAAGTCTGACAAACATAAAGATGGCGATCGTGCCGCCGCTTCGATTTCTTCATTGTTAAACTTTTTCAAGAAATCGGACGTGCCAACATTTAAGGATTTGGATACCGCTGCGGCAGAAGGCGTCTGGATTTATCACACGATGCAAGAAAACCAATTTTCGTTCTAATGATTGAATCAATTTCGATGCGCAGTCATGTTTTGATCCCAAATTTATATGTGCGCGTACGAAATCAGAAGCTATTGTAGTAAATGTTTTGACGAATACCATAATGAAAGAATTTTAAGATGACCTTGATAAGTGCAATTGTGTATTACAATACTAAACGACGCGTCAAACTACGGTAACAAGAAAATATACCCCATAGTAGTGCGCTATTTTCAACCTTACGTAGGCGTGCAATTTTAGATTTCTAAGACCAACCTGGTGAAATTTCTGACATCATTATCAATTGTTTAAACCAAGTGTTGACAGCTAATAATTTGACATCAAAAGTTGTAGCATACTGTGGCGGCAACGCCAACGTCAATTTTGGGAGTGAAGTTGGGCGAGGAACTAACAATGTATTTACGAAATTACAATTATCTCTGAAAAAAGAGTTAATAGGTATTGGATGTGGAGCCCATGTAATTCACAATGCAATGAAATCTGGTGCAGATGGGCTACCTGTAGGTTACGAAAGCGTTATTGTGAAAATATATTCATTTCTTTTTTATGTTTATAAGACTCGAGTTAAGATCTAAAGGAGTTTTGGGCCGAAACTGAAACAGCATTTGCTAGAGCCACATGCTTGGCTCTAGCAAAACCAGATGGCTTGCTCTTATGCCTGCTTTTTGGAGAAGGTTAAAATCTATCAGCCGATGAAAATTAAAAATATTTTTTGAAAATCCCACATTCAAATTGTGATTTTTTTTTACACGCTCAGTCAGCAAGTTTTTATCAAGCTGTCTTAAAACTCGAAGATCAGACTGTATCGGCAATTGTAACTGCAAAAGAAATCAATCCATTAAAAGATAATTTAACTCAGAAACAGACCAATCAGTTTCTTCCATTTATGGTCCGTCAATTAATGTTAAAATTGAAAGATACTGATATCGATGAAAAAATTGTGAAAAGGTCGGCTACAGAATTTTATAAAACAAGCCGTGAAAATCTGGAGCAGTGGATTTGCTTTCTTACCAAAGAAATGGGAATATTTTATTGGGCAAATTTAAAAAAGGTCCTCACACATGGGAAGACATTAGAAAATCTCTGCTATTAATTGAAAAGCATATTGACTGTAATAAAGATACTGAAGTTTTTGACGAATTTTCGTTAATTTCTAATTACGTTACATCGCAAAAAATAACAGAAAGGAAGATTTTAAATGCTTCCACGGTAACCCGTTGGATGAAAGTATCCAAACACTTTCGCGCCAACAATCTTCTGCATGAAAACCTTTGTATTGTAATTGAGTATATTTTATATTTGCCTGCTACAAATGCCCCAGTAGAAAGAGTATTTTCTGTTATGAGCAAATTGTGGACATCTGAGAAAATGGTTTCAGTGGACATCTGAACAAATTTGTGGACATCTGAACAAATTTCAGTTTTAAAGGCGATGTTGATAATTAAGGTGAATATAAAAAAAACGTGCCAAGAGTTTCATTCTTACTTGAAACCGTCACCAGCTATATTAAAACAAATTTGTGCTGATAAATATAACTAAATATTTTGGGTACCTATATTTTGTGATTCGTAACTTTTGAACCAACTAAATTTTTATGAATAAATAACTTTAAAAAAATTGTTTTTTTCATTGGTTTATTTAGGTCAAATCATGGGTAGTCTATGTTCCGTTTTGAGTAAAAAAATTGGTCACGTTAATTATATCCCACCTCTGATTTTATTATCAATTCCACGAAATTTTTTATCAGATGTCGAGGGAGTAGCTTAGTTGTGATAGAAAGAAGTTCTTAAATTTAATAATATTTAAAGCTTTATTTAGAATTAGGATTATTTGAAGACATTTTTTAGCGAACTCCTTCACTATCCCTGCTCAATTGCATATACATCTCTTAACATGACACATTAAGTACTGCCATCTAGTGATCACTCTCTTTATTTTTTTGAGTAATATTACAGCTTAATGTTAACACATGTTATTAGAACAACAGCAAGTAAGTCTCTGACTTGGTCAGCTGAGGCTGTCAATAAGCTATCTTGTACTGCTAATATTCGTAGATTGTCGTTTTCCAGTAGTCTTAATCTTTGGCATGTTCTCTGTGCGTCTGCTATTGTTAACCATCAAAATTCTTTATATCTGGGAAATATTTTGGAGGCCGTATTTCTGTAGCATCATCGGGAGATTAAAAAAAAAAAAAAACTTTTGGGTGTACGGTGTATACTTTGCGTAGTGTGTTTACATGATTCTCTATTTTCATCGTCGTTGAAAAAATTATTTATTCTTTTACGCTTATAATAGGTAGGGACATCGATATATATAATAATGTTTTCGTAAATGGATCTGTTTGGAATAGTTGAAAAAATTTGTCAATGTTTTGATCTTAGTTTCCTTACAATTTTTCTGGCAATGCCTTTTGTAAACTAAACTGTCTCCATGTTCTAATTAATTGCACTGCATAGTGGTTCTTGTGTAGTATAACCGAAAATCCGCCACTCTGTTTCATTACTGTTGATGTATCTTCCCATTTGGTGTATGATGATCTCGCCTTTTCGGTTTTGTAGTTGGCTGTCTTTGGCTATTTGGAATGCTGCTGTGTCACTGCCTTTGTTTACATATTTACAATTGTTCACACACTTTAATGGATTGTACTAAATTGCAATATTCTACGTTTGGTATAGAAATTTATCTCCAGTTTTTTGTCATCCAAGTATGGTTTTGGGAAAGTTTTTCATGCAATTTCCATCATTCATACATGGTGAATTATGATTCAATTGCTCGCTTGGTCCGTAAATCACGTTTTTTACCACTATGTTCTACATCTCCGGGTCTTTTTGTATATTATTAAATTCAACTTCGGTTATTTTGCCAATATCTGTGGGATGTATTCTATCATATATTCATATGAGATTGTGTGAGACACTCTTCGTTTAAGCCATTCAGCTGTATGCATCCAAAATCTTAGGAAATAGTATTCTTCTAAAGAACTCATTAACCGAACCATTGAATTCTTAACAACTTTATTTGATTATAAAATGATTTTCATAAATATCACTGAAAAAACTAGAAATGTGTCAAAATTCACAAACAAACCAAGACATACTATTTTAAACATTAAAATAAATTTCGTGTGAATTACGTTCTATTTTACAGTCTCTCAATATTAATCCCTTATTTATTTTAGAATGAAATTTTCATTTTTTTTATTCTGTAAGTAAATTCTAGTATCAATGGAATGAATGTTCATGGTATTCGATCTCAACAGAAATTTTCATATTGTATAATTCTTTTATGCAAACATTTTTGATTTTCAGAAAACAAAGCGCAAAGGTTAAATTTATATCCAAAATAAAATTAGAGACATTCTTTTTTAATTGAAAATTTTTTCCTTTTATATATCAATCCTCTCTTATTTATGGATTCCTTTCATTAATAAATCTGTATACCGACACATTAAAAAGGAATACAGTAAAAGCTCTTTATTTCCTTATGTGTTCTGTATCACTTGTATGTTTCATAAGTATGCCATGAATACAGAAACCGTGTGAATATAGAATGGTAATTTACATGGGATTATCGGCAATACGTTTCTAGGTGACAAAATAAAAAAAATAATAAAATTAATTTATATATATATATATATATATTTCATTTAATTGAAGTTTTTAAACTTTTTGATTAATTATCTTAAGGAAAATAGGGGCAATGCTTTGATTAATTTTGTAATTTTCTCTTGCTTGGCAGTTTTTAAAAGCTCCTTCAATTCAGACTGATACGCAGTGATGACATAAAAAATTTGCCTTTTAAAAATAAGACTTGAACGGATCGATGTCCATAAAGAAATCGCAAGGCTCATTTGCCATTCTTAAACCTTCACTAAGATTTTTCAAATTAAATGTCACGTTTCCAGTGCTTGTTGAAGCCTCTTCTTCACTGGGCTATAAATTTAACATTTCCAAGTCTGTTTTCAGTCAAATCTTCATCTATTCAAGCAATTCCTAAATGTCACTTGATTGTATGTGTTCGAATTTAACTCGTCCTATTCCATTCGCGATTTCGGCGATGTTTGAAGTCAAAGTTTGAACTTGCACAAATTCTTCGTCATTTTTCGCAGTCTGAGCAGGTCAGAGTTTTTTCTAGCCTGACTTTAATGTTTGTGGCTTAAGTTCTTACAATAATTCTTTTATGTTTGCAATGCATTTTACTATGTCAACTTTCTTCCAGCTTTCCATAACATTCCAATCAGGATTACATTCCGTATTGTTTAATATGACTTTGCAGGTTTGTCTAATGTAAGAGATTAAAGGCCTGGATTATACTTTGGTCCATAGGTTGAAGCATAGCCGTCGTGTTGGGAGGTAAAAATGTCACTTTTATATTTGGATGCATAATTTCAAGTTCCAGAGAAAGACTTAGTGCATTGTCCGCAACTAGAAGAATTTTAAAGTCTAAATTATTATTATTACAAGTTTCAACTCTAGAAACTAAACAATTCCGGAACCAGTCACAAAAAATAGCGCTTGTAACCCACGCTTTCATATTTGCACGCCAAAACACTGGCAGATTGTCCGTGTTTTGACTCTTTATAGCCCGAAATTTAAATGATCTGTAAAGCGCCAGTGGCTTAATGACACATTATCCAGATGCATTAGAACATTAGCAGCAGTGTAACTCTATCCTTTGCTGCCTTAAATACAAGAGCAGTCTTTTCGCTTTTAGAAATGAATATTTTGTCATTCTCTTCCAAAAGAGTGCAATTTCGTCTGCATTAAATACTTGCTCCGGTTTGTATCCTCCGTCATCTACTGGGTTTGCAAACTCATCTGGATATCGTTCTGCTGCAGCAGTGTCTGCAGATGCTGCTTCTACAACAATTTTAATGTTATGCAGTTATTGTCTCACCATAAATTTATTAAACCAGCCTTCCAATGCTTAAAATCCTTTATCTGCTCATTCACCACTACAACTACCATCAGGTTCTTTAAAATGAGCCGTAAAGACGCTTTGCCTTCTCCCGGACCACTGGACCACTCAGGAGCACCCTTTTTTGGTTGCGGTCTTCGATCCATAATGACAATTGCACTTCCATTTTTTTTTCATTGCTGGATCACGAACAATTTTCGCTGACAGTGAAGTTGAAGCTACAAACAACCTTATTTTATCTTCGGATTTTCTTTATCGATCATGTAGTTGATTCTTTGACATTCAGTGAACGTGATATGGACGCAAATGACTCTCCAACGCCTAAATGATCAAGTGGTTCTATTTTCACTTTAAGCGGTAACAGATTTTTTTTCGTGTCGAAACTAGGTTCTCATTTTTTTTTAAATTTACATTATAAATTAGGAAAAAAGCAGTAGAGACGTATTACTTGATCACAATTTTTGTAACGAATGTAAAAGACGAAACAATAAAACATGAAAGCAGCTTTTACCATAAAAAGGAACAACAATATTTAAAAATATAATTTATGCATTTAATAACATTTCTTTCATTCTGTTTACATTTCCAAAAACACCAATCTCGAAGTAGGTGGCTTATATTAAAGTCCTTTTTATAAAGTTAATCAAGTCTTCTTCTTTTAATAAAAATGAATAAATTTTCTGAAGTTCATTTAAGCTGGAGTATTGATTATCACTATAATGTTTCGAACTTCCACTATGCTTTCAGGGGTTCTATGATAGAAAATTGAAGCAAACGCACTTTACTCGTTGGCCAGATTTCGGCTGTCCAGAAAATCCAGACCTCATCAATTCCGTGCGGGCTGTGCGAGATCCTATATCACAAATTCCACCAGGACCTATTATAGTTCATTGCAGGTAAGTTTTGCAGTGTTGTTATATAGACATGTAATTAACCATCAACGTTATGTTGTATTGGTGTATTAATAAAATTTTGTTAATCCTTGTTTAAAAGATGTTTTACATTGAAACTTTTTTTGAGTATACCATTTTGGCTTGGTGAAATATGAAACAAATTTGTTTTAAATATATTACATGCCTATATATGATTAAATATTTTCACTTTCGATGATGGAAAATATTAGTTATTGCGTTCTTATTTCCTGTAGTGCACATGAATTCATATCAAAGTAAGGCTACATATTTAAGTAAAAACTTGATCCGTTATACGGTTACGTGGTACAGAGTATGTGGTTACAGGATATAGTATAATTATCGACGTCGAATGGTACGGGTTATTATGGCCCTATTTATTCCAGATGATAAGTCTTAAATTTTACTTGTCAAAATTTCACCAAAACTTATGTCTTGTTAAAGTAATAATGAATATTAAGTTTGTAATAAGCGTTTGCAATATTTGATGTATAATATGTGTTTAGTAGAATTTGTTTAATTGCAGAACATTTAGTCTACAATAATATTCCAAAACTGATTTTTTTTTTTTATCTGAGATTGATTGAAATGTGAATTTTAAAATCTTAAATTGCTTGTATAATTTCAAATGTTGGAGAAAGCTACTTATATTAAATAGGCAAATAATTATTGTATCGATCTTCGGGGTTCCTGTGGATTGAGAGTTGAAGAAAGAACCACTCAATGAACAAAATACTTCCATTCGTAAAAAAATTCCTCTAGATATAGCAGCTGTAACAATGCTGCGGTATTTATACCTGACTTGACGGGGAAATCTACCAATTTCACCAAGGTTCTGGAAGCTTCTAGGCTCTCTCGCTAAATATTGGTCCTAGAGCTTAGGTGATGGATGTTTCCAGAATTATCTATTTCTCACCAAGTCGCTAAAGATATCGCCATCTGCCTCCAAGTTTTCTCGCCAAAACATCGCCAAGTCACCAAATCAATAAAAAAAACCGCTTTTAATGTATAACACTTCTAAATACCGCCATTTTTGCCAAAAATATATTTCCGATCTGCCTGAGATATTTTAAGACATATACAATAATTATTTATAAATTTGTAACATTGCCCCCCTCTCAAGGAATGCATGTCCCGGGCAGTACAATCCCTTGATAGGAGGCTAAATTTAATATAGAAGAATTTACATTTTAAGAGGATAGAGAACACATTACATTCACAAACAACTAAAAATACAAATAGTACTGCCTTTGTTCACATATTTACAATTGTTCACACACTTTAATGGATTGTACTAAATTGCAATATTCTACGTTTGGAATAGAAATTTATCTCCAGTTTTTTGTCATCCAAGTATGGTTTTGGGAAAGTTTTTCATGCAATTTCCATCATTCATACATGGTGAATTATGATTCAATTGCTCGCTTGGTCCGTAAATCACGTTTTTTACCAGTATGTTCTAAATCTCCGGATCTTTTTGTATATTATTAAATTCAACTTCGGTTATTTTGTGAATATCTGTGGGATGTATTCTATCATATATTCATATGAGATTGTGTGAGACACTCTTCGTTAATGCCATTCAGCTGTATGCATCCAGAATCTAACTGTTAAAAGAAGTGTTATTTTGTAAAGACTCCCGTAAATATCATTTGTTTTTGTCTAGAAACTCTGGTTTTTATATCGTGTTGATGCATGGAGTCATGGTTGAGAATTTGATTGTATGTTTCATTGTCTCTGATCATTAAGCAGTAAACATAGAACTCCTTGGAAGTGACTTCGCTTGTTTCTATACCTGTTTCAGGTTGCCTTTTTTCTTATTAAAATAATATCCGCATTTTCACCGTATAGAAACATTAATTAGTGATATTGGAGGGCATCTTATGAACGATGTGTCTCTGCAATTCGTTTTAAGTCCTTCTCATCATTGTACAATTATGTCACGGCTTGTGTTTTCATTGTCTACAGTTACGATGGAGACTTCGCCTATGTGATATGCATTAAATCGAGTTCGTGTTTTCCAGGTTGTCTGTGGTCGGCTCGAATTATAATTTTATAGTCGTCCAAAATCATTTGGTCTAATTTTGTTTTGAATAAGGTGTGTGTGTGTGTAAAACTAGTTGCACATTTTGTATTATTTTTTTTTTTGCCTTAGTCCACTGATGTTGATCAATTTCTCTTTTTTTTTTATTTAAGATGCTTTTTACTCTCAGAAATCTAAAGTTTTTTTTGGGTATTGGTAGAAGTGACACCATTTTGTGTTAGATTTATCCTAGCATAGAACAAACATAATCGACTTCATCTGCGTTAGTCTTGAAGTAACATCGAATGACGTCATATAGAAGCAGGCATTGTACATTTCTGTATTTAATTCCGGAGTTTTCCCGGTTATATAATGTAGAAATTCCTGTTAAGGTGCTTCCAGTGGTGGTAATAGAATATTTCCATTTATGAAACAGATTTCTGGTGTTTATTCGTATTTCTGAATTTTTTCGCGATTATCCATTTTTCTCTTTTTTTTGGTTATTTCTTCATTTTTCCCGATTATGACGAGTTTGTGTTTGTGGCATTCCGCTACGACCCAACGAAAGAATATATCATTTATTAGGTTGCACTGATTAATTGTTCTGTACCATGCTTCTCGTAAAGTGATATTTTCATGGGTGCCTTGCGTTTGCAGTCTTTTACTATAATATTGTATTCACAGTTCTTGATTCTTCAATTCGTTCATTTCTTGATTCTTCAATTTGTTCATTTCTTTATTCTTCAGTTTCACTGCTTCTCACGTTCACTCTCATTTCTTCAGAACATAAACTTTCTTCACGCTCTTCGATTGCTTCGTTTTTTGTTATTCTTTTTGTTATTTTACTCTAAAACTAGCAAGATCTCATCCTCTTTTACGTTTAATCAGTCTAAAATATAAATTAAAGCTTTTTATTAGGAAATACACAAAGTACATTTTAAAATTTTTCACGCTTAAGTTTCGATTTATTGTCAATCCCTGTATCACTTTGATTATTCACATTTCACTGCTTGTTTTTATTCATATTTGCACTTCATTGGTAAAAAACTGACATTCAAACCTACGACGGATCGTGCTTTATACACCCATTCCTCCCAATAGGTAGCCCCACCTATACCTCTCACCAAAAAACTAATAATCTATGTTCTGGAACATTCCACAAAATTTGAGTATATTCTAGACTAGTCCCGTGCATTCCAGAATGTTATGGAATGCTCTGGAGTACATTCGAATGTTCGGGACTGGACTGTTTCAGAAATTGGGACTGTACTGTTCCAGGGTGTGGGCCACTATCTCCCCCTCACACATGCCATAGGGACCCGTTTATAAGGTAGGCATCATTCATACTTCATTCACATACACAAGGAAAATACAAAGACAGGATAGAGAGAGAGAGAGAGAGTGAGAGAAAATACATCCATGCATCTCTATCCTGTCTGAATCCATGAACCGGGATCCGAACCCAGGACCTCCCTATCCTTAGTTAGGCACGCTAAGAACTAGACTAGTTGGCTGGCAAAAGAATTGGCTAAAATAATATCAATAAAAATTTAAAGTTCTAAGGAAACGATCAAAATAATTCTGCCATCATAGCGAATTTCGAAATCACATCGTCGAGTTTTTAACCGAATCATTAACTGTCTATCGTCGATTGAATAACTCTAGGATTCGATTCCCACCTTGTAGTTAGATGTCTATTATGGTTCGATATACTACACTGGTGGAAATGCAATTAAAGACGCTCAAAAATTCACTTATTTTTAAATAAATGCCCGTGATATTTTTTTTTGTACCAACAATATTTGAATTAAATTTTTGACTCAATAATTTTGTGCAAAAACTTACAAAGAAAAACTAATTTAGTGAGTATTTACATTATTTAGTTTAAAAAATCCAATATTTCAAGTGGAAATGCGATTAAAGACAATTTAAATCTAGAAATTCAGTTATCTACCACTTCAATTTTGTTTCTAAAGTGCATAAAAGGAGCAATTTGTTGTCTCTTGTGTGTTAGATACTAAATATTTCAAAACATCTTGGTTCAAACACTTATTATTCAAAGGTAATTATAGAATGGGACCTAACATTATGCTTTCGATAGAAGAGCGAGCAAAAATTCGAATTTTAAAGGAAGATGTCTACTCAAATAGGTAAATTGTAAAGAAAATTAATCGCGCCCTGCAACTATTATATGCAATTTTTTAAATCTAGGTGATATGTATGGAGTTAAGAGGCGTCGAGGTATATTTGTAGTAAATTAAGAGACTCAAAAGCGGCAGATAATTCGCGAGGCAGTAAGACCTAACGTAAATTTCACTAAAATTACGAGAGATTTACGCCCATCTGTTATACAACTCGAAAAACCATACGAATAATCAATTAATCTGGAGTTGTTAAATGGGCGAAAACACATTAACATACCTCTCTTAAAAAAAGGATCGTTTGAAATTTAAAAAAAAAAAAAATGCAAATTGGGATTTAGAATGGAACAATATGGTGTTCAGTGATGAAAAAATTTTAAATTAAATGTACCAGATCGAAACAAGTCTTACTGCCATCGCACAGTGACCAAAAAGGATTTTTCAATTAGCCGCAGTTTTAATAGAGGCACATGGATGGTGAGAGGAGATTTCTCGAGCTATGGAACAACCCCTATCAGTTGGATCAATATAATCGGAGGAATTCATTTTAGGTGTGAACTACTAGATAACCTTCTGTTGAATTATGCGAAAGATATGGATATTTTAACAAGACAATGCCGAGCCTTCACAACTCTAAAGCAATTAAAGCCTTTTTTATGGAGCGAAACTTCAATGTTATGGACTGGCCAACTAGAAGTCCCGATCTGAACCCTATTCAAAACACATCTGGGGATTGATAACACAAAAAGTTTACGAAAACGGCCACTTTCAGTCAGTAGTGGATTTAAAAGACAAAATTCGTGAGGTATGGACAAATTTGCCCCTTTGAATTACCTTCAAAATCTTGTGAAAAAGATGGCAAATGGAATGCATGAAGTAATTGTAAAGAATGCAACAATCGATGTGTCACTCATTATTAATTAATAAATTTGTTCAAAAAACAACAAGCATTTTTAATTGCATTTCCACTCGAAATTTTTGATTTTTAAATTAATTCATCTAAATTCTTACTAAATTAAGTTTTCTTTGCAATTTTTTTACACTGAATAATTGAAGACTATAAATGTGATTAAAATAAAGGTAATTAAAAAATATCATGCACTTTTATATGAAAAATAATTGAATTTTTGAGTGTCTTATATTGCATTTTTACCTGTTGTTGTATGTGTATTTTATGTGTATATTATGTGTATTTTTTAATTAATAATGATCCTTGTCTATTTATCCACCTTAGGGGGAGGGGAAAGGTTGCAACTAGTTTCTGAATATCTAGTCTTGAACTCTCTCTTATCGGCGAATTTCTGAACGAGTTTTCAATTAAAAACTTCGATTTGTTTATCTCTTGTGTATCCACCCATTTAGTTAAGTTTCGAGAAATAGTTCGTTTATAAAATTATGTGTTGAGAGAAATATTCTTCTTTCTGTGTTTTTACTGCATTTTCTGTGAGTCTCATGAAGTTTTTAATTTAAATTTGTTGGTCAACATAAAGTTTATAGAATTTCTGTGGCTTATGTCTTCGTCAATGATAGTAAAATAATTGTATAGTTTTAAGAAATCAAAGCTACATGTAACTTCCACTAAAGCAATAAAACAATGGATGAACACCCCCCCTTCGGAATTCTATTTGGAAATTGTTTAGATGCTATGTCTTATTGTTATTCTATCCTACAGCCAAAGACTTGTATTTGTTTCATTAATCTATTCAATTTAGTAAACTTTACCAAAATCTGAATAAATAAAAGTAAAAACGTGTGTACTGAATTTAAAATATTAAAAACTAAACACACATATATTTTACTTTTCTTGATAATTCTCTAAACTTTAGCAATTAATTAATGACAGTACTTAGAAATTTTTTGAGATTGTTGGTTAGTTACTGCTGAATGGCGTTTGGATTTCACGAACTTTAAAGAGGAATAAAATGTTGCTCATAAGTACGTTGTTTCGAATATTGAAATACTTCGAAAAGTAGGCCATTTTTATTCAGGATGCTTCGATTCTAGTATTTATAAAATTTCCAAAATTATAGTAATTGGCGCCGACTTATACTTTGATTATAGAGCTTGATCTTCTCTCGAGTACATTTATGGAGAGCCACAAATAATCCTTCAAGAGCCGCAGGTTGACTACCCCTGCTCTAAGAGATGCTCAGTTCAATAGAAAATTTCGTGTCTTTATACCGCAAACAAGCCGTCATCGGAAATGTAAATCACATTAGGTAACACTGTACAGAGATACTTCTGCCCACCAGTGTTTGCTTACAAAGTCCACGTCCTTACCATAGCATATAATTTTGCGATAATTTTTTTTGTAGTGTACGACATTGATTAGAACTAATAGATTCGTGATTTACTGCACTATTTGCCCGTAGCTTCTGCTTCTAAAATCGTGTTTGGACTTAATAATTAGGCGAGATTTGTCGTCGAGTTTACAAATGAGAAGTTTGCTGGAATGAATCCCGTTTTTGACAGTTTCAATCCCAGTCGATATGCGCTATGCAAGTTGCATTCGCTTTATGTGAAATCAATCAGATGGAAATGCAGCAAATGATTTATACCGCGAGCTTAGCAGACGTGAATTATCAGAAAAGTTGTACTCAATTGAGACCTTTATCATGACGAGAACTAAAAGATTTGTCTTCGATTCCAACAGTTGTTGAAAAACAATAGCTTTGTTACACCTCTGGTAAGTGCCTGTGAGCTTGCTTTCCTTGCGATAATTTGCCGCTCCCATTACATAAACATGACGCGCATATCAGCAAATTCACATATACCAAGACTGGATCTACCGTCCTAGTTAATAACTTTATTCTAAAATTAGAATTTCATTGAAAGTAAATGGTTATCATGGACTTGCGACCCCTAGTCTAAGCATGCATGCATGGTAATGTAAATGTATAGATAGATTTAATTTTCATGTAAATTGAATTCCTTTTTACAGAATAAGTATTTTTTTCAAGGGAAATAACATCCATGACTTTTATTAGATAAGAAGATATGAAAAACACTAATAGGCATTTTTTCGTCCTTATTTTATTTTTTTATCATCAAATGTATAATACGATTCTCCAGTAAAATTCAAATGTGATATCGGTGTTTATAAACTTTTTTTTATCAACTGTAAAATTGTTATTTGTGTTTCGGGATTTTGGCAGGCTGCAATCGGCAGCTGGAAATACACAGAAATATCTTGCTTCTATTTTTTCGTAAGGCCTATAATATTTCCTAATTGTCTGCAAAAAAGTGTTCTTCTAAAGATGTTATTAACCGAAACTTTGAATTCTTAGCAAATTTGTGTATAAAATGATTTTCATAAATATCGCTGAAAAAAACTAGAAATATGTCAAAATACACATATGAACCAAGGAGACATATTATTTTAAACATTAAAACAAATTTCATGTGAATTGCGTTATATTTTACAGTCTCTCTAAATATTAATCCTTCATTTATTATAGTATTGTTCCTTTTTCATTCTGTCAGTAAACTCTAGTATCAGTGCAATGGATGTTCATGGTATTCGATCTCAACAGGAATTTTCATATTGTATAATTCTATTATACAAAATTTTTAATTTTCAGAAAACAATTAAAGCGCAAAGGATAAATTTATATCCAAAATAAATTTAGAGACATTCTTTTTTAATTGAAGAAAATTTTTTCCTTTTATATATCAAATCTCTCATGTTTTTGAACATTTTGATTAATTGTCTTAAGGAATAGGGGCAATGCTTTGAATAATTTTGTAATTTTCTCTTGCTTGGTAGTTTTTAAAAGCTCCTTCAATTCAGATTCATACGCAGCAGTCGCATTAGCAATTTGCCTCTTAAAAATAAGACTTAGTTCCATAGACGGATCAATGTTCATAAAGAAATCGCAAACCTCATTTGCCATTCTTAAACCTTCACTAAGACTTTTCAAATTAAATGTCACATTTCCAATGCTTGTTGAAGCTTCTTCTTCACTGGGCTATGGATTTAACATTTGCAAGTCGGTTTCAGTCAAATCTTCATCTTGCGATTCAAGCAATTCCTGAATGTCACTTGATTGTATGTGTTCGAATTTATCTTGTTCTATTCCATTCGCGATTTCGGCTATGTTTGTAGTCAAAGTTTGAACTTGCATAGATTCTTCGTCATTTTTCGAAGGCAGAGCAGGCCATTTTTTTCTAGCCGGACTTTAATGTATGTGGCTTCAGTTCTTCCCAATAATTCTTTTATGTTTACGATGCATTTTGCTGTGTCAACTTTTTTCCAGCATTCCATAACATTTCGCTCAGGATTACATTCCATATTATCCAATATGACTTTGCAGGCCTGGATTATTCTTTGGTCCATAGGTTGAAGCAAACCCGTCGTGTTGGGAGGTAAAAATGCCACTTTTATATTTGGATGCATAGTTTCAAGTTCGCGAGGATGACTGGGTGCATTGTCCGAAACTAAAGATGCTTTAAATTCTATTTTTATTGTTATTTTTAAACAAGTTTCAACTTTAGAAACTAAGCAATTACAGAACCAGTCACAAAAATAGCGCTTGTAACCCACTCTTTCATATTAGCATGCCGAAACATTGGCAGATTGTCCTTGTTTTGATTTTTTAAAGTCTGAGAATTAAATTATCTGTAAAGCGTCAGTGGCTCAGTGACACATTATCCAGATGCATTAGAACATAGCAGCAGTGTAACTCTATCCTTTGCTGCCTTAAATACAGGCGCAGTGTTTTCGCTTTGAGAAATGAATATTTTGTTTGTCATTCTCTTACAAAACAGTGCAATTTCGTCTGCATTAAATACTTGCTCCATCAGATACTCTCCCTCATCAGCTACTACGTTTACGAACTCATCTAGATATCGTTCTGCTGCAGCAGTGTCTGCAGATGTTTCTTCTACAACGATCTTTATGTTATGCAATGATTGTCACATCTTAAATTTATTAAACCAGCCTTCCAATGCTTGAAATTATCCATCTATTCATTCTCCACTACAACTATCATCAGGTTCTTTAAAATGAGCCGTAAAGACGCTTTGCTTTCTCCCGGACCATTTAACCACTCAGGGGCACTCGTATTTTTGTTGTGGTCTTCGATCCATAATAACAATTTCACTTCCATTTTTTCCATTGCTGGATCATCGTAGTTTTCGCTGACAGTGAAGTTGAAGCTACAGACGACCTTATTTTACTTTTTATCGATCGTATAGTTGATTCTTTGACATTGAATGAGCGTGATATGGATGCAAATGACTCTTCAAGACGTAAACGATCTAGCAGATCTATTTACACTTTAAGCGGTAACGCAAATTTTTCTTTTCGTGTCGAAAGTAGTTTCTCTTTTTTTTAATTGACATTATAAATTAGGAAAAAAGCGGTAGAGACGTATTACTTGATCACAATTTTTGTAACGAATGTAAAAGACGAAACAATAAAACATGCAAAGCAGCTTTTACCATAGAACGGAACAGCAAGATTTAAAAATGTATTTTATTCATTGAGTAATAAGGTTGCTTTCATTCTGTTTAACATTCCTAAAAACACCGATCACGGCGTAGGAGGCTTATATCAAAGTCCTCGGCGATATCATTTAACAACATACTTTAGGCAAAACTATAATAAAATCTATTTTACTTTTTAACTATCCATTTGACGGCATTTACGAAGAATATTGGGTTGGATACGTCCTCTGGAATCCTTTTATTATTATTATTATGTATGTATGTACTTATTAGACCCGCGAATAAAGAAATTTTTAGCCGCAAATATAAGAATTGGGTCGCATTTTTTTTAGTCCGCGAATGAAGAAAGCGTGAATAAGGAGCTTTTACTGTATTAACAATTACATAAAATATTTGAAAAAGTTATAAAGATTACCTGTATTAATCATAAGCATTTCATTTGCATAAAATGAATGTTTTCAATACTCAACAGCCCAAGCTAAGATAATTAGCAAAACTTTCAAATTCGTTTATATAAATTGAATTATTGGCAGCTATGTAATTTCGTTAACTTTAAGATCTACTTAACCGTCCAAGTCGCACTCCCTCATTTTTGTAATATTTGAATGGTTTCGGACCTCCTGATTTCAAGTCGTATTGAATTCATTTATATCAGTGCCGAGCTGACAGCCAAATAATTAGTGAGTTCAGTTCAAAAGCTTATGGGTTTGACTACAAATTCGGATGTGACTGTTTTATTGTTCAAAATATGCATTAAACTGTAGATTCAGTTGATCTAACTAGTCCTCATTCAAAAATTGACTGAGCAAAATAAAGCCATCTCTTAATTCATGTTCCATCTCTTAAGAGAAATTGAAAGAAAACCTCTTAATCTGAATATTGTAAATAGAATTTTAGTTTATTTAATAGTTTGGTTCTTACTGTAAAGAACAACAGTTTTGTGATCTGCAAACTACCCAAAATATTTCTATCCGAAAAAGTATTAATAGAGACTCCAGTTCTCTCGAATGGATTTCAAAATTTGATTTCCTGCGATTAGAAAAATATAGAAAAAAATAAAAAAATATTAGATATTCAATTAGAATACTGTGCTTTCATTTTGAGACAGATTGAACCGTATGCGGTAGAATAAAAAAAATTGAAATAAACTAAATAGTTGGGGGGTAATCATTCACTTCACACCATATTTTTAAACACCTGAAATAAACGCTTCTGAGATTTCATGCGTTTAACTTACAACACAAAATCAAAAGTCATTTCTCTCTTTCTATTTATTGTATAACTAATAAGTTTGATAGAAGTAAAAGCGACTGTGTTTTTTTTTTTTTTTTTTCCTGAATTTTTTTGGAGAATTTTTAAAAGGGTTTGGAAAGATTTTAACCAACGAAAATTTTGGATCATCTTCCCAAAGTAAATCCCTGTAAGACTAAACCAAATTACTCGGCTATGAAATTGATAGTTGTAGAAAATAATGGTTGTGTGGGTTAACTTGAGATACTGAATCCTAGTCACACCTGATTTCTCTAAAGTGAGGCATGCATTTTGCTCTGATATATGTTCAAAATATTAGGAAGAGTAGAGTATTGACTAATTACTATAATTGATGTCTACATGGGGGCCATATATCCAGACTATTTTGTTTGTTACATGGTCGATATTCAAGTTATTAGAAATACGTGATGATAACACGTCTTCAACAGTAATCATCGGAAGATATCCAGGTTTACGTTCATTGATTGCAAATAGAAATCAACGATTGAAGTTTCGTGTAAAATTTTGGAAACAAATGCGGATTTTTAAAGTGGCCAATCAAATGCAATAGAAATGTAATTTTAATTATTTTGGGCGGATTTGACCAAACTTGTTAAAATTACGATCTTCAACTTAACGGCATGTGTTAACTTGATCTGGCAAAAGTAAAGTCTATAAAAGTCTCCAAAGTAGGAATATTAAAAATTTTACTACTTAATATCCATCTTTTTGTTCAAACAGATGACTGTTCGCTTTTTAAAATATCAAATCTATAACTTTAGTCAACTGAAAACTTGAATACAAATATGCATATCTAGATTGGCTTTTTAATTTAAATTCCTTTTGTACTATTAAAACTAGACCAAAATATTTTATTATTTTTGAGGCTTCACATCTCTATTTAAAATTATTTGCTGATCTTACTCTTTGACTAATTTGTCAGATATCTCTTGGAATAAGTTGTTGCTTTAGCATGTCTTGCCTTGCACTTAGCCAAGAATTAGGTTTTACCCATTGGGTGGAAGTCTTTTTAAATTAGAAGCAGTGATCCAGCACAAGACTCCCCGGTGACTTTCCACACTCAGAGATATCGCTTCACTTGGAGCTCATTACGATCATGTTTTATTTAACACGACCCAATCACTTTTGATAAACAAGAATGACCTTCGGAAGTGTCAGATTCGAATTTGAACTTTCTGATGATAACAACGTTCAAACCAACCAACAGGCCACCATGGCATTCTTGGAATATGTTATATTTTCTTTTTAGACTGCCGTATTATATTCATGGACCATCTACACAATTTTTTTTGAAATTTATTCGTTATATATATGTATATATCTGTTATCTTTTAAAATATTAAATTCAATGTAATCCACTAAATGGTATGAATACTATTTCGATCATAAAGTAGCTCTGCGCTAATGAATAGGTTAATTTTTGTCATTCTGATACAAGATAAAAAAAAAAGTATCCAACTGTTTCATGGCTTTGGTAGCAAATGAGGAACAATGTCTTGGAGTTATTCTTATGCCACGATGTATCTGACCAATGTGTCACTAATTTTTGTGCTAACGTTGCTAAAGTAAATTTGGGGAAGAAAAAAAGATTAAATTATATGGGTTAATACAATTCCGTATATTCCCAATAACCCCCAGTATTATCATTTTAAATACCAATATTTTATATTAGATGAATGCCAACACTGCTATATTTAGTTTAATAACTTCTCGTTACCATAGGAATTTTGCAATTGAAAGTCAAATGATCGTGATACTAATTGCAAAATACTAATTTCTTCAGCGCTGTCTTCATTAAATTCGCGTTTTGTATTAAAAAAAAAAAACTGTTAAAATATTCTTTTTTTTTTTCAAAATGAGACCACTTTATTTAGTAAGCGTGGATGAAAGATTCTGTGATATACAGTCAGTGTAAAAAGTATTCTTACAGTACAACAGTTGATTTAAAACAGATCCGTTCATAAAAATTATAAACATAAATTCCATTTTAATTAATTATAAATACGTATTAGAACATATTTTCACTATTTTCATGTGAAATTTACACAAAATTAATTTTATACATCCCGAACACGTTGAAAACGTCAAGTTCGACCAATAATGATAAATTTATCTTATTCTTAAGGAATTTAAATATCTTTCAAAAACAGATTTTTTCTCTACGTTAATTAGATTCCGAAATATAAAGGATTTCGTAAATATTAGGAAACGAAATGTGGACATATTTGAGGGACCGGAAGTGAGCATTTAAAGGGCCAGAATGACAAAAATTATTTTAAACAGTGTTAAATTTTAAAATATAAATTTAGCAAGTTTTTAAAAGATACATAAATTACTGTTCCGGAAATCAATCAGAAAATCAAATAAATTAATCAGCAAATATTAGAATTTCTTTTAAAGAAACAACACTTTAATCTTTAAATGCGATTTTCCCAGAACTGGCTTTTACCTATAATTTGCACGCTTCAAAAACGATAACTCAAAATGTTTTTATAATATCACTATGGAATTTCGTGAGCGTGATCTGTATATTGTTTTCTAAGGAATGTACTAAAAGAATTTTAATCACTAAAATATTTCCCAAATTATGGCCTGTTATTCGAATAATAGCATAGAAAATTTGGGTAAAATTTCAGTATAACTATTCATTTGGCCGTAATTTTTTATATTTTTAACAAAAACTTAAAATTTTAGTACGTGCAAAAACATAGCAGGTAACAACATAGATCCTTTGGTATTAATTTTTTTGAAATATGTATAAAAGTTTTTGATGTAGCATTTTGTAAATTTTTAAAAATGCTTAAAATTGTGCACATATTTAACATTTCTGAAGAATAATATTGGAATACATCAAATTTTAGTAGCTGAATATTCATGTTTTCTAAAGTGAAATAAGAAAAATGGTTACAATGTACATATGCAGTGTATTTAAAAAAAAGTGCTCTGAACGTGTTCGGGAAACTTAAAAGGTTTTTCAGTCGAAATTTTAATGTAATGAGAAATTAGAAATTCTGTAATGTGTCGTCAAAAGTAAATAGACAATTGTTTCAGAAAATAACTGATTTTAAAGCTCCGTAAAAATGGTAAATCATACAACAAGATTTCTGATCTGGTTGGTAGACCCTGTCCAACTGTGCAGTCAATCATAAAGTTTGCTGCCACTGGAATGTTCAAAGCAGTTCTCGTACTGGGAGGCCATTGAAATAATCTGACAGACGGTTTCTGGTACGTTCATTAAAGAAGGGTCCCAAAATAAGTGCTCCTACATTATCATCAGAACTGAAGAACATGGGAACAGCTGTCTCCGTAAGTACTGTTCGAAATGCATACATAATTGAAGGTTACCATATCTGTGTTGCCAGACAAAAATTCTTTGTTAGTGAGAAGAATCAGAAGCTGCGATTGTCTTTCGCCAAGCAATATATTAATGAAAGTGCAGATTTCTGGTAAAAGATTATCTTTACTGATGAAAGAAAATACAACATATTTGGATCGGACGGGAGACGAATGGTATGAAGAAAGCGCAATACAGAAATGCATTCTAAGAATTTAGTGCCAACAGTGAAACATAGGTGTGAAAGTCTGCTTGTTTGGGTGTGTATGAGTGCTTCTGGAATGGGCAAATTAGTCTTTGTTAAAGGCGTTATGAATCATCTGTTTTATATTGATATTTTAAACAACAATAATTTAGGATCTCGTGCAACAAAAATGGGCTTAAATGGTGAACACATTTTCAAGCATGATAATTACCCCAACCACCCAGCCCTAAACACAAGGCTCTGTATACTATATAATACCCCAAAGTTATGAAATTTCCTCAATCGCCGGACCTCAACATTATCGAGAATTTATGGGACGTTTTTGATAAAAATATTAGATCCAGACATATTTCTAATAAAAATGATTTGGAATCAGCTCTTAATAAAGAATGGAACGCTATATCTTGCTCAGTAACGGCAAAATTGTTGTAATTGATGCCAAAGAAATTCAAGGCAGTTATTCCAGCTAAAGGATATTCTACAGTGTATTAGCTGAAATATTCTGATTATATTGCCGACTATATGACGGATGTACGAATACTTTTTATACCACAGGATGTTGGATTGTTTGAGTTTTGTGAATATTTATTCATGTATAAAATTATTTTTGTTTAAATTTCACATGAGACTTGTGAAAATATGTTCTATTATATATTTATAATTAATTAAAATGGAATTAAAATGTTTATAATTTTTGTGAAAGGATAAAAATCAGTTGTCGTACTGTACGAATACTTCTTACACTCACTGTAATTTTATGTTTTAAAATTGAGACTCAAAACTGTTTCAGTGGCTCAGTTTCTACGTAATGGTGGTTGTTTGAAAGCCTCTAACGTGTAACAATGGAAACTTTTAAGCCACTTGCATTTATGCCTAAGACGAGAATGTACTCCATTAATTGTTATTTGCATGCTTCCCTGTTCTTAGCCCTGGGTTGGGCTCTACCAGTTAGCGGAAGCGGCAGGTTGGGATTCTTCATCATTTAGAAACGGGTACAACAGAAGACCCCCCTAATGTTTGACCTACCAACCCAAGGTGTATAATTTTATTTGGAGGACATTACGACCACGACCTATTTAACGTTCCACAACCGCATTTAGTGGACACGACGGATTTTTGGTTAAGCGAAATTCGAATTTATTACTTTTCGATTATGAGAAGAGTATCTTAAAGAACCAAACCAGTGCAACTTACCTATGAATTGTGAAACATAGACAATTAGGTTAATTTTTCGTCTGCCTGCTCCGTGGATACATTTTTCGGTTATTAACTGCGAATGCATAATATTTCCTATAAATCCTAATATATATGTATTATCAGTACCAATGTAAATGAATTATCAAAATATTATTTTTAATGTTTTTATAAAGAATGTGTGTGGCCATGCCAATAAATTTTAATATATCACCATTAGAAAAGCTATATTCTCCTGGGCCGCTTACAGTTGTGAAAATCTTTAATGAAAATTATTTTAAATATAATTTTCTACACGTGAAAAAAACAGAAACGAATTAGTTGTCCGAGTAGAACAACTAAAAATAGAATTCATACACACAGTTTCGATCAAGAAAATGACTTGTAAAATATTGCTAAAATTGGAATATAGACTTTCAGATTCAAATTCCTACTTTGGAATATGAATGATATAATTAATATCTGAAAGCTTATATTGGACGATATTTAAATAAGTTAGTCTTTTGAAAAGAATTATTAATATTCCTTTTAGTATTAGTACCCAATATTAAAATTGATATCCTTCCTATAACAATTGATACTCTTGATTTTTCTATTTGCAACAATCGCATAATTCTGACAATATATTATAACCTTACCTTCATAAAAATACGACTTGTTCATGATAACGGTATCAGTATTTACGGATTTTAAGTTTTCTTTAATTTATTTTAATTCCCGTAGTGCAGTTTTTATTCCGTTTTGATTTTCTTATGCCGTATAATAGATATTTTAAGTTATTCGTTTTATTATTAATGCTATGATTTCCACCATCCTTAATTTGTGATTGTTGTATTTTTTACTATTAACTTTACAATTAAAAATTAAAGTATATGTCATGTAAGTTAATAGGTGTTGATCGGTATCAGTGATATTTTGCAAACAATTTGAAATTTTAAGTAGAATACAAATATTTTTTCAAGTGTTTATCAACGTTTTAAATTTCATTCTTATCTATTTTAAATAAATTATTAATTTATGCTTTAAAATATTAATCTAAATACATTTGATGCTTTAAATGCTATTCTAGTTAACCCCTACTCTTATCAAGCTAAATATTATCTAGTATTTCGATTAAATCTAATAAAAGGCGCGCAATTGAATTTGCTTTTAGAATAGAGTTGGGATATTCACTTTGAACCCCTCCCCCCCCCCATTTTTTCATTAGTTACTTTTGCATCTTGAAAATATACCTGAAGGAAAAGTTAATATAACGATAGAAATTAGATATTAAATTTTACTGTAAAAATCAATAAATTAAAGCTGAATTAAACAAAATCCCACCGTTACCATGCCACCCAACTTGTCTAGTGGTCAGCGTGCCTGAGTGCGGATAGGGAGGTCCTGGGTTCGAATCCCGGTTCAGCCATGGATGTACTTTCTCTATCTATCCTATCTTTGTGTCCTTTCCTTCTGTGAATGGTTGCCTACCCTATAAACGGGTTCTTATGGCATGTGTGTGTACTGAAGAAGTCGGACTCCACACCAAATGCGGTTCAGGCCGAGCTGGCAGCCGAATGGTTAGCGCTCTTGCCTTCGGTTCAACAGTTCGTGGGTTCGAATTTCACCTAGGGCATGGATGTTTGTAGTGGTTCGGAATCCACTTTAAGCCGTAGGTCCCGGTCTAATTAGCCCTCGTGTGCAAAAAATGACCGTTGAGCGACAAACCAACCAACCAACCAAATGCGGTTCAGTTTGAAAAAGTGGAGCAGTGCATCCCAATTTGCTGGCACGCGAGAACAACAACCATTGCTTTGTTTTGAGACAGCATTCCTCACAGAGAAAAGTCCTCGGTTCGTTCTCAGCCAGTGTCTAACAAAGGAAAAATCGCGTTTCATTTCTGTTTTCTGTATTCACTTTCATCATGGTGGGTTCTTGAAAATTATCGAATTATTTCAGTTAAATCGTTCGGCTGCACACAAAACGGTATCAAATTTGAATAAAATAGCGTATTCAGTTAAATATATGAAATTAGTTCAATTATATTTATGTAACTATATTTAATAATTTAATCAAACAAAATAATGCACTCTATTTCATTTTTCTATTTTTTAAATCAGGAGTGTTATTGCCTGTTGAAATTCCCATCACATACCGTGCAAATTGATGTTTTTAGATTTTTTATCTATAGTTTTGTTGACATTTATGCAAGGAAAACTTCGATCACAAATATATGTCCACCCAAATATAAATAACATCCCCAAGAAATTTCTTCATGCACAAAACGATTTTAGCAAATAAAAGGTTGTAAAAGCGCTTAATGTCAACCTTTCTTGTATCTGATTTTAAATCAGCCGAGTGTATGCAGTGGAATGGGTAGTAATCTACCATTCGGTGCAGTGGCTCGAGGTTGTAGGACAAACGTGGACGGTGATACTCAAAGCGACAGGTCTAGATACAGAGTCAGTGAGAGAGTACGGATGGGTTTCTGAAGAATGACTCAACTGAAACGCCTGCAAACGATTTGGCAAAGGAAGTCTTCTGAAGGAGGTAGTGGAATGGTCCTCAAATGGCATCCAAATACAACCCAAACGTGTTACATTGGTAAATCTGGCAAGTACAGTGGCTAGGCAAGCAGCTGTACACATTGCAGAGTATATTCCGACGCCGCAGGCGGACAGCCTACTCGCGAAGCGAGTGTAAGGCTATTAATGTCCGCTACGTGATGGTACCCATCACTGGGAGGCAACAGGTTCCCTGTCGGGCATGGAAAAGAGAGCCGTTCCAGTAGCCGAGATTACAGATGAGTTACCATTCTGCCTGACCGATGTTCTGGTCTTTCTTCTGAAGTCTCTTGGCTCAGTTCCGGAATAAACCAGACAAGCCACTCCTTCAACCCAACGTGTATGCAATATTCCCCGTTTATTGCAGATATTATAATTCACATCACTAAGCCCGGACGCGAGGTGAACCCCACGCAGTCGACGTCACCTTTACATGTGTGAGCTTGGGTATGAAATCCCTCATGGGGGTCTTTGTGGGAAAGTGGTCCGTATTTACGCTAGTCTAGAGGGAAACCCTGAAAACCTCTAGAACCCACCCCGAGCTGGCATGCAACTCTGCTGCTGTTACAGGGAAAGCTGCAGCTTACTCTGAAGTCGTTGGTCTTGATACTGTGTTGAATAGGTCTCCGGAATTTGCAGAGAATATTGGCTGATGCAAGTAATATGCGGTCGAACGTTATCCGTCTGATAAAGGGCAATGGATTCTCCCTGAATGTACGAGAGTGTCACCCGCCGCAGAATATCATCCACGTGACGTTATCACCGTGAATATGAACTGGAGGTGAGATTGAATCGTATGCAATGGCACTCCAAACCAAGAGGCTGCGTTGTCGCGTGGTGAGGCATTCCATAATTGCTGCAGGATTGGTTCTGTCTCCAATTCCACGCCACATTCATACCCGGAGACTATCATTGAAGAAACAAAAGCGGACTGATCTGAGAAGACGATCCTGTGCCATTACGTCGTCCACATCACTTAATCCAGCACTATTTCAGATGTAGGCGTCTATGCTGTGTGATCAATGGCTGTCTTTTTAACGGACGCCATGAGCGCAGGCTAGTAGCCACCAGTTGACGAAAATGGTTCTGCTCGATGTGTGATCATCCAAGCTGTCTTGTGCACACTGCAGAATTTCGTGAAACGTGTTTTGTGGGGGTCACCGCCACCTCCCGTCGGACATTTCAATCCACGCTTGCTGACACTACTGTGTCTGCACTGGTACCCCGCAATTTTTCTACCGTTCCTTGTTCCAACCATGTTCGCAATTGATGGTGCACTGTGAATGCGTCCGGGTGTCGATCAACTACAATTTGCCTTAAGGACTAAACTGACCTTAATCCGATTACGTTGCGTGTCGTAAGCTCATCGTTCTACTACAACTGACTCCTTCGACGACGGCCTGGCATTTTCTGCAATACATGCGTCTTTTGCGACAAGAACAAACCTTCAACGATTATTTTCTAAGCCACAATAATGGCGTGAATATTGCCTACTTTGCCGGTTTTGTGAGCTGAGCATTTCGCATCATTTTCATAATTCAGTAAGTTGCGTTTACCATGAAATATGCATAATTTTCTGGCCACTCCTTCATGGTGTTGCATTTTCAAAGTCGGGCAATGTATTGTATTTCAATTTGTCAGCTTGGATCAAAATATCAAAAACTTTAAGCGTAATTAATTCCTATCGAAATTCTTAATCCTTATAGAATATTTAATCTCAGTTGTGAAATCTGTGCACCCAAGATGAGTACCAAATATTTCTATAATCTACATCTTCACTTGTCATGACCTAGTTATGAAAACTTGGACTGAAATTATCATTAAATTCTCACAAGTAGCAAATAGATTGTCAAATGTACATTTGTGAAATTTTCATAAGAAATCCATAACTAAATTACAGTTATGAAAACGATATATAAGGATTGCATAACTTATAAAATTAATATCGAATTTCTTTTTCCTGTTTAGCTTATTGATTCTTTTTTAGTATTCGTTTTTAATGTGATTTATTATGGGTCTTCAGTTCTGATAATAGGCAGCAAAAATTAACTGGTACCATGTAAATATATTATGTAAAATTGTTTCTCTCGTTTCAATAAAGTGAACAAAGGCCATATCCAATAAGAATTTATCATAATGAGATCTTTTTTCAAAATTAAAGCAAACTAGTTAGCTAAAAATATATAGTTTATTTGAAGATATTTTACGTGAAGCTGCTCTCTTTGAGTAAAACTGTTCAAAAGTATAAATTTGGATTATTTTTTAAATGTCTTCAAATAATCGATTGCCTTGCATTTGAACAAAATATTATGATCAATAAATCTGTACAACCCCTTGTTATTTTTTGTAAACATAATTCGTAAGTGAACACAAGTTTTAAATTATAGTTTTCAAGTAGATAACTACTTTTAAGAAAAAGGAATAAATTTTCTGAATTAAGCTGAAGTATTGATTATCACTATAATGTTTCGAACTTCCACTATGCTTTCAGGGGTCCTATGATAGAAAAGTGAAGCAAATGCGCTTTACTCGTTGGCCGGATTTCGGCTGTCCAG
This sequence comes from Latrodectus elegans, assembly GCA_030067965.1. NCBI lineage: Eukaryota > Metazoa > Arthropoda > Arachnida > Araneae > Theridiidae > Latrodectus > Latrodectus elegans. Next base: position 85,037,249 of record CM057811.1, read on the forward strand.
AAAATCCAGACCTCATCAATTCCGTGCGGGCTGTGCGAGATCATATATCACAAATTCCACCAGGACCTATTATAGTTCATTGCAGGTAAGTTTTGCAGTGTTGTTATATAGACATGTAATTAACCATCAACGTTATGTTGTATTGGTGTATTAATAAAATTTTGTTAATCCTTGTTTAAAAGATGTTTTACATTGAAACTTTTTTTGAGTATACCATTTTGGTTTGGTGAAATATGAAACAAATTTGTTTTAAATATATTACATGTCTATATATGATTAAATATTTTCACTTTCGATGATGGAAAATATTAGTTATTGCGTTCTTATTTCCTGTAGTGCACATGAATTCATATCAAAGTAAGGCTACATATTTAAGTAAAAACTTGATCCGTTATACGGTTACGTGGTACAGAGTATGTGGTTACAGGATATAGTATAATTATCGACGTCGAATGGTACGGGTTATTATGGCCCTATTTATTCCAGATGATAAGTCTTAAATTTTACTTGTCAAAATTTCACCAAAACTTATGTCTTGTTAAAGTAATAATGAATATTAAGTTTGTAATAAGCGTTTGCAATATTTGATGTATAATATGTGTTTAGTAGAATTTGTTTAATTGCAGAACATTTAGTCTACAATAATATTCCAAAACTGATTTTTTTTTTTTTTTTTATCTGAGATTGATTGAAATGTGAATTTTAAAATCTTAAATTGCTTGTATAATTTCAAATGTTGGAGAAAGCTACTTATATTAAATAGGCAAATAATTATTGTATCGATCTTCGGGGTTCTTGTGGATTGAGAGTTGAAGAAAGAACCACTCAATGAACAAAATACTTCCATTCGTAAAAAAATTCCTCTAGATATAGCAGCTGTAACAATGCTGCGGTATTTATACCTGACTTGGCGGGGAAATCTACCAATTTCACCAAGGTTCTGGAAGCTTCTAGGCTCTCTCGCTAAATATTGGTCCTAGAGCTTAGGTGATGGATGTTTCCAGAATTATCTATTTCTCACCAAGTCGCTAGAGATATCGCCATCTGCCTCCAAGTTTTCTCGCCAAAACATCGCCAAGTCACCAAATCAATAAAAAAAACCGCTTTTAATGTATAACACTTCTAAATACCGCCATTTTTGCCAAAAATATATTTCCGATCTGTCTGAGATATTTTAAGACATATACAATAATTATTTATAAATTTGTAACATTGCCCCCCTCTCAAGGAATGCATGTCCCGGGCAGTACAATCCCTTGATAGGAGGCTAAATTTAATATAGAAGAATTTACATTTTAAGAGGATAGAGAACACATTACATTCACAAACAACTAAAAATACAAATAATACTGCCTTTGTTCACATATTTACAATTGTTCACACACTTTAATGGATTGTACTAAATTGCAATATTCTACGTTTGGGATAGAAATTTATCTTCAGTTTTTTGTCATCCAAGTATGGTTTTGGGAAAGTTTTTCATGCAATTTCCATCATTCAAACATGGTGAATTATGATTCAATTGCTCGCTTGGTCCGTAAATCACGTTTTTTACCACTATGTTCTACATCTCCGGGTCTTTTTGTATATTATTAAATTCAACTTCGGTTATTTTGTCAATATCTGTAGGATGTATTCTATCGTATATTCATATGAGATTGTGTCAGACACTCTCTTCGTTAATGCCATTCAGCTGTATGCATCCAGAATCTAACTGTTAAAAGAAGTGTTATTTTGTGAGGACTCCCGTAAATATCATTTGTTTTTGTCTAGAAACTCTGGTTTTTATATCGTGTTGATGCATGGAGTCATGGTTGAGAATTTGATTGTATGTTTCATTGTCTCTGATCATTAAGCAGTAAACATAGAACTCCTTGGAAGTGACTTCGCTTGTTTCTATACCTGTTTCAGGTTGCCTTTTTTCTTATTAAAATAATATCCGCATTTTCACCGTATAGAAACATTAATTAGTGATATTGGAGGGCATCTTATGAACGATGTGTCTCTGCAATTCGTTTTAAGTCCTTCTCATCATTGTACAATTATGTCACGGCTTGTGTTTTCATTGTCTACAGTTACGATGGAGACTTCGCCTATGTGATATGCATTAAATCGAGTTCGTGTTTTCCAGGTTGTCTGTGGTCGGCTCGAATTATAACTTTATAGTCGCCGAAAATCATTTGGTCTAATTTTGTTTTGAATAAGGTGTGTGTGTGTGTAAAACTAGTTGCACATTTTGTATTATTTTTTTTTGCCTTAGTCCACTGATGTTGATCAATTTCTCTTTTTTTTTTATTTAAGATGCTTTTTACTCTCAGAAATCTAAAGTTTTTTTTGGGTATTGGTAGAAGTGACACCATTTTGTGTTAGATTTATCCTAGCATAGAACAAACATAATCGACTTCATCTGCGTTAGTCTTGAAGTAACATCGAATGACGTCATATAGAAGCAGGCATTGTACATTTCTGTATTTAATTCCGGAGTTTTCCCGGTTATATAATGTAGAAATTCCTGTTAAGGTGCTTCCAGTGGTGGTAATAGAATATTTCCATTTATGAAACAGATTTCTGGTGTTTATTCGTATTTCTGAATTTTTTCGCGATTATCCATTTTTCTCTTTTTTTTGGTTATTTCTTCATTTTTCCCGATTATGACGAGTTTGTGTTTGTGGCATTCCGCTACGACCCAACGAAAGAATATATCATTTATTAGGTTGCACTGATTAATTGTTCTGTACCATGCTTCTCGTAAAGTGATATTTTCATGGGTGCCTTGCGTTTGCAGTCTTTTACTATAATATTGTATTCACAGTTCTTGATTCTTCAATTCGTTCATTTCTTGATTCTTCAATTTGTTCATTTCTTTATTCTTCAGTTTCACTGCTTCTCACGTTCACTCTCATTTCTTCAGAATGTAAACTTTCTTCACGCTCTTCGATTGCTTCGTTTTTTTGTTATTCTTTTTGTTATTTTACTCTAAAACTAGCAAGATCTCATCCTCTTTTACGTTTAATCAGTCTAAAATATAAATTAAAGCTTTTTTATTAGGAAATACACAAAGTACATTTTAAAATTTTTTCACGCTTAAGTTTCGATTTATTGTCAATCCCTGTATCACTTTGATTATTCACATTTCACTGCTTGTTTTTATTCATATTTGCACTTCATTGGTAAAAAACTGACATTCAAACCTACGACGGATCGTGCTTTATACACCCATTCCTCCCAATAGGTAGCCCCACCTATACCTCTCACCAAAAAACTAATAATCTATGTTCTGGAACATTCCACAAAATTTGAGTATATTCTAGACTAGTCCCGTGCATTCCAGAATGTTATGGAATGCTCTGGAGTACATTCGAATGTTCGGGACTGGACTGTTTCAGAAATTGGGACTGTACTGTTCCAGGGTGTGGGCCACTATCTCCCCCTCACACATGCCATAGGGACCCGTTTATAAGGTAGGCATCATTCATACTTCATTCACATACACAAGGAAAATACAAAGACAGGATAGAGAGAGAGAGAGAGTGAGAGAAAATACATCCATACATCTCTCTCTATCCTGTCTGAATCCATGTACCGGGATCCGAACCCAGGACCTCCCTATCCTTAGTTAGGCACGCTAAGAACTAGACTAGTTGGCTGGCAAAAGAATTGGCTAAAATAATATCAATAAAAATTTAAAGTTCTAAGGAAACGATCAAAATAATTCTGCCATCATAGCGAATTTCGAAATCACATCGTCGAGTTTTTAACCGAATCATTAACTGTCTATCGTCGATTGAATAACTCTAGGATTCGATTCCCACCTTGTAGTTAGATGTCTATTATGGTTCGATATACTACACTGGTGGAAATGCAATTAAAGACGCTCAAAAATTCACTTATTTTTTAAATAAATGCCCGTGATATTTTTTTTTTGTACCAACAATATTTGAATTAAATTTTTTGACTCAATAATTTTGTGCAAAAAACTTACAAAGAAAAACTAATTTAGTGAGTATTTACATTATTTAGTTTAAAAAATCCAATATTTCAAGTGGAAATGCGATTAAAGACAATTTAAATCTAGAAATTCAGTTATCTACCACTTCAATTTTGTTTCTAAAGTGCATAAAAGGAGCAATTTGTTGTCTCTTGTGTGTTAGATACTAAATATTTCAAAACATCTTGGTTCAAACACTTATTATTCAAAGGTAATTATAGAATGGGACCTAACATTATGCTTTCGATAGAAGAGCGAGCAAAAATTCGAATTTTAAAGGAAGATGTCTACTCAAATAGGTAAATTGTAAAGAAAATTAATCGCGCCCTGCAACTATTATATGCAATTTTTTAAATCTAGGTGATATGTATGGAGTTAAGAGGCGTCGAGGTATATTTGTAGTAAATTAAGAGACTCAAAAGCGGCAGATAATTCGCGAGGCAGTAAGACCTAACGTAAATTTCACTAAAATTACGAGAGATTTACGCCCATCTGTTATACAACTCGAAAAACCATACGAATAATCAATTAATCTGGAGTTGTTAAATGGGCGAAAACACATTAACATACCTCTCTTAAAAAAAGGATCGTTTGAAATTTTAAAAAAAAAAAAAAAAAAAAAAAAAATGCAAATTGGGATTTAGAATGGAACAATATGGTGTTCAGTGATGAAAAAATTTTAAATTAAATGTACCAGATCGAAACAAGTCTTACTGCCATCGCACAGTGACCAAAAAGGATTTTTCAATTAGCCGCAGTTTTAATAGAGGCACATGGATGGTGAGAGGAGATTTCTCGAGCTATGGAACAACCCCTATCAGTTGGAGCAATATAATCGGAGGAATTCATTTTAGGTGTGAACTACTAGATAACCTTCTGTTGAATTATGCGAAAGATATGGATATTTTAACAGGACAATGCCGAGCCTTCACAACTCTAAAGCAATTAAAGCCTTTTTTATGGAGCGAAACTTCAATGTTATGGACTGGCCAACTAGAAGTCCCGATCTGAACCCTATTCAAAACACATCTGGGGATTGATAACACAAAAAGTTTACGAAAACGGCCACTTTCAGTCAGTAGTGGATTTAAAAGACAAAATTCGTGAGGTATGGACAAATTTGCCCCTTTGAATTACCTTCAAAATCTTGTGAAAAAGATGGCAAATGGAATGCATGAAGTAATTGTAAAGAATGCAACAATCGATGTGTCACTCATTATTAATTAATAAATTTGTTCAAAAAACAACAAGCATTTTTAATTGCATTTCCACTCGAAATTTTTGATTTTTAAATTAATTCATCTAAATTCTTACTAAATTAAGTTTTCTTTGCAATTTTTTTACACTGAATAATTGAAGACTATAAATGTGATTAAAATAAAGGTAATTAAAAAATATCATGCACTTTTATATGAAAAATAATTGAATTTTTGAGTGTCTTATATTGCATTTTTACCTGTTGTTGTATGTGTATTTTATGTGTATATTATGTGTATTTTTTAATTAATAATGATCCTTGTCTATTTATCCACCTTAGGGGGAGGGGAAAGGTTGCAACTAGTTTCTGAATATCTAGTCTTGAACTCTCTCTTATCGGCGAATTTCTGAACGAGTTTTCAATTAAAAACTTCGATTTGTTTATCTCTTGTGTATCCACCCATTTAGTTAAGTTTCGAGAAATAGTTCGTTTATAAAATTATGTGTTGAGAGAAATATTCTTCTTTCTGTGTTTTTACTGCATTTTCTGTGAGTCTCATGAAGTTTTTAATTTAAATTTGTTGGTCAACATAAAGTTTATAGAATTTCTGTGGCTTATGTCTTCGTCAATGATAGTAAAATAATTGTATAGTTTTAAGAAATCAAAGCTACATGTAACTTCCACTAAAGCAATAAAACAATGGATGAACACCCCCCCTTCGGAATTCTATTTGGAAATTGTTTAGATGCTATGTCTTATTGTTATTCTATCCTACAGCCAAAGACTTGTATTTGTTTCATTAATCTATTCAATTTAGTAAACTTTACCAAAATCTGAATAAATAAAAGTAAAAACGTGTGTACTGAATTTAAAATATTAAAAACTAAACACACATATATTTTACTTTTCTTGATAATTCTCTAAACTTTAGCAATTAATTAATGACAGTACTTAGAAATTTTTTGAGATTGTTGGTTAGTTACTGCTGAATGGCGTTTGGATTTCACGAACTTTAAAGAGGAATAAAATGTTGCTCATAAGTACGTTGTTTCGAATATTGAAATACTTCGAAAAGTAGGCCATTTTTATTCAGGATGCTTCGATTCTAGTATAAATTTCCAAAATTATAGTAATTGGCGCCGACTTATACTTTGATTATAGAGCTTGATCTTCTCTCGAGTACATTTATGGAGAGCCACAAATAATCCTTCAAGAGCCGCAGGTTGACTACCCCTGCTCTAAGAGATGCTCAGTTCAATAGAAAATTTCGTGTCTTTATACCGCAAACAAGCCGTCATCGGAAATGTAAATCACATTAGGTAACACTGTACAGAGATACTTCTGCCCACCAGTGTTTGCTTACAAAGTCCACGTCCTTACCATAGCATATAATTTTGCGATAATTTTTTTTGTAGTGTACGACATTGATTAGAACTAATAGATTCGTGATTTACTGCACTATTTGCCCGTAGCTTCTGCTTCTAAAATCGTGTTTGGACTTAATAATTAGGCGAGATTTGTCGTCGAGTTTACAAATGAGAAGTTTGCTGGAATGAATCCCGTTTTTGACAGTTTCAATCCCAGTCGATATGCGCTATGCAAGTTGCATTCGCTTTATGTGAAATCAATCAGATGGAAATGCAGCAAATGATTTATACCGCGAGCTTAGCAGACGTGAATTATCAGAAAAGTTGTACTCAATTGAGACCTTTATCATGACGAGAACTAAAAGATTTGTCTTCGATTCCAACAGTTGTTGAAAAACAATAGCTTTGTTACACCTCTGGTAAGTGCCTGTGAGCTTGCTTTCCTTGCGATAATTTGCCGCTCCCATTACATAAACATGACGCGCATATCAGCAAATTCACATATACCAAGACTGGATCTACCGTCCTAGTTAATAACTTTATTCTAAAATTAGAATTTCATTGAAAGTAAATGGTTATCATGGACTTGCGACCCCTAGTCTAAGCATGCATGCATGGTAATGTAAATGTATAGATAGATTTAATTTTCATGTAAATTGAATTCCTTTTTACAGAATAAGTATTTTTTTCAAGGGAAATAACATCCATGACTTTTATTAGATAAGAAGATATGAAAAACACTAATAGGCATTTTTTCGTCCTTATTTTATTTTTTTATCATCAAATGTATAATACGATTCTCCAGTAAAATTCAAATGTGATATCGGTGTTTATAAACTTTTTTTTATCAACTGTAAAATTGTTATTTGTGTTTCGGGATTTTGGCAGGCTGCAATCGGCAGCTGGAAATACACAGAAATATCTTGCTTCTATTTTTTCGTAAGGCCTATAATATTTCCTAATTGTCTGCAAAAAAGTGTTCTTCTAAAGATGTTATTAACCGAAACTTTGAATTCTTAGCAAATTTGTGTATAAAATGATTTTCATAAATATCGCTGAAAAAAACTAGAAATATGTCAAAATACACATATGAACCAAGGAGACATATTATTTTAAACATTAAAACAAATTTCATGTGAATTGCGTTATATTTTACAGTCTCTCTAAATATTAATCCTTCATTTATTATAGTATTGTTCCTTTTTTCATTCTGTCAGTAAACTCTAGTATCAGTGCAATGGATGTTCATGGTATTCGATCTCAACAGGAATTTTCATATTGTATAATTCTATTATACAAAATTTTTAATTTTCAGAAAACAATTAAAGCGCAAAGGATAAATTTATATCCAAAATAAATTTAGAGACATTCTTTTTTAATTGAAGAAAATTTTTTCCTTTTATATATCAAATCTCTCATGTTTTTGAACATTTTGATTAATTGTCTTAAGGAATAGGGGCAATGCTTTGAATAATTTTGTAATTTTCTCTTGCTTGGTAGTTTTTAAAAGCTCCTTCAATTCAGATTCATACGCAGCAGTCGCATTAGCAATTTGCCTCTTAAAAATAAGACTTAGTTCCATAGACGGATCAATGTTCATAAAGAAATCGCAAACCTCATTTGCCATTCTTAAACCTTCACTAAGACTTTTCAAATTAAATGTCACATTTCCAATGCTTGTTGAAGCTTCTTCTTCACTGGGCTATGGATTTAACATTTGCAAGTCGGTTTCAGTCAAATCTTCATCTTGCGATTCAAGCAATTCCTGAATGTCACTTGATTGTATGTGTTCGAATTTATCTTGTTCTATTCCATTCGCGATTTCGGCTATGTTTGTAGTCAAAGTTTGAACTTGCATAGATTCTTCGTCATTTTTCGAAGGCAGAGCAGGCCATTTTTTTCTAGCCGGACTTTAATGTATGTGGCTTCAGTTCTTCCCAATAATTCTTTTATGTTTACGATGCATTTTGCTGTGTCAACTTTTTTCCAGCATTCCATAACATTTCGCTCAGGATTACATTCCATATTATCCAATATGACTTTGCAGGCCTGGATTATTCTTTGGTCCATAGGTTGAAGCAAACCCGTCGTGTTGGGAGGTAAAAATGCCACTTTTATATTTGGATGCATAGTTTCAAGTTCGCGAGGATGACTGGGTGCATTGTCCGAAACTAAAGATGCTTTAAATTCTATTTTTTTATTGTTATTTTTTTAAACAAGTTTCAACTTTAGAAACTAAGCAATTACAGAACCAGTCACAAAAAATAGCGCTTGTAACCCACTCTTTCATATTAGCATGCCGAAACATTGGCAGATTGTCCTTGTTTTGATTTTTTAAAGTCTGAGGATTAAATTATCTGTAAAGCGTCAGTGGCTCAGTGACACATTATCCAGATGCATTAGAACATAGCAGCAGTGTAACTCTATCCTTTGCTGCCTTAAATACAGGCGCAGTGTTTTCGCTTTGAGAAATGAATATTTTGTTTGTCATTCTCTTACAAAACAGTGCAATTTCGTCTGCATTAAATACTTGCTCCATCAGATACTCTCCCTCATCAGCTACTACGTTTACGAACTCATCTAGATATCGTTCTGCTGCAGCAGTGTCTGCAGATGTTTCTTCTACAACGATCTTTATGTTATGCAATGATTGTCACATCTTAAATTTATTAAACCAGCCTTCCAATGCTTGAAATTATCCATCTATTCATTCTCCACTACAACTATCATCAGGTTCTTTAAAATGAGCCGTAAAGACGCTTTGCTTTCTCCCGGACCATTTAACCACTCAGGGGCACTCGTATTTTTGTTGTGGTCTTCGATCCATAATAACAATTTCACTTCCATTTTTTCCATTGCTGGATCATCGTAGTTTTCGCTGACAGTGAAGTTGAAGCTACAGACGACCTTATTTTACTTTTTATCGATCGTATAGTTGATTCTTTGACATTGAATGAGCGTGATATGGATGCAAATGACTCTTCAAGACGTAAACGATCTAGCAGATCTATTTACACTTTAAGCGGTAACGCAAATTTTTCTTTTCGTGTCGAAAGTAGTTTCTCTTTTTTTTAATTGACATTATAAATTAGGAAAAAAGCGGTAGAGACGTATTACTTGATCACAATTTTTGTAACGAATGTAAAAGACGAAACAATAAAACATGCAAAGCAGCTTTTACCATAGAACGGAACAGCAAGATTTAAAAATGTATTTTATTCATTGAGTAATAAGGTTGCTTTCATTCTGTTTAACATTCCTAAAAACACCGATCACGGCGTAGGAGGCTTATATCAAAGTCCTCGGCGATATCATTTAACAACATACTTTAGGCAAAACTATAATAAAATCTATTTTACTTTTTTAACTATCCATTTGACGGCATTTACGAAGAATATTGGGTTGGATACGTCCTCTGGAATCCTTTTATTATTATTATTATGTATGTATGTACTTATTAGACCCGCGAATAAAGAAATTTTTAGCCGCAAATATAAGAATTGGGTCGCATTTTTTTTAGTCCGCGAATGAAGAAAGCGTGAATAAGGAGCTTTTACTGTATTAACAATTACATAAAATATTTGAAAAAGTTATAAAGATTACCTGTATTAATCATAAGCATTTCATTTGCATAAAATGAATGTTTTCAATACTCAACAGCCCAAGCTAAGATAATTAGCAAAACTTTCAAATTCGTTTATATAAATTGAATTATTGGCAGCTATGTAATTTCGTTAACTTTAAGATCTACTTAACCGTCCAAGTCGCACTCCCTCATTTTTGTAATATTTGAATGGTTTCGGACCTCCTGATTTCAAGTCGTATTGAATTCATTTATATCAGTGCCGAGCTGACAGCCAAATAATTAGTGAGTTCAGTTCAAAAGCTTATGGGTTTGACTACAAATTCGGATGTGACTGTTTTATTGTTCAAAATATGCATTAAACTGTAGATTCAGTTGATCTAACTAGTCCTCATTCAAAAATTGACTGAGCAAAATAAAGCCATCTCTTAATTCATGTTCCATCTCTTAAGAGAAATTGAAAGAAAACCTCTTAATCTGAATATTGTAAATAGAATTTTAGTTTATTTAATAGTTTGGTTCTTACTGTAAAGAACAACAGTTTTGTGATCTGCAAACTACCCAAAATATTTCTATCCGAAAAAGTATTAATAGAGACTCCAGTTCTCTCGAATGGATTTCAAAATTTGATTTCCTGCGATTAGAAAAATATAGAAAAAAATAAAAAAAATATTAGATATTCAATTAGAATACTGTGCTTTCATTTTGAGACAGATTGAACCGTATGCGGTAGAATAAAAAAAATTGAAATAAACTAAATAGTTGGGGGGTAATCATTCACTTCACACCATATTTTTAAAACACCTGAAATAAACGCTTCTGAGATTTCTTGCGTTTAACTTACAACACAAAATCAAAAGTCATTTCTCTCTTCCTATTTATTGTATAACTAATAAGTTTGATAGAAGTAAAAGCGACTGTGTTTTTTTTTTTTTTTTTTTTTTTTTTTTGAATTTTTTTTGAGAATTTTTAAAAGGGTTTGGAAAGATTTTAACCAACGAAAATTTTGGATCATCTTCCCAAAGTAAATCCCTGTAAGACTAAACCAAATTACTCGGCTATGAAATTGATAGTTGTAGAAAATAATGGTTGTGTGGGTTAACTTGAGATACTGAATCCTAGTCACACCTGATTTCTCTAAAGTGAGGCATGCATTTTGCTCTGATATATGTTCAAAATATTAGGAAGAGTAGAGTATTGACTAATTACTATAATTGATGTCTACATGGGGGCCATATATCCAGACTATTTTGTTTGTTACATGGTCGATATTCAAGTTATTAGAAATACGTGATGATAACACGTCTTCAACAGTAATCATCGGAAGATATCCAGGTTTACGTTCATTGATTGCAAATAGAAATCAACGATTGAAGTTTCGTGTAAAATTTTGGAAACAAATGCGGATTTTTAAAGTGGCCAATCAAATGCAATAGAAATGTAATTTTAATTATTTTGGGCGGATTTGACCAAACTTGTTAAAATTACGATCTTCAACTTAACGGCATGTGTTAACTTGATCTGGCAAAAGTAAAGTCTATAAAAGTCTCCAAAGTAGGAATATTAAAAATTTTACTACTTAATATCCATCTTTTGTTCAAACAGATGACTGTTCGCTTTTTAAAATATCAAATCTATAACTTTAGTCAACTGAAAACTTGAATACAAATATGCATATCTAGATTGGCTTTTTAATTTAAATTCCTTTTGTACTATTAAAACTAGACCAAAATATTTTATTATTTTTGAGGCTTCACATCTCTATTTAAAATTATTTGCTGATCTTACTCTTTGACTAATTTGTCAGATATCTCTTGGAATAAGTTGTTGCTTTAGCATGTCTTGCCTTGCATTTAGCCAAGAATTAGGTTTTACCCATTGGGTGGAAGTCTTTTTAAATTAGAAGCAGTGATCCAGCACAAGACTCCCCGGTGACTTTCCACACTCAGAGATATCGCTTCACTTGGAGCTCATTACGATCATGTTTTATTTAACACGACCCAATCACTTTTGATAAACAAGAATGACCTTCGGAAGTGTCAGATTCGAATTTGAACTTTCTGATGATAACAACGTTCAAACCAACCAACAGGCCACCATGGCATTCTTGGAATATGTTATATTTTCTTTTTAGACTGCCGTATTATATTCATGGACCATCTACACAATTTTTTTTGAAATTTATTCGTTATATATATGTATATATCTGTTATCTTTTAAAATATTAAATTCAATGTAATCCACTAAATGGTATGAATACTATTTCGATCATAAAGTAGCTCTGCGCTAATGAATAGGTTAATTTTTGTCATTCTGATACAAGATAAAAAAAAAGTATCCAACTGTTTCATGGCTTTGGTAGCAAATGAGGAACAATGTCTTGGAGTTATTCTTATGCCACGATGTATCTGACCAATGTGTCACTAATTTTTGTGCTAACGTTGCTAAAGTAAATTTGGGGAAGAAAAAAAGATTAAATTATATGGGTTAATACAATTCCGTATATTCCCAATAACCCCCAGTATTATCATTTTAAATACCAATATTTTATATTAGATGAATGCCAACACTGCTATATTTAGTTTAATAACTTCTCGTTACCATAGGAATTTTGCAATTGAAAGTCAAATGATCGTGATACTAATTGCAAAATACTAATTTCTTCAGCGCTGTCTTCATTAAATTCGCGTTTTGTATTAAAAAAAAAAAAACTGTTAAAATATTCTTTTTTTTTTTCAAAATGAGACCACTTTATTTAGTAAGCGTGGATGAAAGATTCTGTGATATACAGTCAGTGTAAAAAGTATTCTTACAGTACAACAGTTGATTTAAAACAGATCCGTTCATAAAAATTATAAACATAAATTCCATTTTAATTAATTATAAATACGTATTAGAACATATTTTCACTATTTTCATGTGAAATTTACACAAAATTAATTTTATACATCCCGAACACGTTGAAAACGTCAAGTTCGACCAATAATGATAAATTTATCTTATTCTTAAGGAATTTAAATATCTTTCAAAAACAGATTTTTTCTCTACGTTAATTAGATTCCGAAATATAAAGGATTTCGTAAATATTAGGAAACGAAATGTGGACATATTTGAGGGACCGGAAGTGAGCATTTAAAGGGCCAGAATGACAAAAATTATTTTAAACAGTGTTAAATTTTAAAATATAAATTTAGCAAGTTTTTAAAAGATACATAAATTACTGTTCCGGAAATCAATCAGAAAATCAAATAAATTAATCAGCAAATATTAGAATTTCTTTTAAAGAAACAACACTTTAATCTTTAAATGCGATTTTCCCAGAACTGGCTTTTACCTATAATTTGCACGCTTCAAAAACGATAACTCAAAATGTTTTTATAATATCACTATGGAATTTCGTGAGCGTGATCTGTATATTGTTTTCTAAGGAATGTACTAAAAGAATTTTAATCACTAAAATATTTCCCAAATTATGGCCTGTTATTCGAATAATAGCATAGAAAATTTGGGTAAAATTTCAGTATAACTATTCATTTGGCCGTAATTTTTTATATTTTTAACAAAAACTTAAAATTTTAGTACGTGCAAAAACATAGCAGGTAACAACATAGATCCTTTGGTATTAATTTTTTTGAAATATGTATAAAAGTTTTTGATGTAGCATTTTTGTAAATTTTTAAAAAATGCTTAAAATTGTGCACATATTTAACATTTCTGAAGAATAATATTGGAATACATCAAATTTTAGTAGCTGAATATTCATGTTTTCTAAAGTGAAATAAGAAAAAATGGTTACAATGTACATATGCAGTGTATTTAAAAAAAAGTGCTCTGAACGTGTTCGGGAAACTTAAAAGGTTTTTCAGTCGAAATTTTAATGTAATGAGAAATTAGAAATTCTGTAATGTGTCGTCAAAAGTAAATAGACAATTGTTTCAGAAAATAACTGATTTTAAAGCTCCGTAAAAATGGTAAATCATACAACAAGATTTCTGATCTGGTTGGTAGACCCCGTCCAACTGTGCAGTCAATCATAAAGTTTGCTGCCACTGGAATGTTCAAAGCAGTTCTCGTACTGGGAGGCCATTGAAATAATCTGACAGACGGTTTCTGGTACGTTCATTAAAGAAGGGTCCCAAAATAAGTGCTCCTACATTATCATCAGAACTGAAGAACATGGGAACAGCTGTCTCCGTAAGTACTGTTCGAAATGCATACATAATTGAAGGTTACCATATCTGTGTTGCCAGACAAAAATTCTTTGTTAGTGAGAAGAATCAGAAGCTGCGATTGTCTTTCGCCAAGCAATATATTAATGAAAGTGCAGATTTCTGGTAAAAGATTATCTTTACTGATGAAAGAAAATACAACATATTTGGATCGGACGGGAGACGAATGGTATGAAGAAAGCGCAATACAGAAATGCATTCTAAGAATTTAGTGCCAACAGTGAAACATAGGTGTGAAAGTCTGCTTGTTTGGGTGTGTATGAGTGCTTCTGGAATGGGCAAATTAGTCTTTGTTAAAGGCGTTATGAATCATCTGTTTTATATTGATATTTTAAACAACAATAATTTAGGATCTCGTGCAACAAAAATGGGCTTAAATGGTGAACACATTTTCAAGCATGATAATTACCCCAACCACCCAGCCCTAAACACAAGGCTCTGTATACTATATAATACCCCAAAGTTATGAAATTTCCTCAATCGCCGGACCTCAACATTATCGAGAATTTATGGGACGTTTTTGATAAAAATATTAGATCCAGACATATTTCTAATAAAAATGATTTGGAATCAGCTCTTAATAAAGAATGGAACGCTATATCTTGCTCAGTAACGGCAAAATTGTTGTAATTGATGCCAAAGAAATTCAAGGCAGTTATTCCAGCTAAAGGATATCCTACAGTGTATTAGCTGAAATATTCTGATTATATTGCCGACTATATGACGGATGTACGAATACTTTTTATACCACAGGATGTTGGATTGTTTGAGTTTTGTGAATATTTATTCATGTATAAAATTATTTTTGTTTAAATTTCACATGAGACTTGTGAAAATATGTTCTATTATATATTTATAATTAATTAAAATGGAATTAAAATGTTTATAATTTTTGTGAAAGGATAAAAATCAGTTGTCGTACTGTACGAATACTTCTTACACTCACTGTAATTTTATGTTTTAAAATTGAGACTCAAAACTGTTTCAGTGGCTCAGTTTCTACGTAATGGTGGTTGTTTGAAAGCCTCTAACGTGTAACAATGGAAACTTTTAAGCCACTTGCATTTATGCCTAAGACGAGAATGTACTCCATTAATTGTTATTTGCATGCTTCCCTGTTCTTAGCCCTGGGTTGGGCTCTACCAGTTAGCGGAAGCGGCAGGTTGGGATTCTTCATCATTTAGAAACGGGTACAACAGAAGACCCCCCTAATGTTTGACCTACCAACCCAAGGTGTATAATTTTATTTGGAGGACATTACGACCACGACCTATTTAACGTTCCACAACCGCATTTAGTGGACACGACGGATTTTTGGTGGTTAAAGCGAAATTCGAATTTATTACTTTTCGATTATGAGAAGAGTATCTTAAAGAACCAAACCAGTGCAACTTACCTATGAATTGTGAAACATAGACAATTAGGTTAATTTTTCGTCTGCCTGCTCCGTGGATACATTTTTCGGTTATTAACTGCGAATGCATAATATTTCCTATAAATCCTAATATATATGTATTATCAGTACCAATGTAAATGAATTATCAAAATATTATTTTTAATGTTTTTATAAAGAATGTGTGTGGCCATGCCAATAAATTTTAATATATCACCATTAGAAAAGCTATATTCTCCTGGGCCGCTTACAGTTGTGAAAATCTTTAATGAAAATTATTTTAAATATAATTTTCTACACGTGAAAAAAACAGAAACGAATTAGTTGTCCGAGTAGAACAACTAAAAATAGAATTCATACACACAGTTTCGATCAAGAAAATGACTTGTAAAATATTGCTAAAATTGGAATATAGACTTTCAGATTCAAATTCCTACTTTGGAATATGAATGATATAATTAATATCTGAAAGCTTATATTGGACGATATTTAAATAAGTTAGTCTTTTTGAAAAGAATTATTAATATTCCTTTTAGTATTAGTACCCAATATTAAAATTGATATCCTTCCTATAACAATTGATACTCTTGATTTTTCTATTTGCAACAATCGCATAATTCTGACAATATATTATAACCTTACCTTCATAAAAATACGACTTGTTCATGATAACGGTATCAGTTTTTACGGATTTTAAGTTTTCTTTAATTTATTTTAATTCCCGTAGTGCAGTTTTTATTCCGTTTTGATTTTCTTATGCCGTATAATAGATATTTTAAGTTATTCGTTTTATTATTAATGCTATGATTTCCACCATCCTTAATTTGTGATTGTTGTATTTTTTACTATTAACTTTACAATTAAAAATTAAAGTATATGTCATGTAAGTTAATAGGTGTTGATCGGTATCAGTGATATTTTGCAAACAATTTGAAATTTTAAGTAGAATACAAATATTTTTTCAAGTGTTTATCAACGTTTTAAATTTCATTCTTATCTATTTTAAATAAATTATTAATTTATGCTTTAAAATATTAATCTAAATACATTTGATGCTTTAAATGCTATTCTAGTTAACCCCTACTCTTATCAAGCTAAATATTATCTAGTATTTCGATTAAATCTAATAAAAGGCGCGCAATTGAATTTGCTTTTAGAATAGAGTTGGGATATTCACTTTGAACCCCTCCCCCCCCATTTTTTCATTAGTTACTTTTGCATCTTGAAAATATACCTGAAGGAAAAGTTAATATAACGATAGAAATTAGATATTAAATTTTACTGTAAAAATCAATAAATTAAAGCTGAATTAAACAAAATCCCACCGTTACCATGCCACCCAACTTGTCTAGTGGTCAGCGTGCCTGAGTGCGGATAGGGAGGTCCTGGGTTCGAATCCCGGTTCAGCCATGGATGTACTTTCTCTATCTATCCTATCTTTGTGTCCTTTCCTTCTGTGAATGGTTGCCTACCCTATAAACGGGTTCTTATGGCATGTGTGTGTACTGAAGAAGTCGGACTCCACACCAAATGCGGTTCAGGCCGAGCTGGCAGCCGAATGGTTAGCGCTCTTGCCTTCGGTTCAACAGTTCGTGGGTTCGAATTTCACCTAGGGCATGGATGTTTGTAGTGGTTCGGAATCCACTTTAAGCCGTAGGTCCCGGTCTAATTAGCCCTCGTGTGCAAAAAATGACCGTTGAGCGACAAACCAACCAACCAACCAAATGCGGTTCAGTTTGAAAAAGTGGAGCAGTGCATCCCAATTTGCTGGCACGCGAGAACAACAACCATTGCTTTGTTTTGAGACAGCATTCCTCACAGAGAAAAGTCCTCGGTTCGTTCTCAGCCAGTGTCTAACAAAGGAAAAATCGCGTTTCATTTCTGTTTTCTGTATTCACTTTCATCATGGTGGGTTCTTGAAAATTATCGAATTATTTCAGTTAAATCGTTCGGCTGCACACAAAACGGTATCAAATTTGAATAAAATAGCGTATTCAGTTAAATATATGAAATTAGTTCAATTATATTTATGTAACTATATTTAATAATTTAATCAAACAAAATAATGCACTCTATTTCATTTTTCTATTTTTTAAATCAGGAGTGTTATTGCCTGTTGAAATTCCCATCACATACCGTGCAAATTGATGTTTTTAGATTTTTTATCTATAGTTTTGTTGACATTTATGCAAGGAAAACTTCGATCACAAATATATGTCCACCCAAATATAAATAACATCCCCAAGAAATTTCTTCATGCACAAAACGATTTTAGCAAATAAAAGGTTGTAAAAGCGCTTAATGTCAACCTTTCTTGTATCTGATTTTAAATCAGCCGAGTGTATGCAGTGGAATGGGTAGTAATCTACCATTCGGTGCAGTGGCTCGAGGTTGTAGGACAAACGTGGACGGTGATACTCAAAGCGACAGGTCTAGATACAGAGTCAGTGAGAGAGTACGGATGGGTTTCTGAAGAATGACTCAACTGAAACGCCTGCAAACGATTTGGCAAAGGAAGTCTTCTGAAGGAGGTAGTGGAATGGTCCTCAAATGGCATCCAAATACAACCCAAACGTGTTACATTGGTAAATCTGGCAAGTACAGTGGCTAGGCAAGCAGCTGTACACATTGCAGAGTATATTCCGACGCCGCAGGCGGACAGCCTACTCGCGAAGCGAAGTGTAAGGCTATTAATGTCCGCTACGTGATGGTACCCATCACTGGGAGGCAACAGGTTCCCTGTCGGGCATGGAAAAGAGAGCCGTTCCAGTAGCCGAGATTACAGATGAGTTACCATTCTGCCTGACCGATGTTCTGGTCTTTCTTCTGAAGTCTCTTGGCTCAGTTCCGGAATAAACCAGACAAGCCACTCCTTCAACCCAACGTGTATGCAATATTCCCCGTTTATTGCAGATATTATAATTCACATCACTAAGCCCGGACGCGAGGTGAACCCCACGCAGTCGACGTCACCTTTACATGTGTGAGCTTGGGTATGAAATCCCTCATGGGGGTCTTTGTGGGAAAGTGGTCCGTATTTACGCTAGTCTAGAGGGAAACCCTGAAAACCTCTAGAACCCACCCCGAGCTGGCATGCAACTCTGCTGCTGTTACAGGGAAAGCTGCAGCTTACTCTGAAGTCGTTGGTCTTGATACTGTGTTGAATAGGTCTCCGGAATTTGCAGAGAATATTGGCTGATGCAAGTAATATGCGGTCGAACGTTATCCGTCTGATAAAGGGCAATGGATTCTCCCTGAATGTACGAGAGTGTCACCCGCCGCAGAATATCATCCACGTGACGTTATCACCGTGAATATGAACTGGAGGTGAGATTGAATCGTATGCAATGGCACTCCAAACCAAGAGGCTGCGTTGTCGCGTGGTGAGGCATTCCATAATTGCTGCAGGATTGGTTCTGTCTCCAATTCCACGCCACATTCATACCCGGAGACTATCATTGAAGAAACAAAAGCGGACTGATCTGAGAAGACGATCCTGTGCCATTACGTCGTCCACATCACTTAATCCAGCACTATTTCAGATGTAGGCGTCTATGCTGTGTGATCAATGGCTGTCTTTTTAACGGACGCCATGAGCGCAGGCTAGTAGCCACCAGTTGACGAAAATGGTTCTGCTCGATGTGTGATCATCCAAGCTGTCTTGTGCACACTGCAGAATTTCGTGAAACGTGTTTTGTGGGGGTCACCGCCACCTCCCGTCGGACATTTCAATCCACGCTTGCTGACACTACTGTGTCTGCACTGGTACCCCGCAATTTTTCTACCGTTCCTTGTTCCAACCATGTTCGCAATTGATGGTGCACTGTGAATGCGTCCGGGTGTCGATCAACTACAATTTGCCTTAAGGACTAAACTGACCTTAATCCGATTACGTTGCGTGTCGTAAGCTCATCGTTCTACTACAACTGACTCCTTCGACGACGGCCTGGCATTTTCTGCAATACATGCGTCTTTTGCGACAAGAACAAACCTTCAACGATTATTTTCTAAGCCACAATAATGGCGTGAATATTGCCTACTTTGCCGGTTTTGTGAGCTGAGCATTTCGCATCATTTTCATAATTCAGTAAGTTGCGTTTACCATGAAATATGCATAATTTTCTGGCCACTCCTTCATGGTGTTGCATTTTCAAAGTCGGGCAATGTATTGTATTTCAATTTGTCAGCTTGGATCAAAATATCAAAAACTTTAAGCGTAATTAATTCCTATCGAAATTCTTAATCCTTATAGAATATTTAATCTCAGTTGTGAAATCTGTGCACCCAAGATGAGTACCAAATATTTCTATAATCTACATCTTCACTTGTCATGACCTAGTTATGAAAACTTGGACTGAAATTATCATTAAATTCTCACAAGTAGCAAATAGATTGTCAAATGTACATTTGTGAAATTTTCATAAGAAATCCATAACTAAATTACAGTTATGAAAACGATATATAAGGATTGCATAACTTATAAAATTAATATCGAATTTCTTTTTCCTGTTTAGCTTATTGATTCTTTTTTAGTATTCGTTTTTAATGTGATTTATTATGGGTCTTCAGTTCTGATAATAGGCAGCAAAAATTAACTGGTACCATGTAAATATATTATGTAAAATTGTTTCTCTCGTTTCAATAAAGTGAACAAAGGCCATATCCAATAAGAATTTATCATAATGAGATCTTTTTTCAAAATTAAAGCAAACTAGTTAGCTAAAAATATATAGTTTATTTGAAGATATTTTACGTGAAGCTGCTCTCTTTGAGTAAAACTGTTCAAAAGTATAAATTTGGATTATTTTTTAAATGTCTTCAAATAATCGATTGCCTTGCATTTGAACAAAATATTATGATCAATAAATCTGTACAACCCCTTGTTATTTTTTGTAAACATAATTCGTAAGTGAACACAAGTTTTAAATTATAGTTTTCAAGTAGATAACTACTTTTAATAAAAAGGAATAAATTTTCTGAATTAAGCTGAAGTATTGATTATCACTATAATGTTTCGAACTTCCACTATGCTTTCAGGGGTCCTATGATAGAAAAGTGAAGCAAATGCGCTTTACTCGTTGGCCGGATTTCGGCTGTCCAGAAAATCCAGACCTCATCAATTCCGTGCGGGCTGTGCGAGATCATATATCACAAATTCCACCAGGACCTATTATAGTTCATTGCAGGTAAGTTTTGCAGTGTTGTTATATAGACATGTAATTAACCATCAACGTTATGTTGTATTGGTGTATTAATAAAATTTTGTTAATCCTTGTTTAAAAGATGTTTTACATTGAAACTTTTTTTGAGTATACCATTTTGGCTTGGTGAAATATGAAACAAATTTGTTTTAAATATATTACATGTCTATATATGATTAAATATTTTCACTTTCGATGATGGAAAATATTAGTTATTGCGTTCTTATTTCCTGTAGTGCACATGAATTCATATCAAAGTAAGGCTACATATTTAAGTAAAAACTTGATCCGTTATACGGTTACGTGGTACAGAGTATGTGGTTACAGGATATAGTATAATTATCGACGTCGAATGGTACGGGTTATTATGGCCCTATTTATTCCAGATGATAAGTCTTAAATTTTACTTGTCAAAATTTCACCAAAACTTATGTCTTGTTAAAGTAATAATGAATATTAAGTTTGTAATAAGCGTTTGCAATATTTGATGTATAATATGTGTTTAGTAGAATTTGTTTAATTGCAGAACATTTAGTCTACAATAATATTCCAAAACTGATTTTTTTTTTTATCTGAGATTGATTGAAATGTGAATTTTAAAATCTTAAATTGCTTGTATAATTTCAAATGTTGGAGAAAGCTACTTATAATACTAATAGGCAAATAATTATTGTATCGATCTTCGGGGTTCTTGTGGATTGAGAGTTGAAGAAAGAACCACTCAATGAACAAAATACTTCCATTCGTAAAAAAATTCCTCTAGATATAGCAGCTGTAACAATGCTGCGGTATTTATACCTGACTTGACGGGGAAATCTACCAATTTCACCAAGGTTCTGGAAGCTTCTAGGCTCTCTCGCTAAATATTGGTCCTAGAGCTTAGGTGATGGATGTTTCCAGAATTATCTATTTCTCACCAAGTCGCTAGAGATATCGCCATCTGCCTCCAAGTTTTCTCGCCAAAACATCGCCAAGTCACCAAATCAATAAAAAAAACCGCTTTTAATGTATAACACTTCTAAATACCGCCATTTTTGCCAAAAATATATTTCCGATCTGTCTGAGATATTTTAAGACATATACAATAATTATTTATAAATTTGTAACATTGCCCCCCTCTCAAGGAATGCATGTCCCGGGCAGTACAATCCCTTGATAGGAGGCTAAATTTAATATAGAAGAATTTACATTTTAAGAGGATAGAGAACACATTACATTCACAAACAACTAAAAATACAAATAATACTGCCTTTGTTCACATATTTACAATTGTTCACACACTTTAATGGATTGTACTAAATTGCAATATTCTACGTTTGGGATAGAAATTTATCTTCAGTTTTTTGTCATCCAAGTATGGTTTTGGGAAAGTTTTTCATGCAATTTCCATCATTCAAACATGGTGAATTATGATTCAATTGCTCGCTTGGTCCGTAAATCACGTTTTTACCACTATGTTCTACATCTCCGGGTCTTTTGTATATTATTAAATTCAACTTCGGTTATTTTGTCAATATCTGTAGGATGTATTCTATCGTATATTCATATGAGATTGTGTCAGACACTCTCTTCGTTAATGCCATTCAGCTGTATGCATCCAGAATCTAACTGTTAAAAGAAGTGTTATTTTGTGAGGACTCCCGTAAATATCATTTGTTTTTGTCTAGAAACTCTGGTTTTTATATCGTGTTGATGCATGGAGTCATGGTTGAGAATTTGATTGTATGTTTCATTGTCTCTGATCATTAAGCAGTAAACATAGAACTCCTTGGAAGTGACTTCGCTTGTTTCTATACCTGTTTCAGGTTGCCTTTTTTCTTATTAAAATAATATCCGCATTTTCACCGTATAGAAACATTAATTAGTGATATTGGAGGGCATCTTATGAACGATGTGTCTCTGCAATTCGTTTTAAGTCCTTCTCATCATTGTACAATTATGTCACGGCTTGTGTTTTCATTGTCTACAGTTACGATGGAGACTTCGCCTATGTGATATGCATTAAATCGAGTTCGTGTTTTCCAGGTTGTCTGTGGTCGGCTCGAATTATAACTTTATAGTCGCCGAAAATCATTTGGTCTAAATTTGTTTTGAATAAGGTGTGTGTGTGTGTAAAACTAGTTGCACATTTTGTATTATTTTTTTTTTGCCTTAGTCCACTGATGTTGATCAATTTCTCTTTTTTTTATTTAAAATGCTTTTTACTCTCAGAAATCTAAAGTTTTTTTTGGGTATTGGTAGAAGTGACACCATTTTGTGTTAGATTTATCCTAGCATAGAACAAACATAATCGACTTCATCTGCGTTAGTCTTGAAGTAACATCGAATGACGTCATATAGAAGCAGGCATTGTACATTTCTGTATTTAATTCCGGAGTTTTCCCGGTTATATAATGTAGAAATTCCTGTTAAGGTGCTTCCAGTGGTGGTAATAGAATATTTCCATTTATGAAACAGATTTCTGGTGTTTATTCGTATTTCTGAATTTTTCGCGATTATCCATTTTCTCTTTTTTGGTTATTTCTTCATTTTTCCCGATTATGACGAGTTTGTGTTTGTGGCATTCCGCTACGACCCAACGAAAGAATATATCATTTATTAGGTTGCACTGATTAATTGTTCTGTACCATGCTTCTCGTAAAGTGATATTTTCATGGGTGCCTTGCGTTTGCAGTCTTTTACTATAATATTGTATTCACAGTTCTTGATTCTTCAATTCGTTCATTTCTTGATTCTTCAATTTGTTCATTTCTTTATTCTTCAGTTTCACTGCTTCTCACGTTCACTCTCATTTCTTCAGAATGTAAACTTTCTTCACGCTCTTCGATTGCTTCGTTTTTTTGTTATTCTTTTTGTTATTTTACTCTAAAACTAGCAAGATCTCATCCTCTTTTACGTTTAATCAGTCTAAAATATAAATTAAAGCTTTTTTATTAGGAAATACACAAAGTACATTTTAAAATTTTTTCACGCTTAAGTTTCGATTTATTGTCAATCCCTGTATCACTTTGATTATTCACATTTCACTGCTTGTTTTTATTCATATTTGCACTTCATTGGTAAAAAACTGACATTCAAACCTACGACGGATCGTGCTTTATACACCCATTCCTCCCAATAGGTAGCCCCACCTATACCTCTCACCAAAAAACTAATAATCTATGTTCTGGAACATTCCACAAAATTTGAGTATATTCTAGACTAGTCCCGTGCATTCCAGAATGTTATGGAATGCTCTGGAGTACATTCGAATGTTCGGGACTGGACTGTTTCAGAAATTGGGACTGTACTGTTCCAGGGTGTGGGCCACTATCTCCCCCTCACACATGCCATAGGGACCCGTTTATAAGGTAGGCATCATTCATACTTCATTCACATACACAAGGAAAATACAAAGACAGGATAGAGAGAGAGAGTGAGAGAAAATACATCCATACATCTCTCTCTATCCTGTCTGAATCCATGTACCGGGATCCGAACCCAGGACCTCCCTATCCTTAGTTAGGCACGCTAAGAACTAGACTAGTTGGCTGGCAAAAGAATTGGCTAAAATAATATCAATAAAAATTTAAAGTTCTAAGGAAACGATCAAAATAATTCTGCCATCATAGCGAATTTCGAAATCACATCGTCGAGTTTTTAACAGAATGATTAGCTGTCTGTCGTCGATTGAATAACTCTAGGATTCGATTTCCACCTTGTAGTTAGATGTCTATAATGGTTCGATATACTACACTGGTGGAAATGCAATTAAAGACGCTCAAAAATTCACTTATTTTTTAAATAAATGCCCGTGATATTTTTTTTGTACCAACAATATTTGAATTAAATTTTTTGACACAATAATTTTGTGCAAAAAACTTACAAAGAAAAACTAATTTAGTGAGTATTTACATTATTTAGTTTAAAAAATCCAATATTTCAAGTGGAAATGCGATTAAAGACAATTTAAATCTAGAAATTCAGTTATCTACCACTTCAATTTTGTTTCTAAAGTGCATAAAAGGAGCAATTTGTTGTCTCTTGTGTGTTAGATACTAAATATTTCAAAACATCTTGGCTCAAACACTTATTCAAAGTAATTATAGAATTAGACGTAACATCGGGCTTTCCATAGAAGAGCGAGCAAAAATTCCAATTTTAAAGGAAGATGGCTACACAAATAAGTGAATTGCAAAGAAAATTAATCGCACTCCAACTATTATATGCAATTTTTTAAATCTAGGTGATATGTATGGAGTTAAGAGGCGACGAGGTATATTTGTAGTAAATTAAGTGACTGAAAAGCGGCAGATAATTCGCGAGGCTGTAAGACCTAACGTAAATTTCACTAAAATTACGAGAGATTTACGCCTATCTGTAATACAACTCGAAAAACCAGACGAATAATCAGTGAATCTGGAGTTGTTAAATGGGGGAAAACACATAGCAAACCTCTCTTAAAAAAAAAGCTCTTTTGAAATTTAGGGGAAAAAAATGCAAATTAAGGTTTAGAATGGATAAATAAGGTGTTCAGAGATGAAAACATTTTTTAATTTAAATGTACCAGATCGAAACAAGTCTTAGTGCCATTGCACAGCGACCAAAAAGAATATTTCAATTAGCCGCAGTTTTGGTGGAGGCACATGGATGGTGTGGGGAGATTTCTCGAGCTATGGAACAACCCCTATCAGTTGGATCAATATAATCGGAGGAATTCATTTTAGGTGTGAACTACTAGATAACCTTCTGTTGAATTATGCCGAAGATATGGATATTTCAACAGGACAATGCGAGCCTTCACAACTAAAGCAATAAAAGCCTTTTTCATGGAGCGAAACATCAATGTTATGGACTGGCCAACTAGAAGTCCCGATCTGAACCCTATTCAAAACACATCTGGGGATTGATAACACAAAAAGTTTACGAAATCGGCTACTTTCAGTCAGTAGGGGACTTAAAAGACAAAATTCGTGAAGTATGGACAAATTTGCCCCTTTGAATTACCTTCAAAATCTTGTGAAATAGATGGCAAATGGAATGCATGAAGTAATTGTAAACAATAGAACAATCGATGTTTCACTCATTAATTAATAAATTTGTTCGAAAAACAACAAGCATCTTTAATTGCATTTCCACTCGAAATTTTTGATTTTTTTGATTAATTGATCTAAATTCTCACTAAATTAAGTTTTCTTTGCAAATTTTTTTTTACACTGAATAATTAAAAACTAAAAATATGATTCAAATAAAGGTAATTAAAAAAATCATGTACTTTTATATGAAAAACAACTGAATTTTTGAGTGTCTTTAATTGCATTTTTACCTGTGTATTTATTAATTAATAATGATCCTTGTCTATTTATCCATCTTATGGGGGGGGAAATTGCAACTAGTTTCTGAATATCTAGTCTTGAACTCTCTCTTATCGGCGAATTTCTGAACGACAGTTTTCAATTAAAAACTTCGATTTGTTTATCTCTTGTGTATCCACCCATTTAGTTAAGTTTGGAGTAATAGTTCGTTTATAAAATTATGTGTTGAGAGAAATTTTCTTCTTTCTGTTTTTTTACTGCATTTTCTGTAAATCTCATGAAGTTTTTAATTTAAATTTGTTGGTCAACATAAAGTTTATAGAATTTCTGTGGCTTATGACTTCGTCAATGATAGTAAAAATTGTATAGCTTTAAGAAACCAAAGCTACAAGTAACTTCCACTAAAGAAGTAAAACAATGAGTCAACACCCTTCGGAATTCTATTTCGAAATTGTTTAGATGCTGTGTCTGCTTATTGATGTTCAATCCTGCAACCAAAGACTTGTATTTGTTTCATTGAGCTATTCAATTTAGTAAACTTTATCAAAATCTGAATAAATAAAAGTAAAAATGTGTGTATTGAATTTATAAATACTAAAAACTAAGCACACATTTATTTTACTTTTCTTGATAATTCTTTAAAATGTAGCGATTAATTAATGACTGTACTTAGAAATTCTTCGAGATGTTGGTTAGTTACTGCTGATTGGCGTTTGGATTTCACCAATTTTAAAGATTAATAAAATGTTGCTCATAAGTACGTTGTTTCGAATATTGAAATACTTCGAAAAGTAGGCCATTTTTATTCAGGATGCTTCGATTCTAGTATAAATTTCCAAAATTATAGTAATTGGCGCCGACTTATACTTTGATTATAGAGCTTGATCTTCTCTCGAGTACATTTATGGAGAGCCACAAATAATCCTTCAAGAGCCGCAGGTTGACTACCCCTGCTCTAAGAGATGCTCAGTTCAATAGAAAATTTCGTGTCTTTATACCGCAAACAAGCCGTCATCGGAAATGTAAATCACATTAGGTAACACTGTACAGAGATACTTCTGCCGACCAGTGTTTGCTTACAAAGTCCACGTCCTTACCATAGCATATAATTTTGCGATAATTTTTTTTGTAGTGTACGACATTGATTAGAACTAATAGATTCGTGATTTACTGCACTATTTGCCCGTAGCTTCTGCTTCTAAAATCGTGTTTGGACTTAATAATTAGGCGAGATTTGTCGTCGAGTTTACAAATGAGAAGTTTGCTGGAATGAATCCCGTTTTTGACAGTTTCAATCCCAGTCGATATGCGCTATGCAAGTTGCATTCGCTTTATGTGAAATCAATCAGATGGAAATGCAGCAAATGATTTATACCGCGAGCTTAGCAGACGTGAATTATCAGAAATGTTTTAATCAATTGAGGCCTTTATCATGAGAACAAAACGATTCGTCTTTGATTCCAACAGTTCTCGAAAAACAGTAGCTTTGTTGCACCTCCTGTAAGTGCTTGTGAGCTTGCTTTCCTTGCGATAATTTGCCGTTCCCATTACTTAAACATGATGCGCATATCAGCAAATTCACATATACCAAGACTGGATCTACCGTCCGAGTTAATCACTTTTTGTAAAATCATAATTTCATCGAAAGGAAATGGTTTTCATGGACTTGGGACCCCTAGTCTATGCATTTTCGTCTATGCATATATTTATATGCATAATTTCAAGTTCGCGAGGATGATTTGGTGCATTGCCCGAAACTAAAAATGCTTTAAATTCTGTTTTATTATTATTTATTTATTTAAACAAGTTTCATCTTCAGAAACTAAGCAATTCCGGAACCAGTCACAAAAATTAGCGCTTGTAACCCACGCTTTCATATTAGCATGCCGAAACACTGACAGATTGTCCTTGTTTTGATTTTTTAAAGCCTGAGGATTAAATGATCTGTAAAGCGTCAGTGGCTTAATGACACATTATCCAGATGCATTAGAACATAGCAGCATTGTAACTCTATCCTTTGCTGCCTTAAATACAGGCGCAGTGTTTTCGCTTTGAGAAATGAATATTTTGTTTGTCAGTCTCTTCCAAAACAGTGCAATTTCGACTGCACTAAATACTGGCTCCCTCAGCTACTATCCCCAATCAGCTACTACGTTTACAAACTCATCTAGATATCGTTCTGCTGCAGCAGTGTCCGCAGATGCTGCTTCTACAACGATCTTTATGTTATGCAATGATTGTCTCATTTTAAATTTATTAAACCAGCCTTCCAATGCTTGAAATTCTCCATCTGTTCATTCACCACTACAACTATCATCAGGTTCTTTAAAATGAGCCGTAAAGACGCTTTGCCTTCTCTCGGACCATTGGACTACTGAAGGGAACCCTTTTTTGTTTGGGGTCTTCGATCCATAATGACAACTTCACATACATTTTTTTCCATTGCTGGATCACGAACAATTTTTGCTGGCAGTGAAATTGAAACTACGAATGATCTTATTTTATCTTCGGATTTTTTTTACCGATCGTATAATTGATTCTTTGACATAGAATGAGCGTGATATGGATGCAAATGACTCTTCAAGACGTAAACGATCAAGCAGTTCTATTTACAATTTAAGCGGTAACGCAGATTTTTTCTTTTTTTTTTTCCTGTCGAAAGTAGTTTTTTTTTAATTGACATTATAAATTAGGAAAAGAGCGGTAGAGACGTATTACTTGATCACACACAATTTTTGCAAGGAATGTGAAAGACGAAACAATAAAACATGCAAAGCAGCTCTTGCCATAGAACGGAAGAGCAAGATTTAAAAATGTACTTTATTCATTGAGTAATAAGGTTGCTTTCATTCTGTTTGTTTAACATTCCTAAAAACACCGATCGCGGCGTAGGAGGCTTATATCAAAGTCCTCGGCGATATCATTTAACAACATACTTTAGGCAAAGTTATAATAAGATCTATTTTACTTTTTTAACTATCCATTTGACGGCATTTACAAAGAATATTGGGTTGGATACCTACTGGAATTCTTTTATTATTATTATTAAGTATGTATGTACTTATTAGACCCGCGAATAAAGAAATTTTTAGCCGCAAATATAAGAATTGGGTCGCAATTTTTTTAGTCCGCGAATGAAGGAAGCGTGAATAAAGAGCTTTTACTGTATTAACAATTACATAAAATATTTGAAAAAGTTATAAAGATTACCTGTATTAATCATAAGCATTTCATTTGCATAAAATGAATGTTTTGAATACTTAACAGCCCAACCTAAGATAATTAACAAAACTTTCAAATTCGTTTATATAAATTGAATTATTGGCAGCTATGTAATTTCGTAAACTTTAAGAGCTACTTAACCGTCCAAGTCGCACTCCCTCATTTTTGTAATATTTGAATGGTTTTGGACCTCCTGATTTCAAGTCGTATTGAATTCATTTATATCAGTGCCGAGCTGACAGCCAAATAATTAGTTAGTTCAGTTCAAAAGCTTATGGGTTTGATTCCAAATTCGGATGTGACTGTTTTATTGTTCAAAATATGCATTAAACTGTAAATTCAGGTGATCTGACTAGTCCTCCTTCAAAAATTGACTGAGCAAAATAAAGCCATCTCTTAATTCATGTTCCATCTCTTAAGAGAAATTGAAAGAAAACCTCTTAATATCAATATTGTAAATAGAATTTTAGTTTATTTAATAGTTTGGTTCTTACTGTAAAGAACAACAGTTTTGTGATCTGCAAACTACCCAAAATATTTCTATCCGAAAAAGTATTAATAGAGACTCCAGTTCTCTCGAATGGATTTCAAAATTTGATTTCCTGCGATTAGAAAAATATAGAAAAAAATAAAAAAAATATTAGATATTCAATTAGAATACTGTGCTTTCATTTTGAGACAGATTGAACCGTATGCGGTAGAATAAAAAAACTGAAATAAACTAAATAGTTGGGGGGTAATCATTCACTTCACACCATATTTTTAAAACACTTAAACGCATGAAATCTCAGAAACGTTTATTTAACTTACAATACCAAAAGTCATTTCTCTTTTCCTATTTTTTGTCTAATTAATAAGTTTGTTAAAAGTAAAAACGAATGATGTGTTTTTTTTTCTGAATTTATTTGAATAATTTTGAAAGGGTTCGGAAACATTTTAACCAATGAAAATTTTGGATAATTTCCCTAAAGTAAACCGCAGTGAGACTAAACCAAGTTACTCGGCTATGGAATTGATAATTGTAGAAAATAATGTTTGTTTGGGTTGATTTGAGATACTGAATCCTGGTCACACCTGATTTCTCTAATGTGAGGCAATCATTTTGCTCTGTTATATGCACAAAATATTAGAGTAAAGTATTGACTAATTATTATAATTGATGTCTACATGGGGGCCACACATCCATCCTATTTTATTTGTCACTCAATATTCAAGTTAGAAATACGTAATGATAACACGTTTTTCAACACTAATCATCGGAAGATATCCAGGTTTACGTTCATTGATTGAAAATAGTAATGAACGATTGAAGTTTCGTGTAAAATTTTGGAAACAAATGCGGATTTTTAAAGTTACGAATGAAATGCAATAGAAATGTAATTTTAATTATTTTGAGCGGAGGTGACCAATCTTGTTAAAACTACATCTACAACTTGACGGTATGTGTTAACTTGATCTGGCAAAACTAAAGTCTGTAAAAGTTTCCTAAGTAGGAATATTAAAAATTTTACTTCTTAATATCCATCTTTTTGTTCAAACAGATGACTGTTCGCTTTTTAAAATATCAAATCTATAACTTTAGGCAACTGAAAGCTTGAATACAAATATGCATTTCTAGATTGGCTTTTTAATTTAAATTCCTTTTGTACTATTAAAACTAGACCAAAATTATTTTATTATTTTTGAGCCTTCATATCTCTATTTAAATTATTTGCTGATCTTACTCTTTGATTAATTTGTCAGATATCTCTTGGAATAAGTTGTTGCTTTAGCATGTCTTGCCTTGCATTTAGCCAAGAATTAGGTTTTACCCATTGGGTGGAAGTCTTTTTAATTTAGAAGCAGTGATGCAGCACAAGACTCCCCGGTGACTTTCCACACCCAGAGATATCGCTTCACTTGGAGCTCATTGCGATCATGTTCTATTTAACAGGGCCCAATCACATTTGATAAACAAGAATGACCTTCGGAAGAATCAGATTCGAATTTGATCTTTCTGATGATAACGATGTTCAAACCAACCAACAGGCCACCATGGCATTCTTGGAATATGTTATATTTTCTTTTTAGACTGCCGTATTATATTCATGGACCATCTACACAAATTGTTTTGAAATTTATTCGTTATATATATGTATATATCTGTTATCTTTTAAAATATTAAGTTCAATGTAATCCACTAAATGGTATGAATACTATTTCGATCATAAAGTAGCTCTGCGCTAATGAATAGGTTAATTTTTGTCATTCTGATACAAGATAAAAAAAAAGTATCCAACTGTTTCATGGCTTTGGTAGCAAATGAGGAACAATGTTTTGGAGTTATTCTTATGCCACGATGTATCTGACCAATGTGTCAGTAATTTTTGTGGTAACATTGCTAAAGTAAATTTTTTGGAAGAAAAAAAGATTAAATTATATGGGTTAATACAATTCCGTATATTCCCAATAACCCCCAGTATTATCATTTTAAATATAAATATTTTATATTAGATGAATGCCAACACTGCTATATTAATTTAATAACTTCTCGTTACCATAGGAATTTTGCAATTGAAAGTCAAATGATCGTGATACTAATTACAAAATACTAATTTCTTCAGCGCTGTCTTCATTAAATTCGCGTTTTGTATTAAAAAAAAAACTGTTAAAATATTCTTTTTTTTTTCAAAATGAGACCATTTTATTTAGTAAGCGTGGATGAAAGATTCTGTGATATACAGTCAGTGTAAAAAGTATTCTTACAGTACAACAGTTGATTTAAAACAGATCCGTTCATAAAAATTATAAACATAAATTCCATTTTAATTAATTATAAATACGTATTAGAACATATTTTCACTATTTTCATTGAAAACGTCAAGTTCGACCAAAAATGATAAATTTATCTTATTCTTTCGTTAAATAAGGAATTTAAATATCTTTCAAAAACAGATTTTTTCTCTACGTTAATTAGATTCCGAAATATAAAGGATTTCGTAAATATTAGGAAACGAAAATTGGACATATTTGAGGGACCGGAAGTGAGCATTTAAAGGGCCAGAATGATAAAAATTATTTTAAACAGTGTTAAATTTTAAAATATAAATTTAGCAAGTTTTTAAAAGATACATAAATTACTGTTCCGGAAATCAATCAGAAAATCAAATAAATTAATCAGCAAATATTAGAATTTCTTTTAAAGAAACAACACTTTAATCTTTAAATGCGATTTTCCCAGAACTGGCTTTTACCTATAATTTGCACGCTTCAAAAACGATAACTCAAAATGTTTTTATAATATCACTATGGAATTTCATGAGCGTGATCTGTATATTGTTTTCTAGGGAATGTACTAAAAGAATTTTAATCACTAAAATATTTCCCAAATTATGGCCTTTTATTCGAATAATAGCATAGAAAATTTGGGTGAAATTTCAGTATAACTATTCATTTGGCCGTAATTTTTTATATTTTTAACAAAAACTTAAAATTTTAGTACGTGCAAAAACATAGCAGGTAACAACATAGATCCTTTGGTATTAATTTTTTTGAAATATGTATAAAAGTTTTTGATATAGCATTTTTGTAAATTTTTAAAAAATGCTTAAAATTGTGCACATATTTAACATTTCTGAAGAATAATATTGGAATACATCAAATTTTAGTAGCTTAATATTCATGTTTTCTAAAGTGAAATAAGAAAAAATGGTTACAATGTACATATGCATTGTATTTAAAAAAAATTGCTCTGAACGTGTTCGGGAAACTTAAAAGGTTTTTCAGTCGAAATTTTAATGTAATTAGAAATTCTGTAATGTGTCGTCAAAAGTAAATAGACAATTGTTTCAGAAAATAACTGATTTTAAAGTTCCGTAAAAATGGTAAATCATACAACAAGATTTCTGATCTGGTTGGTAGACCCCGTCCAACTGTGCAGTCAATCATAAAGTTTGCTGCCACTGGAATGTTCAAAGCAGTTCTCGTACTGGGAGGCCATTGAAATAATCTGACAGACGGTTTCTGGTACGTTCATTAAAGAAGGGTCCCAAAATAAGTGCTCCTACATTATCATCAGAACTGAAGAACATGGGAACAGCTGTCTCCGTAAGTACTGTTCGAAATGCATACAGAATTGAAGGTTACCATGTCTGTGTGGCGAGACCAAAATTCTTTGTTAATGAGAAGAATCAGAAGCTGCGATTGTCTTTCGCCAAGCAATATATTAATGAAAGTGCAGATTTCTGGAAAAACATTATCTTTACTGATGAAAGTAAATACAACATATTTGGATCGGACGGGAGACGAATGGTATGAAGAAAGCGCAATACAGAAATGCATTCTAAGAATTTAGTGCCAACAGTAAAACATAGGCGTGAAAATGTGCTTGTTTGAGTGTGTATGAATGCTTCTGGATTGAGCAAATTAGTCTTTGTTAAAGGCGTTATGAATCATAAACTTTATATTGACATTTTAAACAACAATAATTTAGGATCTCGTGCAACAAAAATGGGCTTAAATGGTGAACACATTTTCAAGCATGATAATTACCCCAAGCACCCAGCCCTAAACACAAGGCTCTGTATACTATATAATACCCCAAAGTTATGAAATTTCCTTAATCGCCGGATCTTAACATTATTGAGACTTTATGGGACGTTTTTGATAAAAATATTAGATCTAGACATATTTTTCTAATAAAAATGCTTTGGAATCAGCTCTTAATAAAGAATGGAACGCCATATCTTGCTCAATAACAGCAAAATTTTTGTCTTCGATTCCAACGAAACTCAAGGCAGTTATTCGAGCTAAAGGATATCTATCCTACAATGTATTAGCTGAAATATTTTGAATGTATTGGCGACTATATGCCGGATGTACGAATACTTTTTACACCACACGATGTTGGATTGTTTGAGTTTTGTGAATATTTATTTATGTATAAAACTATTTTTGTGTAAATTTCACATGAGACTTGTGAAAATATGTTCTATTATATATTTGTAATTAAATAAAATGGAATTTATGTTTATAATTTTTATGAAAGGATTAAAATTAGTTGTCGTATTGTACGAATACGTTTTACACTCACTGTAATTTTATGTTTTAAAATTGAGACTCAAAACTGTTTCAGTAGCTTAGTTTCTATGATAGTGATTTTTTGAAAGCCACTAACATGTTACAATGGGAAATTTTAAGCCACTTGCATTTATGCCTAAGACGAGAATCAACTCCATTAATTGTTATTTGCATGCTTCCCTGTTCTTATCCCTGGGTTGGGCTCTACCAGTTAGCGAAAGCGGCAGGTTGGGATTCTTTGTAATTTAGAAACGGGTACAGCAGAAAACCTCCTAATAATTGGCCTGCCAACCCAAGGTGTATCATTTTATTTATAGGTCATTACTACCACGACCTATTTAACGTTCCACTACCGCAATTAGTGAACACGACGAATTTTTGGTTAAGCGAAAGTCGAATTTATTACTTGTCGATTATGAGAACGGTATCTTAAACAACCAAACCAGTGCAACTTACCCATGTATTGTGAAACATGGACCAGAAGGTTAATCTTTCGGCTGCCTGCTCCGTGAATACAATTTACGGTTATTAACTGCGAATGCATAATATTTCCTATAAATCCGAATATATATGAATTATCAGTACCAATGTGCATGAATTATCAAAACATTTTTTATGTTTTTTATAAAGAATGTGTGTGGCTATGCCAATAAAATTTAATATACCATCTTTAGGGAAGCGATATTCTCTTGGGCCGATTACAGTTGTGAAAATCTTTAATGAAAATTATTTTAAATATACTTTTCTACACGTGAAAAAAAGAGAAACGAATTAGTTGTCCGAGTTGAACAACTAAAAATAGAATTCATACAAACACTTTCGATCAAGAAAATGATTTGTAAAATATTGCTAAAATTGGAAAATGGACTGTCAGATTCAAATTACTATTTTGGAATATGAATGATATAATTGATATCTGAAAGCCGATATTGGACGATTTTTAAATAAGTTAGTCCATTTGAAAGTAATTATTAATATTCCTTTTAGTATTAGTATCCAATATTAAAATTGATATCATTCTTATAACAATTGGTACTCTTGATTTTTATATTTGCAACAATCGCATAATTCTGACAATATATTATAACCTTACCTTCATAAAAATACGACTTGTTCATGATAACGGTATCAGTTTTTACGGATTTTAAGTTTTCTTTAATTTATTTTAATTCCCGTAGTGCAGTTTTTATTCCGTTTTGATTTTCTTATGCCGTATAATAGATATTTTAAGTTATTCGTTTTATTATTAATGCTATGATTTCCACCATCCTTAATTTGTGATTGTTGTATTTTTTACTATTAACTTTACAATTAAAAATTAAAGTATATGTCATGTAAGTTAATAGGTGTTGATCGGTATCAGTGATATTTTGCAAACAATTTGAAATTTTAAGTAGAATACAAATATTTTTTCAAGTGTTTATCAACGTTTTAAATTTCATTCTTATCTATTTTAAATAAATTATTAATTTATGCTTTAAAATATTAATCTAAATACATTTGATGTTTTAAATGCTAATCTAGTTAACCCCTACTCTTATCAAGCTAAATATTATCTAGTATTTCGATTAAATCTAATAAAAGGCGCGCAATTGAATTTGCTTTTAGAATAGAGTTCGAATATTCACTTTGAAATCCCCCCTTTTTTTCATTAGCTACTTTTGCATCTTGAAAATATACTTGGTGGAAAAGTTGAATTAAAGATTGAAATTAGGCATTAAATTTTACTGTAAAAATCATTACATTAAAGTTGAATAAAACAAAGTCCCACCGTTACCTTGCCGGCCATAATGTCTAGTGGTCAGCGTGCCTGACTGCGGATAGGGAGTTCCTGGGTTCGAATCCCGGTTCCGGCATGGATCTACTTTCTCTCTCTAACCTGTCTTTGACCTTTGCTTGTGTGCCTAGCCTATAAACGGGTACCTATGGCATGTATGTGTAATTCGGACTCCACACCAAATACGGATCAGTTGGAAAAAGTGGAGCATCGCATCCCAATTTGCCAGCCTGCTGGCACACGGGAACCACAACCATTGCTTTGTTTTGAGACAGCACTCATCAGAGCGAAAAGTCTTCGGTTCGTTCTCAGCCAGTGTCTAACAAAGGAAAAATCACGTTTTATGTCTGTTTTCTGTATTCACTTTCATCATGGTGGGTTCTTGAAAATTATCGAATTATTTCAGTTAAATCGTTCGGCTGCACACAAAACGGTATCAAATTTCAATAAAATAGCGTATTCAGTTGATTATATGAAATTAGTTCAATTATACTTATGTAAATATATTTAATATTTTAAACAGTTTAATCAAACAAAATAATGCACGCTATTTTATTTTTCTATTTTTTAAATCAGGAGTCTTATTGCCTGATGAAATTCTCATCACATACCGTGCAAATTGATGTTTTTAGATTTTTTATCTAAACTTTTGTTGACTTTTATGCAAGGAAAACTTCGATCACAAATATATGTCCACCCAAATATAAATAACATCCCCAAGAAATTTCTTCATGCACAAAAAGATTTTAGCAAATAAAAAGTTTTAAAAGTGCTTAATGTCAACCTTTCTTGTATCTGATTTTAAATCAGTTGAGTGTATGCATTCGAATGGTGTTAGTAATCTACCATTCGGTGCAGTTGCTCGAGGTTGTAGGACAAACGTGAACGGTGATAGTCAAAGCGACAGGTCTAGATACAGAGTCTAGATGAGAGTACGGATGGGTTCCTGAAGAATGGCTGGCTCTCCATTGCCTGCAAACCATTTGGCAAAAGAAGTCTTCTGAAGGAGGTAGTGGAATGGTCCTCAAATGGCAACCAAATATATCCCAAACGTGTTCCATTGGTAAATCTGGCAAGTACAGTGGCTAGGAAAGCAGCTGTACACATTGTAGAGTATATTGGTTGATGCGCGTAATATGCGGTCGAACGTTATCCGCCTAATAAAGGGCAATGTGTTCTCCCTGAATGTACGAGAGTGTCTCCCGCCGCAGCATATCATCCATGTGACGTTTGGCTATCACCGTGAATATGAACTGGAGGTGACCTGGAATCGAATGCAATGGCACTCCAAACCAAGAGGCCGCGTTGTCGCGTGGTGTGAGGCATTCCATAATTGCTGCAGGATTGGTTCTGTCTCCAAGTCCACGCCACATTCTTAACCAGAGACTATCATTGAAGAAACAGAAGTGGACTTTTTTGAGAAGAAGACGATCCTGTGCCTTTACGTCGTCCGCATCGCTTAATCCAGCACTATTTCAGATGTAGGCGTCCATGCTGTGTGATCAATGGCAGTCTATTTAACGGACACCATATAGCGCAGGATAGTATGAAAAATTGTTTCTCTCGTTTGAATCCAGTGAACAAAGGACATATCCAATAAAAATTTATCATAATGAGATCTTTTTTCAAAATCAATGCAAACTAGTTATTTAAAAATATATAGTTTATTTGAAGATATTTTACGTGAAGCTGCTCTCTTTGAGTAAAACTGTTCAAAAGTATAAATTTGGATTATTTTTTAAATTTCTTCAAATAATCGATTGCCTTGCATTTGAACAAAATATTATGATCAATAAATCTGTACAACCCCTTGTTATTTTTTGTAAACATAATTCGTAAGTGAACACAAGTTTTAAATTATAATTACATTTGCAAAGGAATTTTATATATCCTTAAGTTTTCAAGTAGATAACTACTTTTAATAAAAAGGAATAAATTTTCTGAATTAAGCTGAAGTATTGATTATCACTATAATGTTTCGAACTTCCACTATGCTTTCAGGGGTCCTATGATAGAAAAGTGAAGCAAATGCGCTTTACTCGTTGGCCGGATTTCGGCTGTCCAGAAAATCCAGACCTCATCAATTCCGTGCGGGCTGTGCGAGATCATATATCATAAATTCCACCAGGACCTATTATAGTTCATTACAGGTAAGTTTTGCAGTGTTGTTATATAGACATGTAATTAACCATCAACGTTATGTTGTATTGGTGTATTAATAAAATTTTGTTAATCCTTGTTTAAAAGATGT
The DNA here is from genome assembly GCA_030067965.1 of Latrodectus elegans. Taxonomy (NCBI): domain Eukaryota; kingdom Metazoa; phylum Arthropoda; class Arachnida; order Araneae; family Theridiidae; genus Latrodectus; species Latrodectus elegans. Next base: position 85,075,810 of record CM057811.1, read on the forward strand.
TTTACATTGAAACTTTTTTTGAGTATACCATTTTGGCTTGGTGAAATATGAAACAAATTTGTTTTAAATATATTACATGCCTATATATGATTAAATATTTTCACTTTCGATGATGGAAAATATTAGTTATTGCGTTCTTATTTCCTGTAGTGCACATGAATTCATATCAAAGTAAGGCTACATATTTAAGTAAAAACTTGATCCGTTATACGGTTACGTGGTACAGAGTATGTGGTTACAGGATATAGTATAATTATCGCGGTCGAAAGGTACGGGTTGTTATGGCCCTAATTATTCCAGATGTTTTTATGTCTTAAATTTTACTTATGAGTTTTGGTGAAATTTATACGTCTTGTTAAAGTAATAATGAAAAAAATATTTAGTTTGTAATAAGCGTTTGCAATATTTGATGTATTATGTGTGTTTAGTATAATTTGTTTAATTATAGAACATTTAGTCTACATTAATATTCCAAAACTGATTTTTTTTTCTGAGATTGATGAAAATGTGAATTTTAAAATCTTAAATTGCTTGTATAACTTCAAATGTGGGAGAAAGCTACTTATATTAAAAAGGCAAATAGTTATTGTACCGAGCTTCGGGTTTCGTGTGGATTGAGAGTTGAAGAAACAACCACTCAATGAACAAAAGACTTTTATTCGTAAAAAAATTCCACTAGATATCCCAGCTGTAACAATCACTATTATACAGCTCCAATTCTTCAGATACAATAAGTAACCTCTTCTAATCACAGGTCTCAAATACCTCAGGCAGAGAACAGCTTCTCTAGACTAGCAATCACGACTAATCGTCTTCACAAAACTGTGTGTACAAAACTAACTATGTCGGGCTGCGGTATTTATACCTGACTTGGCGGGGAAATCTACCAATTTCGCCAAGGTTCTGGAAGCTTCTAGGCTATCTCGCTAAATATTAGTCCTTTATTTTTAGGTGATGGATGTTTCCAGAAGTATCTATTTCTCACCAAGTCGCATATCGCCATCTGCCTCCAAGTTTTCTCGACAAAACATATCCAAGTCACCAAATCAATAAAAAAATCCGCTTTTAACGTATAACACTTCTAAATACCGCAATTTTTGCCCAAAATGTGAGTATTTCCGATCTGTCTGAGATATTTTAAGACGTATACAATAATTATTTATAAATTTGTAACATTGCCCCCCTCTCAAGGACTGCACGTACTGGGCTGTACAATCCTCTGATAGGAGGCTAAATTTAATATAGAAGAATTTACATTTTAAGAGGATAGAGAACACATTACATTCACAAACAACTAAAAATACAAATAATACTGCCTTTGTTCACATATTTACAATTGTTCACACACTTTAATGGATTGTACTAAATTGCAATATTCTACGTTTGGGATAGAAATTTATCTTCAGTTTTTGTCATCCAAGTATGGTTTTGGGAAAGTTTTTCATGCAATTTCCATCATTCAAACATGGTGAATTATGATTCAATTGCTCGCTTGGTCCGTAAATCACGTTTTTTACCACTATGTTCTACATCTCCGGGTCTTTTTGTATATTATTAAATTCAACTTCGGTTATTTTGTCAATATCTGTAGGATGTATTCTATCGTATATTCATATGAGATTGTGTCAGACACTCTCTTCGTTAATGCCATTCAGCTGTATGCATCCAGAATCTAACTGTTAAAAGAAGTGTTATTTTGTGAGGACTCCCGTAAATATCATTTGTTTTTGTCTAGAAACTCTGGTTTTTATATCGTGTTGATGCATGGAGTCATGGTTGAGAATTTGATTGTATGTTTCATTGTCTCTGATCATTAAGCAGTAAACATGGAACTCCTTGGAAGTGACTTCGCTTGTTTCTATACCTGTTTCAGGTTGCCTTTTTTCTTATTAAAATAATATCCGCATTTTCACCGTATAGAAACATTAATTAGTGATATTGGAGGGCATCTTATGAACGATGTGTCTCTGCAATTCGTTTTAAGTCCTTCTCATCATTGTACAATTATGTCACGGCTTGTGTTTTCATTGTCTACAGTTACGATGGAGACTTCGCCTATGTGATATGCATTAAATGGAGTTCGTGTTTTCCAGGTTGTCTGTGGTCGGCTCGAAATATTACTTTATAGTCGCCGAAAATCATTTGGTCTAATTTTGTTTTGAATAAGGTGTGTGTGTGTGTAAAACTGGTTGCACATTTTGTATTATTTTTTTTTGCCTTAGTCCACTGATGTTGATCAATTTCTCTTTTTTTTTTACTTAAAATGCTTTTTACTCTCAGAAATCTAAAGTTTTTTTTTGGGTATTGGTAGAAGTGACACCATTTTGTGTTAGATTTATCCTAGCATAGAACAAACATAATCGACTTCATCTGCGTTAGTCTTGAAGTAACATCGAATGACGTCATATAGAAGCAGGCATTGTACATTTCTGTATTTAATTCCGGAGTTTTCCCGGTTATATAATGTAGAAATTCCTGTTAAGGTGCTTCCAGTGGTGGTAATAGAATATTTCCATTTATGAAACAGATTTCTGGTGTTTATTCGTATTTCTGAATTTTTTCGCGATTATCCATTTTTCTCTTTTTTTTTGGTTATTTCTTCATTTTTCCCGATTATGACGAGTTTGTGTTTGTGGCATTCCGCTACGACCCAACGAAAGAATATATCATTTATTAGGTTGCACTGATTAATTGTTCTGTACCATGCTTCTCGTAAAGTGATATTTTCATGGGTGCCTTGCGTTTGCAGTCTTTTACTATAATATTGTATTCACAGTTCTTGGTTCTTCAATTCGTTCATTTCTTGATTCTTCAATTTGTTCATTTCTTTATTCTTCAGTTTCACTGCTTCTCACGTTCACTCTCATTTCTTCAGAATGTAAACTTTCTTCACGCTCTTCGATTGCTTTTTTTGTTATTCTTTTTGTTATTTTACTCTAAAACTAGCAAGATCTCATCCTCTTTTACGTTTAATCAGTCTAAAATATAAATTAAAGCTTTTTTATTAGGAAATACACAAAGTACATTTTAAAATCTTTTCACGCTTAAGTTTCGATTTATTGTCAATCCCTGTATCACTTTGATTATTCACATTTCACTGCTTGTTTTTATTCATTTTTGCACTTCATTGGTAAGAAACTGACATTCAAACGTACGACGGATCGTGCTTTATATACCCATTTCTACCAATAGATAGCCCTACCTATACCTCTCCCAAAAAAACTAATAATCTATGTTCTGGAACGTTCAACAACATTTGAGTGTATTCTGGGACAATACACAATGATCTTGGGATATTCTAGACTAGTCCCGAACATTCCAGAATGTTATGGAATGCTCTGGAGTACTTTCGAATGTTCGGGACTGGACTGTTCCAGGGTGTGGGCCACCATCGCACCCTCACACATACCATAGGGACCCGTTTATAAGGTAAGCATCATTCATACTTCATTCACATACACAAGGAAAGGACAAAGACAGGATAGAGAGAGAGAGAGAGAAAGTACATCCGTGCCTTTCTCTCTCTATCTTGTCTGAATCCATAAACCGGGATCCGAACCCAGGACCTCCCTATCCTTAGTTAGGCACGCTAACAACTAGACAAGTTGGCTAGCAAAAGAATTGGCTAAAATAAAATCAATTAAAATCTAAAATTCTAAGGAAACGATCAAAATAATTCTGTCATCATAGCGAATTTCGAAATCACATCGTCGAGTTTTTAACAGAATGATTAGCTGTCTGTCGTCGATTGAATAACTCTAGAATTCGATTTCCACCTTGTAGTTAGATGTCTATAATGGTTCGATATACTACACTGGTGGAAATGCAATTAAAGACGCTCAAAAATTCACTTATTTTTCAAACAAATGCCCGTTATTTTTTTTTTTTTTTTTTTGTACCAACAATATTTGAATTAAATTTTTTGTCTTCAATAATTTTGTGCAAAAAACTTACAAAGAAAAACTAATTTAGTGAGTATTTACATTATTTAGTTTAAAAAATCCAATATTTCAAGTGGAAATGCGATTAAAGACAATTTAAATCTAGAAATTCAGTTATCTATTACTTCAATTTTGTTTCTAAAGTGCATAAAAGGAGCAATTTGTTGTCTCTTGTGTGTTAGATACTAAATATTTCAAAACATCTTGGCTCAAACACTTATTATTCAAAGGTAATTATAGAATTAGACGTAACATCGGGCTTTCTATAGAAGAGCGAACAAAAATTCCAATTTTAAAGGAAGATGGCTACACAAATAAGTGAATTGCAAAGAAAATTAATCGCACTCCAACTATTATGTGCAATTTTTTAAATCTAGGTGATATGTATGGAGTTAAGAGGCGACGAGGTATATTTGTAGTAAATTAAGTGACTGAAAAGCGGCAGATAATTCGCGAGGCAGTAAGACCTAACGTAAATTTCACTAAAATTACGAGAGATTTACGCCTATCTGTAATACAACTCGAAAAACCAGACGAATAATCAGTGAATCTGGAGTTGTTAAATGGGCGAAAACACATAGCAAACCTCTCTTAAAAAAAAAAGCTCTTTTGAAATTTAGGGGAAAAAATGCAAATTAAGGTTTAGAATGGATAAATAAGGTGTTCAGAGATGAAAACATTTTTTAATTTAAATGTACCAGATCGAAACAAGTCTTAGTGCCATTGCACAGCGACCAAAAAGAATATTTCAATTAGCCGCAGTTTTGGTGGAGGCACATGGATGGTGTGGGGAGATTTCTCGAGCTATGGAACAACCCCTATCAGTTGGATCAATATAATCGGAGGAATTCATTTTAGGTGTGAACTCCTAGATAACCTTCTGTTGAATTATGCCGAAGATATGGATATTTCAACAGGACAATGCGAGCCTTCACAACTAAAGCAATAAAAGCCTTTTTCATGGAGCGAAACATCAATGTTATGGACTGGCCAACTAGAAGTCCCGATCTGAACACTATTGAAAACACATCTGGGGATTGATAACACAAAAAGTTTACGAAATCGGCTACTTTCAGTCAGTAGGGGACTTAAAAGACAAAATTCGTGAAGTATGGACAAATTTGCCCCTTTAAATTACCTTCAAAATCTTATGAAATAGATGGCAAATGGAATGCATGAAGTAATTGTAAACAATTGAACAATCGATGTTTCACTCATTAATTAATAAATTTGTTCGAAAAACAACAAGCATCTTTAATTGCATTTCCACTCGAAATTTTTGATTTTTTTGATTAATTGATCTAAATTCTCACTAAATTAAGTTTTCTTTGCAAATTTTTTTTTACACTGAATAATTAAAAACTAAAAATATGATTCAAATAAAGGTAATTAAAAAAAATCATGTACTTTTATATGAAAAACAACTGAATTTTTGAGTGTCTTTAATTGCATTTTTACCTGTGTATTTATTAATTAATAATGATCCTTGTCTATTTATCCATCTTATGGGGGGGGGGAAGTTGCAACTAGTTTCTGAATATCTAGTCTTGAACTCTCTCTTATCGGCGAATTTCTGAACGACAGTTTTCAATTAAAAACTTCGATTTGTTTATCTCTTGTGTATCCACCCATTTAGTTAAGTTTGGAGTAATAGTTCGTTTATAAAATTATGTGTTGAGAGAAATTTTCTTCTTTCTGTTTTTTTACTGCATTTTCTGTAAATCTCATGAAGTTTTTAATTTAAATTTGTTGGTCAACATAAAGTTTATAGAATTTCTGTGGCTTATGACTTCGTCAATGATAGTAAAAATTGTATAGCTTTAAGAAACCAAAGCTACAAGTAACTTCCACTAAAGAAGTAAAACAATGAGTCAACACCCCCCTTCGGAATTCTATTTCGAAATTGTTTAGATGCTGTGTCTGCTTATTGATGTTCAATCCTGCAACCAAAGACTTGTATTTGTTTCATTGAGCTATTCAATTTAGTAAACTTTATCAAAATCTGAATAAATAAAAGTAAAAATGTGTGTATTGAATTTATAAATACTAAAAACTAAGCACACATTTATTTTACTTTTCTTGATAATTCTTTAAATTGTAGCGATTAATTAATGACTGTACTTAGAAATTCTTCGAGATGTTGGTTAGTTACTGCTGATTGGCGTTTGGATTTCACCAATTTTAAAGATTAATAAAATGTTTCACATAAGTACGTTGTTTCGAATATTGAAATACTTCGAAAAGCAGGCCCTTTAAATTCAGGATGCTTCGATTCTAGTATAAATTTCCAAAATTATAGTAATTGGCGCCGACTTATACTTTGATTATAGAGCTTGATCTTCTCTCGAGTACATTTATGGAGAGCCACAAATAATCCTTCAAGAGCCGCAGGTTGACTACCCCTGCTCTAAGAGATGCTCAGTTCAATAGAAAATTTCGTGTCTTTATACCGCAAACAAGCCGTCATCGGAAATGTAAATCACATTAGGTAACACTGTACAGAGATACTTCTGCCCACCAGTGTTTGCTTACAAAGTCCACGTCCTTACCATAGCATATAATTTTGCGATAATTTTTTTTGTAGTGTACGACATTGATTAGAACTAATAGATTCGTGATTTACTGCACTATTTGCCCGTAGCTTCTGCTTCTAAAATCGTGTTTGGACTTAATAATTAGGCGAGATTTGTCGTCGAGTTTACAAATGAGAAGTTTGCTGGAATGAATCCCGTTTTTGACAGTTTCAATCCCAGTCGATATGCGCTATGCAAGTTGCATTCGCTTTATGTGTAATCAATCAGATGGAAATGCAGCAAATGATTTATACCGCGAGCTTAGCAGACGTGAATTATCAGAAATGTTTTAATCAATTGAGGCCTTTATCATGAGAACAAAACGATTCGTCTTTGATTCCAACAGTTCTCGAAAAACAGTAGCTTTGTTGCACCTCCTGTAAGTGCTTGTGAGCTTGCTTTCCTTGCGATAATTTGCCGTTCCCATTACTTAAACATGATGCGCATATCAGCAAATTCACATATACCAAGACTGGATCTACCGTCCGAGTTAATCACTTTTTTGTAAAATCATAATTTCATCGAAAGGAAATGGTTTTCATGGACTTGGGACCCCTAGTCTATGCATTTTCGTCTATGCATATATTTATATGCATAATTTCAAGTTCGCGAGGATGATTTGGTGCATTGCCCGAAACTAAAAATGCTTTAAATTCTGTTTTATTATTATTTATTTATTTAAACAAGTTTCATCTTCAGAAACTAAGCAATTCCGGAACCAGTCACAAAAATTAGCGCTTGTAACCCACGCTTTCATATTAGCATGCCGAAACACTGACAGATTGTCCTTGTTTTGATTTTTTAAATCCTGAGGATTAAATGATCTGTAAAGCGTCAGTGGCTTAATGACACATTATCCAGATGCATTAGAACATAGCAGCATTGTAACTCTATCCTTTGCTGCCTTAAATACAGGCGCAGTCTTTTCGCTTTGAGAAATGTATATTTTGTTTGTCAGTCTCTTCCAAAACAGTGCAATTTCGACTGCACTAAATACTGGCTCCCTCAGCTACTATCCCCAATCAGCTACTACGTTTACAAACTCATCTAGATATCGTTCTGCTGCAGCAGTGTCCGCAGATGCTGCTTCTACAACGATCTTTATGTTATGCAATGATTGTCTCATTTTAAATTTATTAAACCAGCCTTCCAATGCTTGAAATTCTCTATTCACCACTACAACTATCATCAGGTTCTTTAAAATGAGCCGTAAAGACGCTTTGCCTTCTCTCGGACCATTGGACTACTGAAGGGAACCCTTTTTTGTTTGGGGTCTTCGATCCATAATGACAACTTCACATACATTTTTTTCCATTGCTGGATCACGAACAATTTTTGCTGGCAGTGAAATTGAAACTACGAATGACCTTATTTTATCTTCGGATTTTTTTTACCGATCGTATAATTGATTCTTTGACATAGAATGAGCGTGATATGGATGCAAATGACTCTTCAAGACGTAAACGATCAAGCAGTTCTATTTACAATTTAAGCGGTAACGCAGATTTTTTTTTTTCCTGTCGAAAGTAGTTTTTTTTTAATTGACATTATAAATTAGGAAAAGAGCGGTAGAGACGTATTACTTGATCACACACAATTTTTGTAACGAATGTGAAAGACGAAACAATATAACATACATAGCAGCGTTTACCATATAACGGAACAGCAAGATATAAAAACGTACTTTATTCATTGAGTAATAAGGTTGCTTTCATTCTGTTTTTTTAACATTCCTAAAAACACCGATCGCGGCGTAGGAGGCTTATATCAAAGTCCTCGGCGATATCATTTAACAACATACTTTAGGCAAAGTTATAATAAGATCTATTTTACTTTTTTAACTATCCATTTGACGGCATTTACAAAGAATATTGGGTTGGATACCTACTGGAATTCTTTTATTATTATTATTAAGTATGTATGTACTTATTAGACCCGCGAATAAAGAAATTTTTAGCCGCAAATATAAGAATTGGGTCGCAATTTTTTTAGTCCGCGAATGAAGGAAGCGTGAATAAAGAGCTTTTACTGTATTAACAATTACATAAAATATTTGAAAAAGTTATAAAGATTACCTGTATTAATCATAAGCATTTCATTTGCATAAAATGAATGTTTTGAATACTCAACAGCCCAACCTAAGATAATTAACAAAACTTTCAAATTCGTTTATATAAATTGAATTATTGGCAGCTATGTAATTTCGTAAACTTTAAGAGCTACTTAACCGTCCAAGTCGCACTCCCTCATTTTTGTAATATTTGAATGGTTTCGGACCTCCTGATTTCAAGTCGTATTGAATTCATTTATATCAGTGCCGAGCTGACAGCCAAATAATTAGTGAGTTCAGTTCAAAAGCTTATGGGTTTGATTCCAAATTCGGATGTGACTGTTTTATTGTTCAAAATATGCATTAAACTGTAAATTCAGGTGATCTAACTAGTCCTCCTTCAAAAATTGACTGAGCAAAATAAAGCCAGCTCTTAATTCATGTTCCATCTCTTAAGAGAAATTGAAAGAAAACCTCTTAATATCAATATTGTAAATAGAATTTTAGTTTATTTAATAGTTTGGTTCTTACTGTAAAGAACAACAGTTTTGTGATCTGCAAACTACCCAAAATATTTCTATCCGAAAAAGTATTAATAGAGACTCCAGTTCTCTCGAATGGATTTCAAAATTTGATTTCCTGCGATTAGAAAAATATAGAAAAAAATAAAAAAAATATTAGATATTCAATTAGAATACTGTGCTTTCATTTTGAGACAGATTGAACCGTATGCGGTAGAATAAAAAAACTGAAATAAACTAAATAGTTGGGGGGTAATCATTCACTTCACACCATATTTTTAAAACACTTAAACGCATGAAATCTCAGAAACGTTTATTTAACTTAATTTACCAAAAGTCATTTCTCTTTTCCTATTTTTTGTCTAATTAATAAGTTTGTTAAAAGTAAAAACGAATGATGTGTTTTTTTTTCTGAATTTATTTGAATAATTTTGAAAGGGTTCGGAAACATTTTAACCAATGAAAATTTTGGATAATTTCCCTAAAGTAAACCGCAGTGAGACTAAACCAAGTTACTCGGCTATGGAATTGATAATTGTAGAAAATAATGGTTGTGTGGGTTGACTTAAGATACTGAATCCTGGTCACACCTGATTTCTCTAAAGTGAGGCATGCATTTTGCTCTGATATATGTACAAAATATTAGAATAAAGTATTGACTAATTATTATAATTGATGTCTACATGGGGGCCACACATCCATCCTATTTTATTTGTCACTCAATATTCAAGTTATTAGAAATACGTAATGATAACATGTTTTTCAACACCAATCATTGGAAGATATTCAAGTTAACGATCATTGATTGCAAATAGTAATGAACGATTGAAGTTTCGTGTAAAATTTTGGAAACAAATGCGGATTTTTAAAGTTACGAATGAAATGCAATAGAAATGTAATTTTAATTATTTTGAGCGGAGGTGACCAATCTTGTTAAAACTACATCTACAACTTGACGGTATGTGTTAACTTGATCTGGCAAAACTAAAGTCTGTAAAAGTTTCCTAAGTAGGAATATTAAAAATTTTACTTCTTAATATCCATCTTTTTGTTCAAACAGATGACTGTTCGCTTTTTAAAATATCAAATTTATAACTTTAGGCAACTGAAAACTTGAATATAAATATGCATTTCTAGATTGGCTTTTTAATTTGATTTCCTTTTGTACTATTAGAACTAGACCAAAATTATTTTATTACTTTTGAGGCTTCACATCTCTATTTAAATTATTTGCTGACCTTACTCTTTGACTAATTTGTCAGATATCTCTTGGAAAAAGTTGTTGCTCTAGCATGTCTTGCCTTGCACTTAGCCAAGAATTAGGTTTTACCCATTGGGTGGAAGTCTTTTTAATTTAGAAACAGTGATGCAGCACAAGACTCCCCGGTGACTTTCCACACTCAGAGATATCGCTTCACTTGGAGCTGATTGCGATCATGTTCTATTTAACAGGGCCCAATCACTTTTGATAAACAAGAATGACCTTCGGAAGAGTCGGATTCGAATTTGAACTTTCTGATGATAACAACGTTCAAACCAACCAACAGGCCACCATGGCATTCTTGGAATATGTTATATTTTCTTTTTAGACTGCCGTATTATATTCATGGACCATCTACACAAATTGTTTTGAAATTTATTCGTTATATATATGTATATATCTGTTATCTTTTAAAATATTAAGTTCAATGTAATCCACTAAATGGTATGAATACTATTTCGATCATAAAGTAGCTCTGCGCTAATGAATAGGTTAATTTTTGTCATTCTGATACAAGATAAAAAAAAAGTATCCAACTGTTTCATGGCTTTGGTAGCAAATGAGGAACAATGTCTTGGAGTTATTCTTATGCCACGATGTATCTGACCAATGTGTCAGTAATTTTTGTTGTAACATTGCTAAAGTAAATTTTTTGGAAGAAAAAAAGATTAAATTATATGGGTTAATACAATTCGGTATATTCCCAATAACCCCCAGTATTATCATTTTAAATACCAACATTTTATATTAGATGAATGCCAACACTGCTATATTAATTTAATAACTTCTCTTTACCATAGGAATAGTGCAATTAAAAGTCAAATAAATGATCGTGATACTAATTACAAAATATTAATTTCTTCAGCGCTGTCTTCATTAAATTCGCCTTTTGTATAAAAAAATAAAAAAAACTATTAAAATATTCTTTTTTTTCAAAAAGAGACCATTTTATCTAGTAAGCGTGGATGAAAGATTCTGTAATATACAGTCAGTGTAAAAAGTATTCTTACAGTACAACAGTTGATATAAAACAGATCCGTTTATAAAAGTTATAAACATAAATTCCATTTTAATTAATTATAAATTTGTAATAGAACATATTTTCACTAGTTTTATGTGAAATTTACACAAAATTAATTTTATACATCCCGAACATATTTCATGTTAGTTTTGTGAATGGGAATTGCGGTTAAAGCATAAAGCACATTTTAAGATAGCATTCAATTATTTTGTATTCTTTTAAAACATGACAAAACTGATATAGATATAAAATTAACATTTATATTAAATATCCAATACAGTAATCGCGCATCGTGGGGAGAAGGGGCCTATATAATTTTTAACGAGCTGGCAGCCGAATGGTTAGCGCTCTTGCCTTCGGTTCAACAGTTCGTGGGTTCGATTCCCACCTTGGGCATGGATGTTTGTAGTGGTTCGGAATCCACTTTAAACCGTAGGTCCCGGTCTAATTAGCCCTCGAGTGCAAAAAATGACCATTGAGCGACAAACAAACCAAACCTATATAATTTTTCCGAAGATTTGAAATCCTTGCTAACACCGACTTGGGTCGTGGATGATTGTATAGATCCCAAACCCACATAAATCTGCAAGTCGCTATTGAAATCGTTCCAATATATGTAAAATACAGAATGTAGAGTAGAGAACCAACTCATCCCCCGTGTTACACTTGATAAATTCCATTTGTGTTTTGAGTTTTGCTTTGAATGCGCTTCATTATGGTTTAAAAAAGCATGAATTAATTACCAATTAAAGCAAATAGTGTATTTCTCAAGTTAAGGGGTTGCTTCTATAAATAATTGCTATAAATTAATAATAATGTAAAACTTAAAAATGATCGATATTTCCGCTATACGCATCTATATTTTTTGAAAAAAATGAAAGTTTGAAATTCCCTTTTTTTTATTAGCTACTTTTGCATCTTGAAAATATATCTGGAGGAAAAGTTAATTTAAAGATAGAAATTAGGCATTAAGGTTTACTGTAAAAATCAATAAATTAAAGTTGAACTAAACAAAGTCCCACCGTTACATGCCAGCCAACTTGTCTAGTGGTCAGCGTGCCTGACTACGGATAGGGAGGTCCTGGGTTTGAATCCCGGTTCAGGCATGGATGTACTTTCTTTCTATCCTGTCTTTGATCTTTCCTTGTGTGCCTACCCTATAAACGGGTCACTATGGCATCTATGTTTAATTCGGACTCCACACCAAATACGGTTCAGTTTGAAAAAGTGGAGCAGTGCATCCCTGTTTGTCAGCCTGCTGGCACACGAGAAGAACACCTGTTACTTTGTTGTGTGACAGCACTCATCAGAGAGAAAATTCCTGAGTTTGATCTCAGCCAGTGTCTAACAAAGGAAAAATCACGTCTGTTTTCACTTTCGTGGTGGGTTCTTGAGAATTATCGGATTATTGCAGTTAAGTCTTTTGGCTGTCCACTAAACGGTATCAAAATTAAATAAAATAGCGTATTTATTAAGTTAATTATATGAAATTAGTTTCAGCCGAGTGTATGCAGTCGAATGGTGTTAATAATCTACCATTCCGTGCAGTTGCTCGAGGTTGTAGTACAAACGTGGACGGTGATACTCAAAGCGACAGGTCTAGATACAGAGTCTAGATGAGAGTACGGATGGGTTCCTGAAGAATGGCTGGCTCTCCATTGCTTGCAAACCATTTGGCAAAGGAAGTCTTCTGAAGGAGGTAGTGGAGTCGTCCTCAAATGGCAACCAAATATATCCCAAACGTGTTCCATTGGTAAATCTGGAAAGTACAGTGGCTAGGCAAGCAGCTGTACACATTGCAGAGTATATTGGCTGATGCGAGTAATATGCGGTCGAACGTTATCTATCTGATAAAGGGCAATGGGTTCTTCCTAAAGGTATGGGAGTGTCACCCGCCGCAGCATATCATCAATGTGACGTTCACGATGCCCACAAAACCTTTACATGCTGGTGAAGTCCTACCTGGAAAAACGTAAGATAGTATATAAAGGCTGGGGAGAAAACTTGGTTTTCGAATCCAGCAGAGGAGTGCCGCAGGGGTCGCGTAGTGGACCACTATTCTGGAACATCGTTGCAGACAGCGCATTACGATTGGACATGCCGAATGATACGAGGCTTTTAGCCTTCGCTGACGACATGCTGCTGGTTGCAGCTGGTGACTCAAGAGCAAAGCTCGAGAAAAATGCGGAAATCGCTCTTAATGCACTCAGCAAATGGGGAAAGACATACAAGCTGGTATTCAATCCCAGCAATATAGTGGCCCTCATGGTCACCAGAAAGCGGAAATTTAAGAGACCGCCCGTCTTCCGGTAGGACGGAACCTCCATAAAATCTGTGCAAGAGCTTAAATTCCTGGGTGTAAAGTAAAAAAGCGCACTCACCTTCAACTCCCATCTTAAGGAGGTGAGGCAAAATATTGTGAATATCACAATGGCACTCCAACGAACGGCGAGGGTTCTCTATGGGCGCGAGCCTGAATTACTCAAACGCTTATATCGGAGTGGAACCGAAAGAATGGCTCTTTTTGGTGTAGGGGCATGGGGACACAGATTGGAATGCAAGACCTTCTGTGGCTACCTACAGAGTGTTCAAAGACCGGCACTCATGGCATTCACAAGATGCTACAGGACAATTTCTACGGCTGCTGTACAAGTGATGGCGGGTGTCCTACTGCTAGATATAAAAGCAGGCATAGAGTTTGCAAAGCTGATGGTATTGGTAGAGCGCAGGCCATATATCTTTCACGAGGTAAATCTGCGGCCAGATGATATTGAGCAGAGGGTAGACATTCTGAAATGTCACCCAGCGGAGCGTTGCAGTGTGCTTTTCGACAGCTAAAAACCTACTGGTGAGGGTCTTGATATCTTTACTGACGGATCAGGCATTGATGGTATGATTGGTTTAGGGTTCACCATCATGTATTTTGGGCAAGAGATTGAAACATATGGTGCTAGACTCAGTGACGAGAACTCTGTCTTTCAGGCGGAAATATCGGCGCTGGGACTGGCACTCGATTGGCTCAAAGTACACCCAGGCAACAACACTTGTCATTTAAACAGTGATTCGTTGTCTTCCCTTTACTCCCTGGCCGATCCAAATAACCATAACATCTTGGTTAATAAGGTTAAGGACTCATACCAGGAAGCCATTAGTGGAAGCGAGGTACACTTACATTACGTGCGCGCACACGTAGACATTTTCGGCAACGAAACAGCCGATGTACTGGCCAAAGAGGCTGCGAATTTACCAGAGCCAACGCTTTACCTGTCACGTCTAAGGTCGCACCTGACCAAGGTGCTGCATAAGGAAGCACTGCGTGTATGGCAGCTGAGATGGGAGAGCGAAGAAGTGGGTCGACAGACCTACAGATTCTTTGAAACTGTCTCTGATAAAAGAGTTTTCGGTAATGCTATCGTTGCCCAAATAGCGACTGGACACGGAAGTGTACCGGAATACCTTCATAAACGAGGGTATCCGATTAGCGAGTTATGTCGCTCGTGCAATGTGGTGGGGGATTGCCTCCACTTCGTGCCGTCTTGTACCAGGAGCTCGGAAGAAAGGAGCATACTGGTGTACAAGAGCGAAAGTTTGAGTACCATCCTGGACCGGCGCAACTGGTCTATCTTGAAAAGGATAATGTCCTTTGCGTCGGATGACATTCCAATGATGGAGTACCAGCGTGTCAACGACGATGGTCCGGTCGAGAGCTGGGATATAGAGGAATAGCATAGGATTTGACGGTTCGTAAAGGAATTTGTTAACAAATCTACGAGATTGTATGTCAGAATAAGTGAGTGGGTGCCGGCAAGACTTCTCGCCTCATCAATGTATGGTTCTGTGGCTCGTCTACCGAGACTGGTGGCGGCTGTTGGAAGGTAGACTCGAGTTCAAAGCTTTCGAGTTGCAAGGTATGAAAATTAGTTATAGAAGCCTCAGCTTCTGGCACTAAGCCTCGCAAACTCGATCCCCTTCTGTCTTGTGCATACTGCAGAATTTCGTGAAACGTATTTTGTGGGGTCACCGGCACTCCCGTCGGACATTTCAATCCACCCTTGCTGACAGCACTGTGTCTGCACTGGCAACCCGCAATTTTTCTACCGTTCCTTGTTCATATCCTCTTCACAATTGCTGGTGCACTGTGGATGCATCCGGGTGTCGATCAACTACAATTTGCCTTAAGGACTAAACTGACCTTCTTAGTCCGATTACGTTGCGTGTCGTAAGCTCATCGTTCTACTACAACTGACTCCTTCGACGACGGCCTGGCATTTTCTGCAATACATGCGTCTTTTGCGACAAGAACAAACCTTCAACGATTATTTTCTAAGCATTAATAATGGCCTGAATAATGCCTACTTTGCCGGTTTTTTTGTTCTGAGCATTTCACATCATTTGCATAATTCAGTAAGGTGCGTTTTCCTTGAAATTTGCATAATTTTCTGGCCATTCCTTCATGGTGTTGCATTTTCAAAGTCGGGCAATGTATTCTATTTCAATTTGTAAGCTTGGATCAAAAACTTTAAGCGTAATTAATTCCTATTAAAATTCTTAATCCTTATACAATTTTTAATCTCAGTTGTGAAATCTGTGCACCCAAGATGAGTACCAAATATTTCTATAATCTACATCTTCACATGTCATGACCTAGTTATGAAAACTTGGACTGAAATTGTCATTAAATTCTCACAGGTAGCAAATAGATTGTCAAATGTACATTTGAGAAATTTTCATATAAAATCCACAACTAAATTACAGTTATGAAACCGATTCATAAGAATCAGATAAGTTATAAAATTAATATCGATTTTTTTTTTAGTTTAGCTTATTGATTCTTTTTTAGTATTTGTTTTTAATGTGATTTATCATGGCTCTTCAGTTCCAATGATAGGCAGGAAAAATTAACTGGTACCATGAAAATATATTATGAAAAATTGTTTCTCTCGTTTCAATCCAGTGAACAAAGGGCATATCCATTAAGAATTTATCATAATGAGATCTTTTTTCAAAATTAAAGCAAACTAGTTAGCTAAAAATATATAGTTTATTTGAAGATATTTTACGTGAAGCTGCTCTCTTTGAGTAAAACTGTTCAAAAGTATAAATTTGGATTATTTTAAATGTCTTCAAATAATTGATTGTCTTGCATTTGAACAAAATATTATAACCAATAAATCTGTATAACCCCTTGTCATTTAGTAAACATTATTCGTAAATGAACGCAAGTTTTAAATAAGAATTACATCTGCAAAGGAATTATAGACTTCCTAAAATTTTCAAGTAGATAACTACTTCTTTTAATAAAAATGAATAAATTGTTTGAAGTTCATTTAAGCTGAAGTATCGATTATCACTATAATTTTTCGAACTTCCACTATGATTTCAGGGGTCCTATGATAGAAAATTGTAGCAAATGCACTTTACTTCTTGGCTAGATTTCGGCTGTCCAGAAAGTCTAGAAGACCTCATCAATTCCGTGCGGGCTGTGCGAGATCATTTATCACAAATTCTACCAGGACCCATTATAGCTAATTGCAGGTAAGTTTGGCAGTCTTGTTACATAGATATGTTATTAACTATTAATGATTTGTTTTACATAGAAACATTTTTCTAATTATACCTTTTTGGCTTGGTGAAATATAAAACAAAATTGTTTTAAAATTAGTACATGCCCATATATGATTAAATATTTTCACTTTCGATGATGGAAAATATTAGTTAATTGTCTTCCTTTTTCCTGTAGTGTGTATGAATTCATATAAAAGTAAGGCTACATATTTAAGTAAAAACTTGATCAATTATACGGTTACGTGGTACAGAGTATGTGGTTACAGGATATAGTGTAATTATCGAGGTCGAAAGTTCCCGTGTTGTTATGGCCCTAATTGTTCCAGATGTTTTTATGTCTTAAATTTTACTTATATGGTTTGGTGAAATTTTGACGTCTTGTTAAATTAATAATGAAAAAAATTTTTCAGTTTGTATTAAGCGTTTGTATTATTTGTATAATATGTATTAAGTAGAAATTTTTTAATTTTAAATTGCTTGTATAATTTCAAATGTGGAAAAAGCTACTTATATGAAAAAGGCAAATAATTATTGTACCGAGCTTCGGGGTTCGTGGTGTTTGAGAGTTGAACGCATCCACTCAATGAACAAACGACTTTTATTCGTAAAAAAATTCCACTAGATATCCCAACTGTAACAATCACTATTATACAGCTCCAATTCGTCAGATACGATAAGCAACAGCTTCCGATCACAGGTCTCAAATACCTCAGGCAGAGAACAGCTTCTCTAAACTAGCAATCACGACTAATCGTCTTCACAAAACTGTGTGTACAAAACTATGTCGGGCTGCGGTATTTATATTTGACTTGGCGGGGAAATCTACGAATTTCGCCAAGGTTCTGGAAGCTTCTAGGCTATCTCGCTAAATATTGCTCTTAGAGCTTAGGTGATGGATGTTTCCAGAAGTATCTATTTCTCGCCATGTCGCCAAAAATCTCGCCAACTGTTACCAAGTTTTCTCGCTAAAACATTAGCAAGTCACCAAATCAATAGGAAACCCGCTTATACTAATCAATTTTTGTATTAAGGTATTTTTCTTAAAAAATGTATTCATTCACACAACAAGAGCATTTCTTTAGTCTCTAAGCAAAAAGCCCCGATATTTTTACAGTATTTTGGTGGAAATATAATTAATATTAATTTACTTATACTATTTTGCAAATAAAAGCTAATTATTATCCGTGATTCATTTTAGTGCTGGTGTTGGACGAACATGTACTTTTATAGCAATGGACAAGCTCATGCAACAGCTGAAGCATTCGAACAATATTGACATTTATAGTACTGTGATAGACTTAAGGCATCATAGAATAAATATGGTGCAAACAGAGGTAAGTTTCCACAATTATTTTATTAGAAGCTGCAATCCATGGAAATAGCAAAATGCACTGAAAATTATTTAAAATATTTAGAAATTTAAGGCTATTATCGTGACAGAAATGTATATGTTTGGCTGTGATAGTCCTCAAATACAACCGTCCTTAAAGTGTCGAAATTGCAGAAAGGTTTGGATATTACATTGTGATTTTAATTCAGCAAAATACTCATATTTCATGTTAGTTTTGTGAATGGGAATTGCTGTTAAAACAAGGCACATTTTAAGATGGCATCCAATTATTTTGTATTCTTTTAAAACATGACAAAACTGATATAGATATAAAATTAACATTTATATTAAGTATCCAATACAGTAATCGCGCATCGTGGGGAGAAGGGGCCTATATAATTTTTACCGAGCTGGCAGCCGAATGGTTAGCGCTCTTGCCTTCGGTTCAACAGTTCGTGGGTTCGATTCCCACCTTGGGCATGGATGTTTGTAGTGGTTCGGAATCCACTTTAAACCGTAGGTCCCGGTCTAATTAGCCCTCGAGTGCAAAAAATGACCATTGAGCGACAAACAAACCAAACCTATATAATTTTTCCGAAGATTTGAAATCCTTGCAAACACCGACTTGGGTCGTGGATGATTGTAGAGATCCTAAACCCACATAAATCTGCAAGTCCCTCGTGAAATCGTTCCAATATATGTAAAATAGGGAATGTAGAGTAGAGAACCTACTCATCCCACGCGTGTTACACTTGATAAATTCCGCTTCTGTCTTGAGTTTTGCTTTGAATGCTCTTCATTATGGTTTAAAAAAGCCTGAATTTACCAATTAAAGCAAATAGTGTATTTCTCAAGTTAAGGCTACTTTTAAAATTATTGCTATAAATTAATAATAATGTTAAACTTAAAAATGATCGATATTTCCGCGATACGCATCTTTTTTTAAAAAAATATTATCAGTTAAATCTAGTTGTATCTCAAAAATTTCAGAGTGAATCTCGTACGTACTTCAGGGATCACCGGTTTAGCTTATTAGAAATTTTATTATCTATTTTTCGCGTTCTACTCAATGTGTCAGCTTGTTAGACGTTAGTCACTTTTTTATTTTTATTGATTAAAGGAATTTCTATCCCTTATGCATGTTAACATGACCTTCCTGGTGTAAAGTAGAAGCGAATATTTGTTCTTGAACAAGAAGTAAATATCGGTACAATGTGGACTTTTCAGATTGTTTGCTCAGAGCGAAAAAATAATGTGCATATGACACACAGGACACTTGGGTCACTAATTGTTGAATTATGATATTAACTAAATGCTGTTTCAACTTTAAAAAGGAGCATATCCGTTTGAATGGTGGAATAAGTATCTGTAATAAGATATCAGATTATTATCTGTTCAATAGTTCGTGGGGTTCTAACCCCACCGTGGGTATGCATATTTGTAGTGGTTCGTAATCCACTTTAAACCGTTGATCCTGGTCTAATTAGCATTCGTTAGCAAAAAATGACCATTGAGTGATAAACAAACCAAACCAGGATATTACGACGCAATCTTTTCTGTAAAAATTAGTTTCTGTATATACCACAGTGGTCGGATTTAAGTTCAAGGACAGTGAAAATAACTTTCTAAGCTATTACTATTTTCTTACATTGTGTGTGTTTTACTGACTCTTGGAATGATTGTAGCTGTGATTCCAGTTTTTATTTCCACATACCTTAGTACAATTAGTATTAATTTTACAATGCTGTATCTGAAATTTTGCAATTTGCTCTTCTTATCTTTGGATCTTGACTGCAATCTGAGCTTCAGTGGAATTAATACACTTATTTGTTTCATATAATATCCAAATTAATCACCAAATTTTACTTCTCTGATAAACAAATATTTTTGGTTAATCATCCATGGCCATCGTTTCGTGACAAACATGTAAAAGTATCATGTAATGATCCGTTGTTTAGCGATAATTATTTCTTTGACACTCATTGCAATGTATATCATTTTTATCATCTTTTAGAATACCGTTTACCACTTAATATTTAATTAGGTACTTTGTTTCAGTAAGAAAAATATATTTCAGCGAGAATTTATTATACACTACTGGCCATTAAAATTGCTACACCAGGAAGAAATGCAGATAACAAAATGATATTTATTGGACAAATATACTAGAAATAACAAGTGATTCAATTTTCAAAATATTTGGCTGGATAGATCCTGAGAAATCAGTACCCATAACAACCACCTCTGGCAGTAATAACAGCAGTTATACGCCTGGACATTGAGTCAAACAGAGATTGGATTGCATGTACAGGTACAGATGCCCATGCAGCTTCAAAACGATGCCACGGTTCATCAACCGTAGTGACTGGTGTTAGGTGACGAGCCAGTCGCTCGGCAACCATTGACCAGGCGTTTTCTATTGGTGAAAGATCTGGAAAACGTGCTGGCCAAGGCAACAGCCGAACATGTTCCGTATCAAGGAATGTCCGTACAATACCGGCAACATGCGGTCGGGCATTATCCTGCTGAAAAGTAGGGTTTCGCAGGGCTCGAATAAAGGGTAGAGCCACGGGTCGTAACACACCAGAAATGTAACGTGCACTATTCAAAGCACCGTCAGTGCGAACAAGAGAGACGTGTATCCAATGGCACCCCATACCATCACGCCAGGTGATGGGCCAGTATGACGATGACGAATGCACGCTGCCAGTGTGCGTTCACCACGATGCCGCCAAACACGGATGCGACCACCATGATGCTGTACACAGAACCTGGATTCATCTGAAAAGATGACGTCTCGCCATTCGTGCTCTCAGGTTCGTCATTGATCACACCATTGAAGGCGCTCTTGTCTATGACGCAGCGTCAAGGGAAGCCGCAGCCATGGTCACCGAGCTGAGAGTCCATGCCGCTGCAAACGTCGTCGAACTGTTCGTGCAGATACTTGTTGTCTTCCAAACGAGACCGTTTCTTGACTCACGGCTCGTGACATGGTTGCACGATCCATTACGGCCATGCGGATAATATGCCTGTCTTCTCGGCTGCTAGTGATAGGTGGTCGTTGAGATCCGGCGTTCCGTATTACCGTCCTGAACCCATCGATTCCATATTCTGCTAACAGTCATTGGATCTCGACCGACGCGAGCAGCAATACTGCGATAAGATAAACCGCCATCCCGGTACGCTACAATTCGACCTTTATCAAAGTCAGAAACGTGCTGGTACGCATTTCTCCTTCTTACAAGAGGCATCACAACAACTTTTCACCAGGCAACAACGTTCAAATGCAATTTGTTATGAGGAACCGGCTGAAGAATTTCCTCATTTAAACACAATGTAGGTGTCGCTACTGGCGCCTGCTTTGTCTGAATGCGCTAAAAAGCTAATCATTTGCATATCACGGCACCTTCTTCCTTTCGTATAAATTTCACGTCTGTAGCATGTCGCCTTCTTGGTGTAGCAATTTTAATGGCCAGTAGTGTAATTTGTGGATATGTTTTAATTCTAATATAATAAAAGTGTTTCTAATTCGAAACTAATTAAAAACTTGAGATAATTTTTTTAACAAGGTCTCATCTTTGTAGGAGCTAAGAAACTTTTGCAACTTTGAATGCCTACAAATTATTAAATTTAGTATCTTGGTTTGAATGAGAAAGTTTTTTTATTGCTAAATAAATATAAATGTGTACTGTTTGAAATATTGTTTCCTAATGATTGTAATAATTTTTTTATACACTTTTGAATTTTTAATAATTTTCTAACTATCTGTTTTATTATTTCAGGTTTCTTCTATGCAACGCTTTATTTCAATTTGGATGGTCAAATTTTGGAGAAAAGTATGATGCAATCTCTCTCTCTCTCACACACACACACACACACACACACACACACACACACACACACATATATATATATATATATATATATATATATATATATATATATATATATATATATATAGTTTCGAGAGAGTTTATCATCTAATCATTAAATATAATAATTAAGTTGGTCTAGATTAAATTTTAAAAAAGTTCGAATGTTTTGTTTTAACTTACAGTAAGGTAATTTTTACTTTATTGTTGTCATGTTAAAAAAAAAAGCTAAGAATTTATAAAATTATCTTTAGATGAAATTGTTAATTGTAAATGTATTTAGAAATTTTGAAAAAATGTATTCTTTCAATTTTTTTAAACATCTTAGTAGAAAAATATTATATGTCAAAAAATGCCTCTAAAGAAATTGTATTTTTATAATTTTTTTGTTCTAGTAAACTTATCTTTGGTGTGGTGTCTTCATTTCTCTCACACAACATAAGAGCTTTATTTTTGCATTAAATTTGAGTGTTTGATGCTTTTTTTCCATAGCAAATATTTTAAGAGAAAAGTATTTATTTTAATTATTTAGAAAATATTTATTGTAATATTTATTTTAGTTATTTATACATAGAAAGTATTTATTATTAGTATTCTTTTAGATGTAAAAGAGCTGAGGTTCATGCAGATATAAATTAATCTGGAGCGAAATATTTCGTTAGAGAAAAAAATACGTTCATCACTAATAACCTTAATTTTTCAGCTTAATGTAACTGTCCGAGCATCAGTATGATAATAAATTGAAAGTGTATATAAAAGTAATTACTCTCCCACTCGGATTTATATCAATGTTTCATAATTTTAAAAAGTTATTACTTTGGTTTGAAGAAAGAATTCAACATGTTTGTTTATTGCTAATGCAATTTTTCAGTGAGGAAAAATCAGTATTTTCTGGAATAATCTCTTCACACATTTGTTATTTGACTCGAAGGCCAAAAGAATTGATTTTAGAAAAGTTCAGTTGACCTCGTCATTTTGTACTTGTTCAGTGACATAAAATGAGTATTTAAATACTTCACACGGCACATTTTTAACAATTTAAAAATTTGGTTTGACAAAAGAAAAAAATAGTATATTATGATATATATAGATAAGTAAAAACATATTTTAAACTATGTAAAATACTTAATAATTTTGAATGTAAAGTAAAAAAATAACATGTTCTACAAAAACAGCAGTATATTTATAAAGAAATTAAATACGAGAGATTGTTTTTAATGAGAAATTTGAGCTTCATGTTTTTCGATAATTTCATTTACATTCGGTTTTAAAAATGACAATGATACTACTCTCATATCGTTTTCTACATTTAATAGTCTTCATCTTTTTTCGCTTTTATGTTGATTAATACTGAAAACTAATTCACACGAATCAGATGTAGAAAATTCTAATACTGTTGTTAAAATTGCTCAAATATTTCATGGTATGAAATGTCATAGTTATTGAAGATAAAAACACTTTTTAACTAGAAAATATGAATCTCAACTGTAAAAGTAAGTTTTATTGTCCAGTGTATTCTAGATTAATTTAGGCAAATGCTTTACTGAACATAATGTAATTAGCCAGAAGCATCATAGTAATCTAATAAGTAACTCATTCCTGTGATTTTTCGCTGTTAAATGTACTTATAAATTATGACACTTTTAATTTAAAAGGTTGAAAATTTGTCTGTTAAAATTCCAGCATTATTTTAAAATATTAATCAGATTTTATTGAGTTGAGTGATTAGCGCTCTTACTTTCGGTTGAAAAATTGCGGCGTTCGAATCCCTCCTTGAAAACGGGGTTTGTAGTGGGTTAAAATTCACTTTAAACCATAAGTCACGGTTCAAGTAATCCTAATGTGCAGAAAATGAATGTAAAATCTACAAGCAAACCAAATTTTATTTTACTGAATTAATTGACTCGTCGTAGGCTGTTATTTTTTTTATTTTTATTCTGCCCGACATTAAAAATGCAAAAACAAAAAGGTTCATTAGAAACGTGACAGAGGCAGCAGCGAAGAAAATAATTGATTTGTATTTCGTAATGATATGTATAATACAGACCAAAATGGTCAGGTCTTACATGATGAAACACGTCTAGAGTCAATGATAGTACGGACGGTGTCTTGAAAAATAGTTACTATTCCCTGTCAGCCATTTACCAAAATGCGTTTTCCGAAGAAGGCTGTGTCAGCTTTTACAAATAGTGTCCATTTATATGCTAAACGTTTTCGATTGATGAGAGATTTGTTGAGTACCGTGGCCAGGGAAGGACCGGTACATCTTTCAGGGCATGATGGCAGGTGCGATCTGGTGTTATACTGCTGATAAAGGGTATGTTATATTGCTGATAAAGGTTATAGCCAAGTGTCACCGACTTCAGCATGACTTGCCCTTCTCAGTCCAATCGCGATGCCTCTCGTTTGTCTGCGGAAACTGACTCTTTCGACAATGATTTGGCATTTTCTACTATTACAGAAGTTTTCTGCAAGAAGAAATTTTCAACGATTATTTATCAAGAAGCAATAATGTTGTTATAATGTGCACACTTATTGTTCTTTATCTTATATTTTAGGAGAGTTGTGCATTTCACATCTCTTGCATAATTCGGTTAGGTGCTTCTACTTTGTAATATGCAATTCTTTGACCACTCCTTGGTGTTGAGTTATCAATGTCGGTTAGTGTATTTATTGTCAATCAAAATCGAAAACAAATTGAATATCTTTATGTGGGAATTGAATCTTGGAAATGTGTTGAATTGAGGGTCAATATCTTATCACTTGGGTAACCTACTCATTAATGATAAAAATCATTTTTATAAATAGTTTTGAAAATAATTTACTGCAAACTATTAAAAAAGTCGTTCTAGTGAAAATATTTTCTTCATGGGAACCAATCGTGAATATCTAATGAACCGTATATCTAATGTGTGCGTATTCAACATTTCACCATTGCTAGCTTAGAAATTCATTATCAAAACAAACGGTGTGATACAATAATGGTATGACTAGATAGGCTATTTCTTCACAATTCATTTTACATTAAATTTATGTAAACTGGTTTATCTTCATACGCAGGTCTATATTCGTTATTTGTTATCTTAAAATTTTCTTCGAGGTGTTGCACGAAATTTTTTTCTCTAGTGTAGTACGTGTTAAAAAAAAATGCACACGTAATGTTATTACTATGAAATAAAGAAAAATCTAATGAAAGTACATTTACTTAAAAACTTCCGTATTGAAGGATATGAGAGATATGATTAAATACAATATTAACAGATCTAATCAATTTTCTTTTATAATGAAGTTAAAATACCCGATGTGATAGATTCAATTGATAATATTAAAAATTATATTTGGTTTACTTGTCACACAACGATTTATTTCCCTTTCTTTCTTCCTCTTCTCTTCTTTCACACGAGGTATAATTAGACCGGGACCTACTGTTTAAAGTGGTTTCCGAACCACTACAAACATCCATGCCCAAGGTGGAATATGAACCCACAAACTATAGAATCGAAAGCAAGAGCGTTAACCATTCGGCTGCCAGCTCGGCCTAAATAATAATAGATTAAATTTATAGTCTGTGGTTATCTATCCGTTAAGTATATAAAACCACTTTTTAAATCGGAAGAACAGTCGAAAGTGCATAAAGATAAAAGGTGGCATCCGCCATTTCATGCGGCATTAGTTGGAATCCTAATAACCATTGCGCATATATATATGTTTGTTTTAGCGACAAAATAAAGCTCGTATTCACTTTGAAAAGCAGTACTTTAAAGCTGAACGTGGAAAGGAAATCGAATGCTAGTATTCTAATGCCTAATTCAAAACTGTTGAATGAGTAACAAATCATAAATATTAGCAATGTTTATGATTGGTTGTTAACAATTAGTATTCATTTTGAAACTACGATCACGTGACGAGGTCGATAACTGAGCTAATGTCCTTTCTCCAGAACACTCGTGAGGAGATTTTAGATGCAAAGGAGTTTGGAGTATGAACTGTCTCAGTTCAAGGACTCTTCGAACAATGGTTTTTCTAACTGGGCCATCTTGGCTACCAATAACTCGCGTCATAGGAGAATAAAAATACAATTATTTGCAATGTGGGTAACTTAATATTCGGAATTTCTATTGTTATTTGAAGTGCAGCATTTTAAAACTAAAACATTTTGATAGTTCTTTGCCGGGTGAACATCGCTTTAATTGTTTACGGTACTCTGTAAGTGTTTTTATTTTAACTGTTTATTATCGCCGCCTTGCCGTAAAATAGTGATCTAATATTTTGTTTGAAAAGCATGCTTTTCAACATTACATCGGACAAATGCTTCGCGCAATCTGCGGTCTTTAATCGATAAATTATAATAACGATTATGTAATTCAGTGTTACACAGCATCGTCCGATTTTAAGCAGCTTTTTTTATTAATCACGATTTTTAGAAGAAATCAAAAACTAAAATATAACTTTCATACAAGTAACACATATAAAGCATTAAAATATTGAATATGAGCAATTACAATAACATATCGTGTGAGCTTTTGCAAACAATTATATTTTTGTTAATAAGTACATAATTCAATGTTAAGCATTTATGATTAATTTTTTTCTTCATGCCAGATTGTACTAATGCATATGTAATAAATTTTATTAGAAGTAAGAATAATCAAATTACCAAAAATTTAAAAGAATATTTAAATCCGATATTTTTTAAATATTTCAAAATTATCCACAACCTTTATAATATGCGATTGTTAAAAATCATATTAAAGTAATGAAAGAGTAGTTATTTTGAGCTCGAGGATTCAGATGCCTGACTTCTGTTTTTGACAAGCTCATTGATTTCAAGTATCATATCGACGGAATCCTTTTATATAGAATATGTTTTATATTAAAGGTTCTAGTCTAGACTCGAAAGGAGTGGTTTATAATATTATTATTCATCTTAAGGTAAAATTATAATATATAATAATTATAACCCTTGTTGCTAAGAGATGGCGCCATCTCTCTCGCTTGTCTAGGCAAGCGTTGCCCTTGAAATTATTTAGAAATCTAGTGTAACTATTTTAAAAGTTCCGTAGAGGAATCGGTTTTAAAAAACAAGCTTCTCTTTTTGTTAGGAATTGCGATTGCGGGCCTTGTGTGCGTAAATATATATTTATTTTGATACGGCCCGATTGCGTCCCGTGGGTGGTATCATTGATATGACTGTGTTAAATTGTTAAAAACACGCCACAATATTCTTAAGTATAGGGATATATAAAATGATTTTCGAATTTTTACATTAGCCATGCTCTGGAAGAACTGTGATATAAGAATACAGACAAGATCAAATAAATACTTGCGTAAACATGTTGCGTAAATATGTATACTAATAATACATTCAAAATATAGAACATCAAATTAACACTGTGTGAAGTTCTTTTCAATACCATACAAATTCGTCATTACAAAAAGCATTTAAAAAAATTCTTAATCTCACGCGAAATTAGAAAATAGTTAAAACATCTCTGTTTTACTCATGTTTTTTTGTAATAATACATATCAGAGTTTCAGCTAAATGCAAATATAGTGTGAAAATTTGTTTATTTAAATGAAAAATATTAGTAAACAATATAAATTTAAGGATATGTGAAATTTTTAAACTATCAAACGCAAATATGATGTGTATGTATTCATTTAACAGTAAAATATTCCTCTGGTTATAATTTTATAACTAAAGCGTTTTGAAAATTATTTGTAAAGTAACGTACGATTTGATATTAATAAATAATCACGTTTCAAAACATCGGATTAAATAGCCCATTTAAGTACGGTCCGAACAAAGCACGCATCTTTCAATGCATTAAGAATGTAATCAGGAATTTGGGACGCGGGAAAATTAAATTACACATATAAAAAAAGTAATTTAGATTTACAAAAATTATACATTTCTTAAAATCGTTAGATTATGCTTTTAATTATTTTCAAGTAAGAATTAAAAAAAAATCGAGATGTTTATAAATTATTTTCTGACTATTTACAATTATAATTTTGGTAGTTAGAAACATTGTCATGGGTTGGACGTTTAGATTACAACAACAAAAGTTGAGCAATGAGAAAATGTTTTACTTCATTTACAAAGTGTAAGGTGCTTCTTTATTCACTCCCTATCAGGAGCTGCTCGATTTTGTGTTACCTTGTTTTATGCGCACTTTACGCAAATCTCAAAGAAAACTAGCTTCTCGAGATACAGCCCCAAACGCTTGCTCCAGAAGAGTTTAGTTGATTTGATGATGTAACTAATGCTAAAAATTTATATATATACATATATATTTTTTAGCAAGTTTATTTTATTGAATATTCTTACAAAGGCGAGTTAAAGAAAATGAGTAAGATTTACCATATTTTTCTCGTATAAAATACGAAGTTTCTTCTAAAATCTTTTGTACATATAACTGACGATTTTTTAATATTCTGTATTATTTATAAATTGCGTATGTGTATGGTCAATAGCTCTGGTATCTAAATAATGGACGGTATAATTTTAAATATAAAAAATACTCTTTATTTTTCGTAGCTGTGATTCTTCTCACTCATTTTACAGCTCCTCTCCTCAAAGGCAGTAACTCGATTCCCTCCTCTCCCAGTTTTTGTTTCGTTTCGTTTTCTCTCGCATACAAAGATAGCGCTGCTGCAACAGCGCTTAATGGGTACGGAACAATATGTAACGACTAAAATCTTATTTTTTTTAAAAAGAAATGAGTTATATTTTGAATTAAACTGCAGATATATATTGTATTGACAGCTTGCGATTTATATTAGTAGACTTTTTAATTTGAAAGATAGACAATCTACACATAAAATAAAAACTGCAGAATTTAAATATTTTTCTTAAATGAGGATTGTGAAAACAACTCATATGCAAAAAAATGAATAATTAATTAAACATGTCACAAATTAAATTAGAAAAACATGAGCTAATATATTTTATCTTTGATTGACTTATAAATTTAATTTTGTGATTTGAGCATGATTAAGTAAAAAAAATAAATAAAAAAACTACTTAAAATAAAATGGATTTATATTGAAACCAAAAGCATTTGTCATGTAGACATGGTATAAAGTGACAATTTATTAATATTTTATTTGGTATATTTTTTAATGAAAGAAAAACTTCTTTAATTTCACCTTCAATTTTTTAACCATGGTTTTTTTTTAATTCCCATTTATGTTCATAATATCTTTATTAAAACACAGAAATCGGAAGGATATGTGATATTGAGTGTCTTTAAATCTTTTCGCACATGAATGTGGAAATTTATAAAATTTAAAAACATATGAGTATTTTAAATTATTTTACTCATTATGATAAAAATTTATAAATATTTTAAATTAAGATTTACTTAAATTTTAATTAAGCAAAAACAAATATATATAACATAGTTATTTATAATTCACAGATATTCGTGTCATGTTATTTATAACATACAATACGTATGACCTTATTTATATATATATTTTATCCATTTCATTTTTAATATTTACGTTTAAAAATTACAATTCATATTTCAATTCATATATGAATGGCCTAGCGATAATTTTTTTTGTCGCAAACTTTGCATTACTTTAGTAAAACTGTCAAAAAGAAGTATTAACAGATTTTGTAATTTTTTTTTTCTAAATATCTAAAAAATATTCGTTTCGTGGGTGGATTTTCCTCGCTTAAAAGTTGACCACACTCCTGTATTGTTAAAGAAAAGGAAAATTGAAATATTCTTCTCAATAAATAAGGAATAGATAAGAAAAACTCATTATCTGTTCCCTATTGCTTAATAGCAACTGGAATCGAATTTGGAACGTTCCACTGATGAAAGCGTGGTTCTACTACAAAGTCACAAAATACAAAGCCTAATTAATTTGGGTTTTGCTTTCATTATCAAAAGATAGTGAGCTCGAATTCCGGCTTAACCGAAGATCCCTCGTATTCTAATGGCGACTGAAATACGCTAACTTTGTGTGCGGTCGCATTGTCCTGTGTGCGATGATGGGAATTGATACCTCTGGGGATAGCAGGCCATGTATTGAGGATCTTCGGCTTGTGGTCCCTGCTTCAAAATCATGAAGACTTCACACGGCTGATTCTATTTAACTGGTAGCTCCCAACTCACGGCTAGACACAAGGAGGCGTGCTGGGAAAATAAGATACGAAGTGGATTTTACAAGGAAATTTTTATTACTACTTTCGTTATTTGAAGTTACAACTAAGAAAACAAAGAATTATTCTCCTCAGAGCACTAAATTCATGATCTCGGATGGGCAAAGTATGCTAAACTAACGCAAGCAATTATTATTAAATTCTTAAAACACAATACATATATACCAACTAGTTTAATCGCAATATATATATATATAGGGATCCCTGAGGCTCTTCGGAGTGAAAAGTCAAGGGATCGATCCCTGCCAGTGTTGAACAATGATAGATGGATGTTACATGCGCGTCAGTCGGGGTGAGTGCTAGAAAGTTATCCAAGTTATTCCCGTAATGACACAAGATTAGTTTTAATGCAAGGAACTGGTGAGTGGGCACGATGTAGCCTAGTGAAATAAGTCACCCGTATGACCATAGGCACATTTGTCACTTGGCAGTATACCAATTCTGTATAGATAGCTCGGGAATGGGCCGTGTCCCGTGACGAACAGTGTAATTTGTCTTGGCCAGCATTAGTTATTAGGTTTAACCTTTGAAATTATATCATGTACCAGCCGACCTGTAGTAGCTTGGTCCCATGACATTTGCCAGGTTTGAATGGCCTTTGTTTTGAATTCTTTTTTGTGAAAAGAACCTTGGGGTGGGCAGATCTATTTGAGGTTCAGTCGCTGTTGTAGCTTCTTTTCCAATCTGTCGGCGGTCTCTTTGCCTTTTAAGTCGGACGTGCGCTTTAGGTTCCGAGATGTAGGTTCTTGGTTATGTTGATCTCTCATTGGATTTCGCGGGTCATTGGACTTAAGCAACCCCACCATATTATCTCTGCTCTTTTCTTCGCCCAGGTTACAGCTTTGAGAAGGGCATACAGTTCCCCCTGAAAAACTTGTTTCAGTTGAGCCTGAATTTCTTGGAGTGGATAATGTTACTATCTAAAATGGCTACAAAGGCTGCTCCTACATTATTTTCCATTTTGGAGCCAACGGTATATATCTGACAGATGCTCTGATCCCTTTTTGAGTGTTGATCATCTCTTAGACTCATATGTCAAGACTCATATGTCATCTCTTAGACTCATATGCCTTTTTGAGTGTTGATCATCTCTTAGACTCATATGGTTGTCTACATGGAAGTTTCCTGGTGTGGGTGAGCTTGGATATTTTTTCTTCAATAAGGTCTGTACAGGTTTGCTTCATGACGTATTTGTTTTTGGCCTCCATTTCGGTGAAATGATGTTGGGGGATAATCCCTGTAATTACATGAAGGACTGAAGTGCTTCCAGGACCGTGGTAGCCTAGTGGTTAGGGTATCGTCCTTCTGTCCGAAAGAGCGGGGTTTGATAAGCAATGCCGCCAAAAGCCCACCGAGTACATACGATTTAAGTGCTCGTTAAATCCGTGGAATAGGAAGTCCTATGGTCGGTCGTTGAACAGTTACCATGGGTGCAAAGGTCTGGAGAAAATTTCCTCCCCTTTCAGATCAATGTGAAAATTGAGGTGGATCCTCTAGTGGGGCCCTCTATCTGAGAATTTGAAGAGCAAAATTCGTGCTTTCACCTTCATGGTCCTCTGTTCAAACGAAAGATTTTTTTTGTTTAAACGCACCCTACGGACTTAAATTTGCATAGCCAAGGTACAGCGGGCTTGGCTTGTCGAAATACCAGTAGTAACAACAACAACATTGTCTTCCTCTCCCTTAACATTACAATAGACTGGTCAGAAATGCCACCAAAAATTTCCATCTCTTACTGCTTTTTCAGACTAAATCATTGCCAAAAAAATATAATTTGTAATTTATTTTCACCAGGTCTGCGAGACTATGTCAGGAAGATACGCTGAATTTTACTGATACTTCCAAACAGGAATCAAATGTGGGTATTGTTAAAAGTTAATTTTACAAACAGTCCCACGGAAAATTATTTCCATAAACTCCTTCTCAGCTGAAGCCAAAGGACTACATACTGCAGTTTTAAAATCTTCGCTAGAGCAAGAAATATATCATTTCCACAAATTCTTTTCCTTGCATTTCTAACTTTTCGGTTTGTTCCATTATATCAACGACTATTATTCAACTGCTGAAATCTAATCGAAGGCGTTTGTCAATACAGTAAGTTTGAGTCCCTAGACATACAGGGATTACAGGCAATGAAATTGCTGACTCGTTGGCTTAAGTAGCAATTCGGAGTCAATATGCTGTATTGCCCATTTCTCTTAAGGATCTGGAACAACACGTCAGGAAACTTTTCTTTAAAGAGATTTGATCAAGGGAAAAATTACAAATATGCTGTAGCGTTCTCTAATCTCAAATCTATCGGCAAAAATCATAGGCTATTAACAAAATCCCGACTACAAGACGTAGGAAATCTAAAATTATAGATATTTTCCTAGACTGCTCTTCATACGAGTACCAGAGAAACCAATTACGAAAAAAAAAATTAGGAATAGGAGCATTATCATTCTCTTGGATATTTGAATTATCTTCAAATCCATTCGGAAAATAAAATTCTTGTTTTGCTGTGAATTTCTACGACTATATAAAAGATTTTAATTTTAATGACATAAAAAGTGAAATATTGTATCGTCTTAAATTCTTGAACTGTCCTCTTATCACAAATCTTGTTATTCTGAATTATCTGCTTATGTCAAAACATGTCTCTTAGTATTCACCAGTTGATTAAAAGACTTGAATCTCGATTTTTCTTAAGCAATATTAATTAACTGACTATAAGCCATTTCCAGTTATCTTCTTCAATGTGAGCTACAAAAATATTAGTAAAAAGCTCTAAAAATGTTCGCCTTAATATACCTACCTACCTAACCTTAGAATTGTGTTTTGTGTAAGCATTTTTGATGTTAAATGGAAATCAAGTGTGTGAAATTTGAAATAATTTCTGAATGTTGTCATTGATATGATTTTTTTTAAAGCTTGTGGTGTGCAATATTTTGACTTTGAGATTTTTTGGAATAGCAAAGTAAAAGGAGTAAAATTTTGATTTTATAATTATTTTCTTTTCTGTATTTAATTCCTAGAAATGTACAGTGAGATATTTTAATTTCTAAATAGTGAGTTTATTTGAACGAATTGTGTTGCTTATTTTTGTGGTAAATTTGAAGTGATATTTTAAAAATGTTTTTTTTGTATTTTAATTGCATTATTGTGGTACCAAATTTACTTTTCGCAATGAGTAACATGAAGGCTTTAAGAAAAAAAAAATTTAATACTCGTAGCCGATAAGTTAGGAGTAAGTGCTAATAGGGGTGCTAAATTAATTGAAATAAAAACTTTAAATGATAATTATATGCTCTTGATGATTATATGCTGATGTTTATACAAGTTAGACAAAATTTATAACTAATGTAATTGGTAATATTTTTTTTTACAATGGAAGATTGTAGGCAGTTACAACTGCAACATAGTCTATTAATCTATTGTTCCCTGGTACCCAAGGAACCGGCAAGAAACAGCGACCTCGTAGCTGCCGAGGCGTTACCCGGGTGCACCACAAGGGGTGGGCCACCATAACACCCTCACACATGTCATAAGGATCCGTTTATAGGGTAGGCATCATTCATACTTCATTCACACACACAAGGAAAGGACAAAGACAGGATAGAGAGAAAGTACATCCATGCCTGAATGGAGATTCAAACCCAGGACCTTCCTATCCGTAGTCAGGCACTCTGACCACTAGGCAAGTTGTAACTGGTAATATTCTTGAAGAAAAAAAGAATCAATAATTAGGTAGAAAAATCTTAAAGTAAAATCAAATTAGAATAGGAAAAAATTAAATTGTCGCAGCTTCAAGCGCAATAAGAGTTAGCTAATATCAAGAAAGATATGTATTTAAAGTGAATGTTCATTAAGAAAGTTATGTAATTAAATGTAAATTAATGATCATCAAGAAATCAATGTATTATTAAGAAAGATATATCATTAAGCGTTCAAAGTTTAGATCTGAAACATTTGACTTAGATGTTTCAGATCTAAGCTTTGAACATTTATGAAAATGTTTAAGAACTCAAACGATTGCAATATCAGTAAAGGCTGAGTCCTTTACTTTTTTCAACCCATTGATAAAATATTCAGAAAAAAGTTACGAAAGACTTGAAAACTGAAATTTTGTTAAGTATTTTCGGAGAATTTAAGGATTTATGTAAAAGAAGATCTTAGCAATTATATGCCAAACTTAAATCTAACATATTATGAGGGTTCCAACCAATACACCAAAAATGTTTGGACTACTCCAAAATTTGCTATCGGAGAATTTTGTACAATTTGCTTCTAAGCTAAGTGGAACATTTTGAATATTATTGTCTGTTGAGAAACGTGAATAATTTCAAATCATTATGAGAACTTACTGCGTCAGACAAAATTTTAGTGAACTTGATCGAGGATCAAACAACCACTCCACTGTGAAAAAGGACAAGGCATGGTTTCGAAGTTCAGAAATTAGGGTGAGTAAGAGATATATATTTAACTTAAAGGGGGGAAAGCAAAATACCTCAGTTTTTATTTGTCTATTTTTAAAATCATTTTTCTGCTTTTAAAAGAAGAATGGTTAAATATGAAAATAGATACCGGAATTATAATTTAAAAGGTGCCTTTATATATTGTGGTTGTAATGTTTTAAAATTCTATTTTTGATCTTTCATATATGTGTGTAAACCTGTTAAATTTTCGTCAAAATTTCAAAAAATGGAAATTTTGTTCAATTTAGAAGAAATTTGGTGTGCAATATACATTGCAGATTGTTTGAAATTAAAAGCGATCAGAGAAGAAAGATGACGTCTTTATTCTTTTGTTCCCATAAAACCAGTTGCGAAAATATATCCA
Organism: Latrodectus elegans; assembly: GCA_030067965.1. Taxonomy (NCBI): domain Eukaryota; kingdom Metazoa; phylum Arthropoda; class Arachnida; order Araneae; family Theridiidae; genus Latrodectus; species Latrodectus elegans. The sequence goes on from CM057811.1 coordinate 85,110,944, forward strand.
GTTGTTCAATTAAAATTAACGAATATATTTAATACTTATACATTTATTCACATTAAGTTCTAGTCTCTGATATTACTATAGATTAGAGGTTATCTCTCCGAATGTAGGGATGCAAAATATGGATTACTTCTATCGGTTTTCTATAAGAGTGCTATACACTACCCGACGTTGAAAATGTAACACAAAGAAGGAGTGGACGGAAAATTATACAAATCTCAGAGTAAACGCACCTTACCAAGCTATGCAAATGATGTGAAATACGCGGTTCTTCAGCACACGTAGGATAAGACACAAAATGAAGAACTGGCAGAGTGGGAAATATTCTTGCTATTATTCCTGTTTGCAAAATAATCGTTAACAAGTTTGTGCTTCTCACAAAGGATGGCTGTAATTGCAGAGAATGCCAGGCGATTGTGACGGAGTCGGTTCCAGCAGACAAGACGATATTATGAGGGGTTTGGTGATCGGACTGCGAAGGGCAAGTTGGTCCTTACGGCAAATCACGGATGACAGCCACCTGGATGCGTCCACAGCACACTGGCTGTGTCAAAGATTGTTGAAATAAGAAAATGTAGAACGTTTGCGGAGGACGGTGTAGTCAAAGTGACGTCAGAACTTATGGATCAACGCGTCCAACAGGAGGCGGTTGTGGCACAGCAAGGCATTCCTACAGAGTACTTCAGCATGTGCAAGACAACCTGAATGGTCCCATATCGAGCAGAACCATTTGCCGTCAATTGGTTGCTTGTGGCTGCACTCATTGCGTCTGTTAAGAAGACTGCTATTGACCCTACATCATAGACTGGTGTCTGAAATGGTGCCGGATTAAAGCGATGTGGATGAAAGAATTGCACAAAATCGTCTTTTTTGATTAGTCGCATTTCTGTTCCTTCAGTGATAGTCACCAGGTACGAGTGTGCCGCAATTGTGGAATGCCCAACACGCAACAACGCGGCTTCATTGTTTGGGGCACCATTGCGTATGAATTCAAGTCACATCTAATTCGTATTCACAAAACTATGACTGCTTAATGTCACGTAGATGATGTGCTGCGACTGGTGACACTCTCTACCTTCAGGGGGTGCCCAATGCCCTTTATCAGCACGATAACACCCAAACGCACATTGCTCGCATCAGCTAATATGCTCTGCAAGGTGTACAGCTGTTTCCGTGGCCACCGTGCTCGCCAGATCTTTCCCGAATTGATCAGGTTTGGGATATGATTGGCCACCATTTGCAATCTGTCCCTCCTTCAGGAGACACACTTTGGCAAATGATTGAGAGACTGGAAAACCATTCTTCAGGATGTTATTCGAACTCTTGTTCATTCTGTGCTTAGATGTGTTGTTTCGTGCATTGCCATTAATGATGGTCCTGCAGCCTATTGACCCGACTCTGTTCTCGCTCTATATTACGCATATCATTTCGAAACACAGATCATTTATTGTTCATTGCTGTCTTTAGCAGTTTGCCGAGTTTTCGTCTCTTTCTGGCAACTCCTTCTTCATGTTGCCTTTTCAATGTCGCAGTGTGTGTGTGTGTGTATATATATATATATATAAATAATTGGTGTTTGATGTGTTTAAGCAAGTTACTTATATACCGGTTGAGCCAAAAGTTCGTTACAATTTTAAAATTTCATAAAAAAAGAAGAAAGTAAGATAAAGAAGTGCGGTTTGCAAGAAAGGTCTCACAAGGTAGTAGGATTTTTTTTTTTTTTTTTTTTTGCAGCAAAAAATGTTTTAGTTAAAAAAATCGCCTATAGATGGCGCTGACTGTCCGAAACACAATGAAAAGGACAACAGTACGCTTCATTAATTTATTCTGATAATAATAGTTGTTCAATATGACCTCCAGTACATTGTACGACACAACTAAGGCGACTCGCAATGCCCGTTACAGCTAAATGCAATATGTCGGAATGAATTGCAGAAACCTCACGACAGATGGAATCTTTGAGTTCGGCCAATGTTGAAGGAGATGAACGATACACACGTGATTTCAAATAGCCCCACAACCAGAAGTCGACCAGAGTGAGGTCGGGTGATCATGGAGGCCATGCGATCTTGCAACCTCGACTGATCAGTCTCTCTTCACCTAAGGTACTCAAAAGGAATTGTTTTACTGGATTGGCATAATGTGGTGTTGCGCCATCCTGCATAAAGTTTATTACAGGTAACACACCTCTTTGATTTAATGCGGACACGACTTTGTCACGCAAAAGAGTGAGGTAACGCTTAGCGGTTACTGTGTACGTTTTCCAGCCCAATCTGGGACACGGTTCTTCAAAGAAGAAAGGTTCGACAATGAAAGATGAGGTGAAGCCACACAAGACTGTCAACTTGGCTGGATGCAGAGATTTCGTTGTGTATTCACGAGTTGCCCATATACGAGTGTTATGGGTGTTGACATTCCCGTGTAGTGTGAAGTGCGCCTCTTCCGTCCAGAAAACGTTGAACAACCAATGAGGGTCGTTTTCGATTCTTGCCATAGCACACTCGGCAAATGATTCCCGCATAGCTGTGTCTCCCGGTTGTAACTCCTGCAGGGACTACAGTTTGTTGGGATAGAGATGCAGTATCCCGTGGAGGATACGTCGAATCGATGATTGAGGCATATCCAATATTCTTCCAGCTTCGCGAGCACTGCTACTCCCAATGGACGATTCCGCCGCTAAATCATTCATCGTGGTTTCCACCGCAGTAATTCGGCTTTCCGCCAACGAGGGTCTTCCACTGCGTGGCCGATCCTCCAAAGAGCCAGTTTCCTCGAACCTCTTGACAAGCTCGACTATTCCAGGACACGATATGGGGCCTTTCTTCGTCTTCAGTCCTTTCGTCGTGCGAAATTTTCGCAACGCAATAATTGCTGACTCTCCTTTCAAATAGAACAACTTCACCAACAACGCTCAATCGGGTAATGATAACATTCTGAAAGCGAATGAGAAATTCTCGAGTATCACGGCCTTTTATCGCAAGATTAATTTTGCATAATTCTGCTGTTTAATTTGTTGTTTAGATTAGTTTGCATAATCTCTCGATGTCAGCGCCATCTATAGGTGTCTTTTTTAACTAAAACATTTTTTTTGCTAAAACAAAATCCGACTACCTTGTGAGCCCTTTCTTGCAAACCGCACTTCTTTATCTTACTTTCTTCTTTTTTATGATTTTTTAAAATTGTAACGAACTTTTGGCTCACCCGGTATATACAAGTTAATTCTTTAAAAATAAGAAAACACACATGCGTTTCAACTTTTTACGGATATGTTTTGCAGGGAAGTCAGCAAACTTTTTACTATAATACTTTATGCCCCACAGAACAGTTGTTAAAGAAGATAAGGAAACTAAAAAATTTCATATAGTTTTCAATTGTATATCACAATTCAAAAATAATTTATCCTTGAATGGATGTTTTGAAACTGGTCTAAATTTAAATCCAAATATTCTTGATGTGACTTTAAATTTTTTAAAAAATATATAAAATAGAATTTATTGTATATATAGAGGAAGCATTTTTAATAATCGAAATGTCTAAGAGTGATAGGAAATTTTTAATACTTCTTTGATATTCAAATGATCGTAAAAATGATTATAAAACTACGAGAATATTATTCTTTGGTTTCAAAAGTTTTTTTTTCTTTTATTTTCAGTATCACTATAAAATAGCGCATTAAAATTTAAGCAAACTAAACATAAATCAATTGCAATATTAGATAATAGCATTAGATGTGGATGACTTACATTTTGGTGGAAATAATGTGAATCAGCTTTTTGAGTTTTCATCAGATGCGGTCACGATTTTAAAAAGTGGAGGATTAAATTTGAGTAAATTGAGATCTAATTGCGGAGAGTTAGAGAATTTGTATCTATAAAATTGATTTAGTCCTGGAAAGAAAGAGGGTATTCAACAGTTAAAAGTTTTCGGATTGTATTGTTAATCTGCGAGAGATGAATTGTCATTGGAAGTTAACGAGTTATAAGAATCCTGGGAAAGATTGTAAAATAGTAAACGGTGTGTTTTACAAACAATTGCTAAAATTTTTTTTATCTAACCAATTTGTTGTTCCAGGAAATCTTTGGATGAGGCTACGATTGGAACGAAGATTTGCGAGAAAAATGGATTAAATAGTATATAGAAACTGAAAAATTAATTAATGCAACTTTTTTTCTTAGATTTTGTTTGTTGGATTGTAAAAATAAGCATGAAAAAATACACGTTTTGTGACGTATCATTACGTACATATAGCGACGTAATTTACTTCATTGTGATAGTAATAAAAATCATAGAGGGTCATTTATTATGTGTTTCAAAGAAATTGATTTCACATGTCTTGAATTAATGAATCTTGCGATAGGTACTAAAATTAGAAATTTCTGTTAGGAATATTTTTCAGGGCAAAATTTGAAATTTTCTTTTCGATTCTACTATCGCATTTTATTGGGTTAAAAGGTGTGCGGAAAGGTGGAACCAGTTTGTTGCCAATAGGGTTGTAAAAAATTTTAGAGGGATTGTATCTTAGTGATTGGTATTATTGTCTATCTGCAGATAATCCTGGAAGATATGTTGAAAAGGGGTAGTGCAACTGAAAACTTGGTTCTGAAAGTGAAATGTTGGTTAGGTCAGGAGTGGTTAAACAATAGTTCTTATTTAAAATTCTACATTATTTCTTGTAGTTTACATAAATGGTGATATTTCTAAATGCTCTATCTGTTGTGTTAGCGATTAAAGAAAACTCCATTTTATTTTATGAATTTTATGTTTATTATATGTAAAATATTTTTCAATGGTACATATTTACAATTTTTTCATCAACTGATAAATAATTACATTTTTCTCATTATACAAGCTCTTAATATCACAGGCACATATAATGCATTGAAAAGATATATTACAAATTGAATGTACAAACATAAATATTAAATATGACATAAAACTCTTCTAAGGAATCGCTTGTTAGCGCATAATTTGAATATTATCAATTCCTTGAATAAATGTGTGTGTGGCAAACATCAAAACACTTTTTTTATGAAACTTTCAAAGAAATTTATTTCTATTTGCGGTAATATTAGGATGATAACTTTTCATAAAAATAATTTCAAGAATTAAATAGTAAATAACATCAAGAATGAAGAAACATAATAATTCTCTAAAAAATGTACTAATTTAATTTATGAAAAAGACAAATTTAGTTGAATGAAATTAAAAGACGTACACATTTTAACAAATTAGTAAAATCGTTGAGAAAGTTATTAAGATTTGTGCCCGCTGATTTAAAGTTATCACAAAATAATTTCTGACGGAAATTGAATGCTATAATACTTTTACCAACTATAAAAATTATGTATGCAAAACTGAAAAAGCATAATTTTTTATTTTCTTTTTCTGCATTTTGCTGTTTGATAATACATGTAAGCAAGAATGGAAAGTTTAATTTTTTTGATGAAGCAAAATATTTTTATGGAAACCATCAAAAATTACAGATAACTATAAAAACCTCATTGACTGAAACAAATAATATTTTTTATGAGATTCAATTTGATCAAAATAAATAAACAAATTTCCTATAAAATACCAGTAGTATTTAGAAATAAAAAAAACACATAGCTTTAAAATATTTTTCATTGATTCCCTTGTATGAAAAATTTTATGATATCTATTTTCCATGTATTTACTCCCTTTTTTATTATAATATTATGAAATACATATCACAATCAATCATTACAGACCTTTTAATTTTCTTCAGCTTACCAGCATTTAATACATTTTAGATATTAGATAAAGTTCATAGTATTTTTTATATTAATAATGAAAACAGAAAGTTGATAATTTTATTATTTAATATATTTATCTAAATACTCCATTAATATTATATTCTCTTTAAATGCATTTTTATTTATTTGAAGTATTTTTTCATAATACCCGAAGAAATTAAATTATTATTTTATTTAAAAACATACCATAAAGTAAGAGGATATTTAGTGTTACCTTGCATTTTTAGAATAAATTACTTATTATTTTGTTTTATTCAATTATATTCTATTCAATGACTAGAAATGGTGATTTACATCAATTAATAACCTTTCTTTATTTTTAAATGACTAGAATTATGTACCACCTACTCTGCCATTTTCGGAAAATCTTGGTAAACTATAATCAATATGAATTTCCATTAAAATTCTTAAACTAAATCAATAAAATGCCCAGTAATAATTAAATTAAAAGTCTATTCGTGACATATTTATAATAATTAGAATTTTGCCCTATCAATGATGCATAACCAAATATAATATTTCCGATCAGCTTTATTGTTTTCAAAATAAGTTTTGTTCAATTTGTTATACGGTTTGTAATTAAATGTCATAAGTAAACAAATCAGGATCTAAAAATAAAACATGGCAATTGCTGGTGCAGACTCAGTCTATATAATCATTGTTTTAATGAAAAGTAACTACATTTTAAAAATTGTTAATCGAGTTTGGATTGCAGACGTTAAACACAAAAAAAATTATTTTCATAAATTTTTAATCTACAAATAGTTTTAATTTATTATATAAAAATTGAAAACATACATTTCAATTCAATTAATTGGAAAAAATGGCTTATAATATTCATATCAACTTTCATTTGAATTCTTGGCTGTGAATTTATTTTAAAATAATGAAACAATTACAAAAATTAAGTAATTTAGTTAAACATATATTTGTTACTAATTTTTTTTAAAAATTACTTACAGTGACTAGAACAACACAATAAACGATATATAATCATGATAATAAAAAAAAATCAGAAATTTTTTCACGGAACTTTATATTATTTACATTTTTATACCTATGATTTTAACACTTCATTATCAAGAAATGAGTTAAATAAAATTTAATATCATAAATATTTAAGAAAAAATTATAAATATTATTTATACCGCAATTTTATTTAACATACATAAGGGTTATTAAATTACATGGAAAAATTTCATTACATTATTCATAATACAGTTTAAAAATTAAATGGTAATTTTCTCTTGGAAATCGTATTAAATTGGAATAATAAGAATAAAACATAAAATAAATAATAAAATGTTCTTTTGTCCTGAAGTTCGTTGTTAGAAAAAATTATTTGAGATGAATAAACACAGCAACACATGATTTCCGACTTAAAATATATGTTGATTCCAATATATTCTCTATTTACAAAAGTTTTTGTAAATTCTGAATAATTTTTTGTAAAGTTTTTTTTTTACCAACAAAACAGTTTAAACTAAATATAGATCTTGTCTTGGTGTATGAACTTGTCTGAGAAATTCATAGGCCAGTTTCTTTATCCATTCCCAAATTTGAGTAAATGACTTCTGTAAGAGGAAAAAATGCAATTTTAATTAAATATAATAATCTACATAATATACTTATGAAATCAACTTTCTATAATTTTTTTATAGATGAGGGGGAAGATATAAAGTTAAATATAATTCCCAATTTTATATATTTGTGCCTTTTTTATTTGTAAAATTAGTAAATTACAAGCAATTTTAGAAAAATAAATAGTACAATAAATAAATTATCAATTCACTTTTATAAATTCTCATATATTCTTATGGGCTTCTATAAAATTCTTATTAACAGGTTTTTGGCACTTGTAAAACCATAAAGGGGCATTAAATAATCATCACCAAATCTGGCATAATTGTGGGCTAAACAGTGTATCGAATGGTAAGTTTCCTTAACCAGAAGCAAATAAATTTAAATTGAGTTCATTGAAAATAAATGAACGATATTGATTCTTATAAGACTCTTTATATCCACAGTTGATTTCATCATTTATTTTCGGCTATAAGGAAATTTAATATCTGTTGATTTATTTGCGAATGAAATCATATCGAAAAATATGAAGCTAGCTATCTAAATTAAAAGTAGATTACTGAAATCTGTATCCACTATATCATTAAGTTAAAATATTTTACGGCCGACTAACTTGTCTAGTGGTCAGCTTGCCTGCTATGAAGTTTTTACTTAAATATGACTACGGAGAGAGAAGTCCTGGGTTCGAATCCCGGTTCAGGCATGGATGTACTTTCTCCTCTCTCTCTCTCTCTCTATCCTGTATTTGTGTGAATGGTTGCCTACCCTATAAACGGGTCCCTATGGCATGTGTGTATACTGAAGAAGTCGGACTCCACTCCAAATACGGTTCAGTTGGAAAAGTGGAGCAGTGCACCCCAATTAGCCAGCCTAGCCAGCACACGAGAGCAACAACAAAATATTTTGTGAAACTTTTAAGTCTTTTTACACTTATAAAAGTGTAAGATTTATTTAATTTTATGTGAGTAGTGAGAGAGATACATATGTCATATTGTGTATCACTAAAATGCAGGCTTTGCCAATTAGAGCAGAAATCCTTTTCTAAGGGTAATAACTAGCAAAATACGTAAAAGAGAATGATTTTAAAGGGGAAAATACACATGAATTAGAATTTTGTTTTTAACAAAGTATGCAGTTTTCAATAAGCATATATTGTGGAATTTTATAATCATCTAGAAATGAACTATCTTCACGTTTGATAATTCAAATATTTCAGAAATTGTTTAAATTAATGACAATTATCATTAATTATGGGCATCTTTGTCCTCATTTGAGGTACAAAGAATTTGAAAGTTTAAAATTATACATAATTCTTTGAAGAAGTAAATTCATTTTGAAGTGGCTTGGTCATTTTAATTATTACATTGTGCTCCGAGAACACTTTATTTACAATAAACTTAATATTTTTGTTTGATGGAAATTAGAATGTAAGAAAAATTTAAAATTTCAGAGCTAAAATATTTATTAAAATCAGCACCTTTACGATTTTATCGCCAATTTGAGAAAAATCTGGGATGAAATCCAGATTGCTTAGTTTGCTCCCTCCTTATTTTTTCATACTTTCGGCTGTATTTAAGGTAACAACGAAAGGACTTAAAAATTGAGAAAGCTTAAAAAGAGTTATGAGCTACTATTTATTATTTTTTACTTATAATTTTAACATTAATAAAAATAAAAGATCTAATATTACGTGAAAAAGTACCATAAAAATGAACACTTTTCAAACGAGCACATACGATTAAATATTGTTCTCTTGACCGCATTATGAAGAAAATAAACATCGCGAAGTAAGAAGCTCATTTCTAAAATCATCTAAAAACCGTAATGGAAAATGATAATTTCTGAAATTTGAAATATCGTATGAAACAAGTACAAATATAAGTGTTCATAACAAATTAATTAAAATGTGAGAAACATCATGGATATTAATTTTTGTCCGAAAGCATTGTTGAAGTGATTAGGAAATTTGCAAACGCAAAAAGTAACATTCCGTATTTTAACAACTTGTCAAACACTATATCAGATAATGTACATAGATAAAACTGAAGAAATTTTAATTTTAAGAGCAAGTTTTGAAAAAAAAAATTGCCACTAAGATATTTTTTAAAAAAAAAAATTAATAACAAAATTGAAATACAATTCTATAGATTTTGATAGTTGCTTAAATAATCAGCCAAAAATTAATTATGATATATTTTAAATATAAGCGATTTGAGTCATAAAATACAAATCGGTACAATGGGGTAATCTTGAAACTATTTAAATTATAATAATAATAATTCATCTCTATTTATTTATATATATATATATATATATATATATATATATATATATATATATATATATATATATATATATTTATAATATATCCAAAACCGCAAAAATGTTTTACAATCTGTATTTTCAGTGTAAATATTTACTACTAAAATATATAAAAAAAACTCCTTTAGACATTTTAATATATTTTATTGTTGTATAATAAAATTAAAAGGAAAAAAAAATGATGCATGTATTTTTTTTATTATTAAATTTTTTTTATCTTTATATATTTCTTATAAAACTAGATACTAAAATAATGGTTTTAGCTCAGCTATGGCCTTTCAGCCGTAAGTGCTGTTCATTTCGGCATTCTTTCTCTTGTATTTATAATGAAAGAGGATAAATCAAATAATTGTTCTTAAAATATTTTCAATTGCTTATATTCAAGTATATTTTATAATCTACGATTTATGATAGAAAATGGAAAAAAAAATAACAGTTTTGTAGTGATATAATTCAGTTATTTTTTTGACTTAGAACTAACTGATCGGGATGTTCACAGATACTGCGAAATTTGAAAATAGACAAACGTGAAAAATAGCAACACGTTTAGTTTACCCTCGCTTTCTTGTTCAGGAGGATTTGTTATCTCCCGCACCAGCTGCTGAACACACAAATGAATATAGATATATTGATCCTGAAATAAAAAGTACATAATGTTCATATATGAGACATTTGAATTAAATTCATAAATTACAATAAGGAGTATTTCAGTGAATACAAATACATTTTTCAAATTAATTACAATTAAAGAAAAATGCCTTTATTATAACTGTAATATGAATAAGCATTTTGATACATGTTAGACTTGCCATGATGCTTAAGGATTAAGAACTTCAAAAAGAAAACAAATAATAATGGATATAATAGTTTTAATAATGATGTGAATTTATTTCCTTGGAACTCTTTTTAAATTTGCAATTTTATGCAGTTTAAAAATTTGCAAGGTTGGTGAGTTACACTATTTATATACTTACATAGTATTCTAATTACACTTTTCCTTTAAAAAGATTTGGGCAGACACTTTTTAAAAAAACATTCAAAGATATATTGACTCTTAGTCAAGATCAAATGACTAATGGAAGTTTATTTAAGAGAATGTAAGTCAGGTATCTACTACGACTTTTGACTATGTTTGAAATTAAGAGACATTGTCTATATGCACAAAAAATGTTTGAATATTGAGAATAGCCCATGTACTATGTAAATATGATTGTATGCACTAAAAACCATCCTGATAAAAAGGGAATTGCCCGATTAAAAGCATTTTTAGGATTGGTTTTAATATTTCAACAATAAACATACATATAAAAAGCTGTTTATTGCTCGTAATCGTCTATAATTTTTTATTTTTAATTTTACAATACATTCTTGATAATTTTGCATAAAATGCACGTTCAAAAATATTTGCAATAAAATAATTTATTTATTAATTTTTGTATTCTTTTCTTAAAAACCTAAATTAATTCATTTCATTTTTATTATTAAAATTGTTTTTGTTAGAAAAATGGATTATTTATTCACGTTTTTTTATTCAGCATAATATAAAAGTTAAATTTTATGTAAGATTCTATTTACTTTTTGAAATTTGGTCTTGATTAGTTTATGGAACTCTGAAAATGATAATTTAACTACTTAGTTTCTGGAATTGGGACTTATATATTTATTAAAGTAGTATAAAATCATATTAAATTCAGTGAATAACTGATAAGTAGTACAACTTCCACTCCAATATATAAATCAAATTGAAATAAAATTAAATAAATTAATGCAAATATCTATTAAACAAAGTGAATGAATCTCACTTTGATTTGTTTCATATGTATTTCTATTAAATAAATGTCATTTTAACAGAATAAGAACAAGTGAGAATCAATATTAAGTGAGATAAATTACTAAGTTGCATGTTTTGGCTATACTCGTGGATACTCAAAGATAGATGAATGCAAAATTAACTTACTTGTATTGAAATATTTTTAGCAATTTATTGAAATAAAATATTGTACTTACTTTCCACTTTAACATTATTAATAATTAACTAATAATATATTCATAGAGCAACTGGTAATATTTTTTTTAAATAGATGAGTATCATGGAAATATCGAAACATTTTATTAGTTTTACATTATTATTAATTCATAGCAATTATTTATAGAAATCACGTTAAGTTGAGAAATAAACTATTTGCTTTAATTGGTAGATAATTCAGTCTTTTTTAAACCATAATGAAGCGCATTCAAAGCAAAACTAAAGACAGAAGTGGAATTTATTAAGTGTAAGACGTAGGATGAGTTGGTTCTCTAATCTACATTCCCTATTTTATATATTGGAGCAATTTCAATTTGGACTTGCAAATTTATGTGGATTTGGGATCTCTACAACCATCCAAGTGGTTGTTTGCAGGGATTTCAAATCTTCAGAAAAATTATATAAGCCCCTTCTCCCCCCGATGTGTGATTACTGTATTGGATATTTAATAAATGTTAATTTTACATCCATACCAGTTTCGTCATGTTTTAAAAGAATGCAAAGTAATTGGTTGCTAACTGAAAATGTGCTTTGTGTTTTAACCGCAATTCCCCTTCACAAAATTAACATGAAATATGAGTATTTTGTTGAATTAGAGATCACAATATAATATCCAAACCTTTCTGCAATTTAGACACTTTACGGAAGGATGTAATTGAGGTCTATCACAGCCAAACATATACATTTCTGTCACGATAATAGCCTTAAATTTCTAAATATTTTAAATATTTTTCAGTGCATTTTGCTTTTTCCATGGAATGGAGCTTCTAATAAAGTTATTGTGGAAACTTACCTCTGTTTGCACCATATTTATTCTATGATGCCTTAATTCTATCACAGTACTATAAATGTCAATACTGTTGGAATGCTTCAGCTGTTGCATGAGCCTGTCCACTGCTATAAAAGTGCCTGTTCGTCCAACACCAGCACTAAAATGAATCACGGATGCTAATGAGTTTTTATTTGCAAAATTGTATTAGTAAATTAATATTAATTATATTTCAACCACAATGCTGTAAAAATATCGGAACTTTTTGCTTAGAGACTAAGGAAACGCTGGTTGTGTGAGTGAATACTTTTTTTTTAAGAAAAATACCTTAATACAAAAATTCATGAGTAATAAGCTCTTTTTAAAAGCAGATTTTATTTGTCATTGTACAAAAATACATAACAATTGTTTTGATTTGTTGAATAAGGAAAACATAGTTTGACATGTTTATATCAAAAACCTGCTCAAAATGTTTCTCCATGGAAGAAATTTTAGTGAAAAAAATTTAGCAGTATAGAGTGTATGAAATTTACTAATATTTAGTCTTCTTTCTAAATATATTTGTTGGTGTAGTATGTACATGAGAGACAGATGTCGCTACGTAAAATGCTTATTAATATTTATCGAAAAGAAATTTTAATTGAACAGCTAGAGCCTATTTTTAGACACGGTTTGAAGTGAACAATTAGGTTGTGTTGAAGAGTACTAATTCCTATAACATCGCTTACCGTAGGGAAAAATGTGGCTGATACTCACCAAAATAAAATTTATCGGTTGGGAAAGTATTATCTTTTCTTAAAAGAATTAATTATATTTTTAACTACCAATTTCAGGAATAAAAGGCTGTTTTAATGATACAATTTATTTTCAGATTCACTAAAAGAAAAATATTTAAATTAGGTGACTTTATCATCACTAAAAATGTTTAAATTTTCAATATACTTTCATACACATACACACAGCAAACATACTTTCTCTTAATCAATTTTCTCTTTTATTCTCATCATGAAAAGAGGATATCGTATTTCATATTAAGCTCACTGATCATGTATTAATGAGAGTTAATATCGTTCTAACAATTTCTACATTTTGCACATCTTTTTCCCTTTGACAAATAATATAACTCAAGAATTTGCACATACATAATAATTTTAGTGCATTTATATTGTTTAGCATACAAAAAAATTATTCTTCTGAGCTAAACTTTTTAAAAAGAAACTAGTTTTTAATCAAATTCTCTGGTTATTTTTAATAACAAAATGCTGTTATCTATTTCTTTTGAGATAATTAGTATCATAATTTATAAAAATTTAAAATGTCTTCAAAGTATCTGGGAAAGATATTTTAATATTACATTAAAAATAAACCAAATACAATAATTTTATTACCTCAAATATAACGAATTTTAATGAAGAAAAAAAAAATATTTCTGAACATAGTCTAAAACAGTTAAGTTAAGATGAAATAATTTATATTTTACCATATAAATATCCCTATAAAATTGTATTTTTAAAAGTGAAATGAGTATCACGTAGTATCGTCCAGAAAATAATTATTTGCTTTTTAACACAAGTAGCTTACTAACACATTTGAAATTATACAAGTAATTTAAGATTTTATAATTCACATTTTCATCAATCTCAGAAAAAAATCATTTTTGGAATATGAATTTAGACTAAATGTTCTTTAATTAAAAAATTCTAAATACATATTATACATTGAATAATGCAAACGTTTATTACAAATTGAATATTTTTTTTCCTTATTACTTTAAAATACTTCAAAATTTCACCAAAACTTATAAGTATAATTAGGACCATATTAATCTGTACCTTTCGATATCGATAATTATACTATATCCTGTAAAAACATACTCTGTAACCACGTAACTGTATAATTGATCAAGTTTTTACTGAAATATGTAGCCTTACTTTGATATGAATTCATACTCACTATAGGAAATAGGAAGATAGTAACTAATATTTTCCATCATCGAAAGTGAAAATATTTAATCATATATGGGCATGTAATGTATTTAAAACAAATTTGTTTTATATTTTACCAAACCAAAAGTGGTATACTCAGAAATATGTTTCAATGTAAAACATATCATTTAAATAAGGATTAACAAAATTTTATTAATAAACAAATTAATACAACATACCCTTAATAGTTAATAAGATATGTCTATGTAACAACACTGCCAAACTTACCTGCAGTGAACTATAATGGGTCCTGGTCGAATTTGTGATAAATGATCTCGCACAGCCCTCACGAAATTGATGAGGTCTTCTGGACTTTCTGGACAGCCGAAATCTGGCCAACGAGTAAAGTGCATTTGCTTCACTTTTCTATCATAGGACCCCTGAAAGCATAATGGAAGTTCGAAACATTATAGTGATAATCGATTCTTCAGCTTAGATGAACTTCAGAAAATTCATTCGTTTTATTAAAAGAAGAAGTTATCTACTCGAAAACTTAAGGAAGTATAAAATTCCTTTGTGCAAATGTAATTATAATTTAAAACTTGTGTTCACTTACGAATTATGTTTACTAAATGACAAGGGGTTGTACAGATTTATTGGTCATAATATTTTGTTCAAATGCAAAGCAATCGATTATTTGAAGACATTTAAAATAATCCAAATTTATACTTTTGTGTGAACAGTTTTACTCAAAGAGAGCAGCTTCACGTAAAATATCTTCAAATAAACTATATATTTATAGCTAACTAGTTTGCTTTGATTTTGTGAAAAAAGATCTCATTATGATAAATTCTTAATGAATATGCCCTTTGTTCACTGGACTGAAACAAGAGAAACAATTTTTTATAATATATATTCATGGTACCAGTTAATTTCTGCTGCTTATCATTGGAACTTAAGAGCCATGATGAATCACATTAAAAACAAATACTAAAAAAGAATCAATAAGCTAAACAGAAAAAAAAATCGATATTAATTTTATAAGTTATGTTATCCTTATGTATCGTTTTCATAACTGTAATTTAGTTATGAATTTGATATGAAAATTTCTCAAATGTACATTTGACAATCTATCTGCTACTTTTGAGAATTTAAGGGTAATTTCAGTCCAAGTTTTCATAACTAGGTCATGACAAGTGAAGATGTATGTTATAGAAATATTTGGTGCTTATCTTTGGTGAACAGATTTTACAACTGAGATTAAATATTGTATAAGGATTAATAATTTTAATAGGAATTAAATACGTTTAAAGTTTTTGATATTTTATAAATATATATATATATATATATATATATATATATATATATATATATATATATATAGATAGATAGATAGATATAATCGAAGCTTGCAAATTGAAATAAAATACATTGCCCGATTTTGAAAATGCAACACCATGAAGGAGTGGCCAGAAAATTAAGCAAATTTCAATGTAAACGCACTTTACTGATTTATGCAAATGATGTGAAATGTTCAGCTTACAAAACCGGCAAAGTAGGCAATATTCACGCCTTTATTGCTGCTTAGAAAATAATCGTTGAAGGTTTTTTTCTTGTCGCAAAAGACGCATGTATTGCAGGAAATGCCGGGCCGTCGTCGAAAGAGTCAGTTGTAGTAGAACGATGAGCTTACTTCACGCAACGTGATCGGACTAAGAAGGTCAGTTTAGTCCTTAAGGCAAATTGTAGTTGATCGACACCCGGATGCATCCACAGTGCACCAGCAATTGTGAAGATGGTTGGAGCAAGGAACGGTAGAAAGATTGCGGGGTGCCAGTGCAGACACGGTGGTGTCAGCAAGCGTGGATTGAAATGTCTGACGGGAGGTGGTGTTGGCCCCACAAAATACGTTTGACGAAATCCTGCAGTATGCACAAGACAGCCTGGATGCTCCCATATAGAACAGAACCATTTGCCGTCAATTGGAAGCTGGTGGCCTGCGCTTATGACATCTGTTAAGAAAACTGCTATTGACTCCAAAACATAGACGCCAATATCTACAATGGTGAAAGATTAGAACAATGAATGTGGTTTCCCGAAGGGCACATGAACGTTTTCTCACATGAGTCACACTTTTCTTTCTTGAATGATAGTCACACCACGTATGAGTGTGGCGTTCTATCCTGCAGTAATTGTAGAGCGCCCATCCAAACGACAACGTGGTATCATTGTTTGTAATGCCATTGCTTATGATTCCAGGTTACCTCTAGTTCGTATTCACGGCACTATGACAAGTCAACGTTACGTGGATGATGTGATACGACCGGTGACACTCCCCTATCTTCAGGGAGTGCTCAGTGCCCTTATCAGCTGGATAGCACCCTACTACACATTGTTGGCATCGGAAAACATGCCTAGCAAGATTTACAGTTGCTTCCCTGCTCGCAAGATTTCTTACCAATCGATTTTGTTTGAGATATGATTGGACGTCATTTTGTGACCATACCACTTCCTCCTTCAGAAGATGCACTTTGCGTCCATAACTTGATTGACTCTGTGATTTGACGTGTTGCTCCGTGTATCGCCTTCTACGGTGGGCTTGCAATTTACTGATCCAACCCTGTTCTCATTCTGTATTATGTATATCATTTCGAAATTCAAACCACTTATTGTTCGTGGCTGTCCCTCTCTTTTGCAGAATTTCTATCACATTAAGTATTAAAAATAACTAAATTGTACTAAATGGAAAAGTAATGTTAGCACTTAATGCACCTCAGCACAAGTGTGTAGTAACACTTAATCTACTAGATGGCATTTAAATTCTCTAAAAGTAAGCCAAAGTTATTCTGTAAAGTAATGTGGCACTATTTTGTTTCATAAATTTTAGTCATAAATAAAACTTCATATTAACAAAAATAAGTTACTCAATAAAATTGTAATCAAATAATAAATTTCTTAAGCGAAAATCCTGACATATTTTCATAAAATTTAAGTTCGTAAATATTTCGACACTAGGATTATAATTACATACCGATAATAATTTTAGTATCAAGTATTAGATTTATAGTTAATGTGATTTATGTTTATTATAGCTTAGTTACAGCTTGTGCTGATAGTTTTGATATTATGAAAAATAGCCTGTGTTTTCTGAATAATATTTAACTGTTTATCAACTTATTTCCCATACACTGATTACAGATATTCTTTTCTAAGGATTTAGTTTTTAAATCCTTAATCATTCATTTAATAAATATTTTCTAAAAATATTTCTCATCAGCAAATTTTACTACATTTACAATAGTAGATAGAATTTTACGACTGAATGTTTTGAATAAGGTGAAATCTCATTTTAATAAGACTAGCATTTTTAAGGGGTTACTTTTAGTTTAAGATTAATAAATACTTTCATGTTAGTTAAGCAATATTAAGTACATATGATTAAAATCAATAAATTGTTTGAAAGACAAAAAAAAAAAAAAACTTTAGACAGCTTTAGACTTGGCAGCTAATTTAATGCAAGAATGACTAAATTTGGTACTGTGACGTTAATAATTTGATTTTGGATGTTGAACTATTGCTTTGAGAGAAGTTTAAAAATATTTATAAAGATACTACCAAAACATTTAGTCCATTATCACAAATCTTATGAATATCTGACTGCTTCCATAAATTTGCCATCTTTTTATGCTGTAATAAAAATTTTAGTTATTTATTTTATAGTAGCTTAAAGGTCAATCAAAAGATGCGTGATTTATCATGAGGAAACAATACAGCAAATTAAATGCTATTTAAATCAAAATTCCCCTGTATAAAAGCAATTTGTTTCTGTAATTACATTTATTGGCCAGCATATGATATTTCACAGATAAAACAAATTTATTCACTAATAAAATTGAAAATAAATAATACCGAGTGTGTCCAAAATGTATACACACTTTGAACTGTCCTAGAAAATTTATGTCTCCTTCAAGAAGATTCAATTGCTGAAAATGAAAAATTCAAATCCCAAGTTGAACCATAAATGTGCTTTCTCACACAAATGTGACTACTGTTAAACATGGCGGCCTTACAGTACACATTTCTGAGTGCAAGTCACCATTGATTCTGTGCATATCGTGCCAAGTATCCAAGAGATTTCTTCACACATCGTTTGAATTTCTTTCAAAGTCTCTAGGTTACGTTGTTTTACCTTTGCAAAACTCTTTTACTATGCCCCATAAGGAAAAATCCAGTGGTGTAAGTTTTGGGGAGAATGGGCGTCCTATCCATTGGCCTGATAAATTTTGATCCAGGAATGCTCGTACCTTGCAATGACAGTCAAGCCTTCAAGTTAAGAATAAATTTACAATAGCGTTCAAAGTGGAAAAGTTCAATGAGTCATCTTGCAGACAAATCACATTGCTTTATTTACTAAACCAACTGCATTACTTTCTCCAAGAAATTGAGCCTTGTAGCATGAGAAATATAGTTCTTATGACGGCTCAAAGTATGCGCACTTTTTTGAAATACTCTGTAAATAAAATAAATATGAAATTTTGAAGCATAAAATACTTACTAATTGAACATGAAAGACGCGTATGGTGTAAGATGACAGCATGGACTCTGAGATTGATCTGACTTGTATGTCCCCGTAATGCCTGGCTTCCCCTGGCGGTGGCCAGTACTGTTCGCACTTAACTTTTCCTCTCTCCACACACTGGGTGAGCATAACAATCATTGTGCTCGACTGTTCCCAAACCATACGCCAGAAGTCGTCCACCGTGTGAGGAAGAGGTCCTTGGCTGGCTATATATTCCCGAAGGCTGGAATCTCCCTAAATTATAGAACTATTTCAAAATGACCGAGAAATTATTAAATACAGCACAATTTCGGGAATTCGAATATGATTTTAAATATATATTAATCATTATTCTATCAAAAATAATATTTTCTTTCAAAGATCATTACAATATTTAAGACCTAAATTGAACACGAACTCATATAGCCTAATACTAATACAATAAACAAAAACAATGTTTTCAATGAACCATAATAAATATAAAGAAAAGTCATTCAAGATTAAAGTAATTTTACCTCAACAGATATTAAGATAAGCGGTAAATTTTTTCATTTTAACTATTTCAGTCAGCATAAAATGAAATTACTGTTTACTAGATAAAATGTTCATTGTTTCAGCTTAAAAAGTGTATAAATAAATATTACTAAACATGATTAGCTTATGAAAGAATTCAATAATAGATATGCATAAATTTGCTTAATATGAAATGGTATTATAAAAAGCATTTTATATACCAAAAAATTATAAAGGAGACGAATAAGTTTATTAATGAACGTTAAATTTAAAAGGGAATTTATAAGAATGAAATGAGGTAAATGTTAATGAAAGATATAAATGCTGAAATAAAATGAATGCTAAGAATGGGTTATTGAAATGTATCCTATAATAATAAAAATAAGTTCATTAATGTGAACAAGTTTGCTATATATTTAATACAAAAGAAGAATTTACAACAGATTTGTAACAAACCAATAATTTTGCAAATGTTTTAAAGAATTTCCAAAGACATAAACAAAACAATGCATAGCAACTGTAATTTTTTGCAAGCAAAAGCTATCTTTTTCACTAACATTATAGAAAATATTTTGATTTAACATAGATTTAAAATACAGCTTTAATACAATGGTAGTAGTAATTAACATTTGTTTATAATTAATTAGAAACATATCACACATTCAGGGTGAAAGGCAACGATTCAATCCCATCTACTATTGAATAATTGGAGTTGGATGATGCATTTTTGCTTTCGGTGTGTATATTTGTTGGATGGGTGTTTAAATGTTTTTTTAGTTTACTTTCCTTGGGAAAAATAAATATGGTTTGTTACCTCTTATAGACTTTTTAGCAAAAATATTAAAAATATTTATAATAGTCTTAGACATTAAATTGTTTGTTGTGCGAGATGAAATTAAGAGGATTACTCTCTTTCTTTCGTTTAAGAACAGTCATTGGATTTGATATCTCCACAGCATCTCATTTTTTAATGTTAATCAAATACCCTTTAAAAGAATTATAATTTCATTTTTAATCTTGAAACTCAGGATATCTTCAACTTCGTTAAACAGTTTTCAATATCTTTTTACAATGTAAAAATCTTTTTATAATTATTTGTCCAAGGAATTTCGGATAATGTTTCGTGACATTTAGAACTTGGCAGTTGTTCATACACACATAAATCCTTGATCAAATATCTTCTTGCTTTCTACAGAGCAATAAAAGGCAATAATACAATAAAAGGACATATGTAGATGTGGTTAGTTTTAATGAAAATTTTTTCCACTCATTTTTTAATATTGAAGAAACCATTTTTTTTCATAAATGCACTCATTTAATTCAAATTGAGGGAACAAATCAGCTTAAAATTCAATAACATTTTAAAAATAATCTGCAAAAAATTTATTTAACAGGTGAACTGAAAAATTAGCTTAGTAGTATTGCACTCACAGGAATATAATTTGCATTGATGAAATCTGAAGCAAGCTCATCGCCCAGTGGAAGCAATTTAACTCGAGAGTGATCATCTGAAATAAATCAGGAAACGTTAGATCAGAAATTGCTATCAACAAAAATAAATCAAACTTGAATAAAACTCAAGAAAGAGGAATAAAATGTTTTTTAATTTATAATTAATTTTTGAAAAAAATTATAAAATTAAAAATAATGATCTGTATTTGAAGAAGGAAAATATCCCTTTCTTGGATCGATTTGCTCTAAAAGTTTGAAGAAAGACTTGATCCTATGTTGGTATTTCATTTTTCATTATTGATTCCCATTACTTTAGATTAAATTCTACTTAAAAATATGAGTAACATGGAACTGATGCATAATCATGAAGGGCCATTTATCACAAAAAAGTGATCGATATATTTTTATAAATAAATCAATTGCCATAAGATACTGACAGTAATTTAGGATTTTCCTTTTGTTTTTGTGTGGATTCCTGGATAGTAAAATCGTAGGCCCAATTACATATGACAGTCATCTATGTTGTTAGGAGGAGAACTGCGTCATTTGAAATCATGTCTTCATTCACACGGTAATAATACTTTTGTGATAAATTGACCCCTGAATGATTCAAAGATGTATCTAAGACCATTAGTTTATTGTTTCGGTTTAAAGAGCTAATCAATTGATTCGTTATAATGATTGTTAACAAAACGCCTATTTATAAAACCCTCGAATGGCACAATAAGCTCGGTCTCTCTAAGGATATTAAAAATCTAGCATTTTTGACTACCGCAATATTTAGTAGAATTACAATCTATTACATTATTGTGTTCTTCGTAGTTTAATGTCTAGTATAGCTCTCGTTAGTCAATAAATCGATCTCATTTGATAATTTTAACTGCCGATAATTTAAATTACTATTATATCAATGCTTTCAACTAATGCTTATCATCAATTTCTCTAATAGAATCTATGGTAAAAGTGAACTTGAAAAGAGGATATTTCTAAAGATAAAATACTTGAAACTGTTTTAAAACTACAAACTATAAAATTTGTCGAGACATAAATTTATCTCTTATGTGATGCTTAAATATCATTCCATGCTTATGAAAATCCTCTCAAGTAATATGTATTAAACATCACAAAACGGCATACAAAAACTTGAGATTGGTGAAGATTTGAAGAGCATTTCCGATTTCAAATAAAATTCCATTACGACCAAATCATGTCATCAATTTTTTTCAATGTAGAATAAGATTTTAATGCACATCACAAATGTTTGAAAAACAAGAAATCAGACCGTACACATAGTACACCGCTGGACAATTGCTAAGGACGGATCACAAATTGCAATGTAGCATAACATTAAGCGAGACATGAGGCCTAGTAGGATAAAATATAGTTGCCACACTGTTCAGACATTAAAATAAAGAATATGTATTGTTCTGGGAAGTACAAAAGCTGTGAAACATCTGAAAGAAAAAATGTTCATTTGATGCTGCATACGGAAAAATGGAACAATACATCTAAAAGTCAGCAGGCACCTCGAAAAAAGGTATCAGTATGGGATATGTCCACCGTGGAGTGTGATGCAACATTCCACACGTCGTATCATACTTTGCCCAAAATATCCAGAAGCTGTTGAGGCAATTTATCATATTCCTTTGTGAGTGCACGGATGAGGGTGTTCTTGTTTGTCGGAGGATAGTTCCGACCAGCAACTTGCCTCCCCAAAGCATCCCACACATTTTCAATGGGGTTTAGATCTAGAGAATGTGATGCCTTACGAGACGTTGAATACAATTTCTGTCTATACAATCCTGAACAGCAAGTGTTCGATGACATATTGTGTTGTCATCCATAAAAACAAATTTATCACCGACAGCAACACGGAAAAGACGAAGATGAGGAAGTAGAACTTCATTAATGTATCGTTGGTCCGTCATAGTCCCATTCACAACCACATGTAGGGGCGTGCGGCCATTGATCATGAAGCTACTCTCATCTGAGAATAGTATGCATGCTGAGTTCTGTTCAATCCAATTGCAATGCTCACGACACCATTGCAAACGGGCAGTACAGTACTGTCTAGTCAATGGGACACACACAACAGGTCTGCGGGTGTATAGTCCTTCTCCCCTCAAACGTCTGGCAACAGTTTTTCGGGAGGTCTGCTTTCCTGAGGCAGCAAGAAACTGATTTGCCACCTGCTGAGCTGTGGTGAGCCTGTTCTTTTATGCTGATAGGACGATATATCTGTCTTCTGCACGTGTCGTACTTCTAACACGACCTCTCTTGTGCCGCCTACTACACATTCCAGTAGTTTTAAATGACTTCAACAGCCGTGAAACAACTCTGTGAGTGATGTCGAACTCCCTTACATCTGTTATTTTTCGCCCTTCTTCGATCTTTCCAATGAAACGGCCACGCATAAAATCATCTCGTGAAGACATGCCAAAAATTTCAAGTTCGTCTATTAAATCTTTCCTGTAAAACTTTGGCTTGAAACAACAACTGTCCAGACGCGTCAAAATCTTTAAAGCTCTTATGAACGCTATCGCGTGATGAACAGACGCGGAAAAAAAAATTGCATACGCATATTTCTTCTTACTATATCCCTCACTTATTCTAATTTTCCACATTTTGCTTCCTTTCATTTTGTGGTTGCTATGGATGATTGTGTTATCCATTTTTAGCAATTGTCCAGCTGTGTGGATTTAAATACCGTTGAATGTAAGTAACTGAGAAATATATATTTTAATTAGCAACGAGTCGGATTAGAAAATGATGTTTCTTGTCATCCAAACTATAAAGTTTCTGTCTAGCCAGGTATTGATTTACACTGTTTTACAATTACTGCCAAATGTTTTAAATTATATAGTGCTATAAAAATCAACAAAATAAATAAATCCTGAAACATTAATCTGTATATTTAATAAGAAATTAATATAAAATTTCTTACAATTCAGTGACTTTGCCGTTCTAATTAAATGAAATAGTTCTGACTATAGAAGACTTTTTATAATGTATTATACATTTAATGCTTTAATTATTTAAAAAAAACTCTTTCCATGCCCTAAATTTTAATAATTTCCGTAATTTTTAAGATTTGACCTCTGATATTCTATGATCAGCTGATCAGCTTTAAATAATAGAATATGTTTTATTTTACAGTAGACAGATATATATATATATATATATATATATATATATATATATATATATATATATATATATATATATATATATATATATATATGCTCAGAATTTCTTATTTCGATGTTTATAAATATACATGACAAAGAGATTAAAGTTAAATAAAAAAATCCTATTAAAAATAAGTTTTCCTACATGGATAAATATTCATCCAGCGATTCTTAAGCCTATTTTCATCCATTTCTGCAGAGGCACAGTTGTATTTTGGACTGTTTAACTTTAAAGTCTGAAAAAGTAATATGTGAACAGCATTAATTTAAGTTTAAAGACACAAAAAGAA
The DNA here is from genome assembly GCA_030067965.1 of Latrodectus elegans. NCBI lineage: Eukaryota > Metazoa > Arthropoda > Arachnida > Araneae > Theridiidae > Latrodectus > Latrodectus elegans. The sequence continues at coordinate 85,135,339 of CM057811.1, forward strand.
GAAAAATTCAATTGTTTTCCAAAAAAAGTTGTATACCTGTAAAGTAGTAGAATATGAACTAAATGTTACAAATAAGTGAAAAATGTACAGTCAAAAAAACATACTTCATCAAATAAATTCTAGAAAACTAAACATAATTTACTTAACAAAATAATTCACAAATTTCGATGAAAATTATACTATTTTATAAAAGGTATTGTTTATCTATTATTATTTAAAAATTATTTACAAAATAATTAGATTGTTTAAAACACATCAATTACTTTTCAATTTTAATCTTCTGTAGTAAAGTTTCCATATATCTAATAAAAGTTGGTTAACTTTACTTTTTCGTTTTGAACTAAAAATGATTATAATGAAATGAGCAAGTCACTATTATGAAAATAAAAATTCACCCAGTTTGAAATTTATTACCTCACAGAACCAAAAGTTTGTGTGTAAAACACAAAATAATTAATGTAAAATCAAATTACCAGACAATACAATTATACAAAATAAATTTTGTTTTTCATTCTTTATAGGAAACCTTAAAATCTCTTCTAGGAATATTCCATTTAATTAAGTAAACTATATATAGAGGTTGATTGCGGAGTTTGTTCATAGTTATGGCCGTGATGAATTGGTTAGTAACGTTTTACTTTCCTATTTGACCTTTTTGCTGTCTGAAGGTAATGAGTTAGAATCTTAAATTAACCGAAGATTCACCGTGTACCTTAAAGTTGGCTGTGGCACGTTAAACTGGTCGTGATCACAGTGTCTTCCAAGTAAAATGATACTTTGTTTTGGAAGATTGAGTAAAGTGGCCTTCTGCTTATCCATGGAAGCTTCCATCTAACTGATAGACCTCAACAAAGACAAGGTAGGAAAGTAGTCTAGTGCTCATTCATCTTTCATACTTCATACTTGGGACCATTTTTGAATGGTTTCAAGTGTCAATATAATCTTTAAAAATATTTGTTTGTGATTTTTGGATAAATTAAAAATTGTAAATGGTAAGTTTTGTTAAATTATCAATATGCATGTTAATTTTTAAGTTTGATTGAAATTTAAATTATTTTTGTAAAATTTTACATTAAATCTTTTTTATCATCATGTCTTCAGTTTATTGTGTTATGTTTACAGGCAAATTCGATTCTGCTTTCAAAAATGGAGATAAAAAATCCTGATATTGCGTGCTCTTGGTATAGGGTCCTTGGAATATTTTCGACCTTAAAAAAATGTTACATTATCTTGATACCAATGTCATTTACCGATCGGAAATAAAATTCTTGGAGAATACTAAATAAGCAAAATTATTTCTCGCTAATTAAGAAATTGCATAATTTATGAAATCACTGAATGCAATTTACTGCACTCAGATTTGCTGCACTTTTTTTATAGATATTTCCATTTCGTATAGTCTGGGTATCGTTTTTGAAGAATACATTTTTCACTGATGTAGTCTCGGTATTTAATATTCAATTGTAAAATCCAAACACTTTTGGCAAGAGGATCAATATTCCAGCAAATTCCTGTGATAACTGACAAGAAATTTGGAATATTCTTAAAGTATTTATTGGTATTACGATACCAAACAAATTAAAGCTTTTGTTTACCAAAATTATTTAAAAATTTTATGTATAAAAAGTGAACACATGTGTAAATGCAGTGAAATATTAATATACAGTTTCATGGTTAATAAATAAATCATGTAAATGAAACGTTTTGTTTAAACATGTGATAATTATCTTTTAAAAAATATTATATATTAAAATAGTTTTACTAATATTAGCATTATAGTTCCCAGATAAATAAAGTTTATATTAAAAACTAATTTCATTATAAAATTGACAGCAAATATGTTTGGTTGGCATTTTAATACTTCATCCTTATAATTAGAAAATATGATTTTTCACAGTAGTCAAGGTTATATTATTCAAAAGCAATGCAATTATTTCCAACTTACTTCAAATTCTTCTGAAAACATCAGATGAGAATCAGACATCATTAAGCGCACGTGTTCGCTGAAGTTATAGATATTGATGCAACTGTAAAATGACATTTAAATCTAAAAAATATGCAAATAAAGTAATTTACTTAAAAAAAAACAAGTGTTTTTACCATATAAATAGAAAATAAATTTCGTCTGCCGCTTATAGAAATTTCCCTCGAAAAATGAAATGTTAAGGTATAAGAGTTCCATTTGTCTAGTTCAATTTGTCTTCCTGGCTCGACACTTACTTTTTTAAACTTATAATTCCTTAAAGTTATCAGTGGAAAATCAACATTTTAAAAAAAAATTCTGTTTAAGGAAATGCATTGCCTTAAACATGCAACTATCATGTATTTATTTTTCAAAAAACTTATTATAAATTATTTAAAATAGTGGAAAGCAAAGGAAAGAAATTGAAAAGAAAAGTGCATATAGAGTTTATTGCGTTTCCAAGTTTCATTTATCAAAGCGTTTTTTTCCATTTTTCTAGTCAAATATACATTTTTATAATTTGTTTCAGCAAAATTCTTTTTCTAAGCATCATAATTAATTTTTCTGAATATTGGTTAAATTATATATAAGCCAGTACCAGTAAAATACTAATGAATTTGTTTCTTCGAATGTTCTAAAATCTCATTTTCCGAATTTTTATTCTTTAGAAAAACAGGAAATGTGAGGGTTGATGGGACAATTTTTCCCATTAAATAAATGAATTGATGAATTGCAGTATTTGGTTTTAAATATTCGATGAAATTGACGTCACCGATTTAAATAATTCCAAATAAATATTTATATTAATGGATTTAAATACATTTTGCTGTTGTGGCTTATTAACCAAATGTCTGATGAAGTCAGAAAAGGTCCATCAAATCATTGACCTTGAGAAAATTGAAGATCAGGAAGGAGATGAGAATTTAAATGTATTGACTGAAAGCTCGCGAATGGCTTACATTTACAAAGATCATTTCATCTCAAAGAGCTTTAAGAAAGGAAATCATTATTGTGAGATTTATTTATGCAAAGAGCCAAATATGAGTAAAAGAGAACAAGGAAAGAGATTGAGAAAACAAGATCGAAACAGTCCTGAATCTCATGACTGACATATTTTTGTGGACAAAAGATGCAAGAAATAACTTTACAAAGAATTTAAAATGTTACCAGAAACGTTGGAATGTTTGATCTAAGACAAATATATTGAAGGATACATTCATGCCTATAAACTTTCTAATTTTTGTAATAAACCAAGTCAAAGTATCAAGTGAAAATAATTGGATTTTAGACCATACCTGGGATACAACCATTGATAATTTTAAAATCAAAGCATTTAAACAAATCGTCATCGTACTCAACTTAGTTGAAATCAATAAAACATATGTAATGTTTAACGTCAGATAACTAATGGCTAGTAAGTTAATTTCACTATTATCTAGTTAACGGTTAACAAGAATCAGAATTTAATAAATCTCATCCATAATCTAATTATTTTTATCAAAAATACGTATGAAAAGATTTTCTCAGGTAAATTCGACTGAAGAATTGATGAAATTACTTTTACTACCTCCACACCTCTCTTCAATTCTTAAGATGTCCGTTTTTATCCCATGAAGTTTTTTTAGTCATGAACCCGAATTTCGCTTATTATAAACTAAATCTTTATAATTTATTCAAGTTTTGAATCTCATTTTCTGCAACATCTGTTGTCCGAATCTCAATAGATTCTCTCGTAAAAAGATGAAGCCTGAGTTTCACTGTAATAAAGTAGCTTTGGTTATTGGCTGTAGTGCTAAATTGCTAAATAATTACTGGATTGTTGTCATGTGACTTAGTGACTGTTAAATATATTTATACTTTTTCATCGATATCGACAGCATCGGGTTTTCAAACATATGTATTATCTATGTAGTCGAAGATTCTTTTTATCAATATTGACGTATTCATGAATATTTTCATCACAGCTACGATACTCATAAAGTCTTTAAAATCCCTCATATGGAAAAACTCCAACTTTTTCAAAATCTTAAAATAAAATGAAGATCGACCATTTGTCTAAGATCAACTGTTACTCAAAATGAACGCATTAACCTTGACTATTTTTGTTACCGTTAAGTACCCAGATTATAAAATAATTAATTACATCCAATTAATCAAATATAAATTATATGTATGCTTATAATTCTAAGATATTATATCTAATACTCACCGGCCTTCTGTATATGAATCTAATTCCACTACTGAAACTGGTGGAGCTGTCTCTGTGGGCGAGCCTTTGAAATATGGAAAGTGTGCTCTACAAAACAAAAATTATATGAAAAAATGCTATGTGATAAGATTTTAAATTTGTTATATTCATAGCAATAAGAATTGCATGCATATCACAAAATCCCTTCAATTATAAATAATTCACATGTAATGTAAAGTCTAAAAACAAAGTATAAATTTTGTTAAAAAATTATATCACAAGCACGCATGCAAAACTGATAGTATTAGTAAAAAACCTTTACATTTTTCTCACTGTCTAAAATTAAAACATTTTTATTTTGAGCCAATTTTATTTCAGAGATTCTGGAAAATACTAAATAATGCTATATCAGTGTAAATTGTGCGATTGACTTTTAAAATCAGTGTAAATTGGAAGTCTAATCTTGACTGACGTGTTTTCAACCATCGATAAGGAGTTATTGAACTATTTTCACATTATAAACAGGAAACGTGGGACTCAAAACAAAACAAGTAAATGTGTGATTAGAATATATATCTTTAAGAAAACAATTAATAGAAGGAATATTATTTTTCAAAGAATTTTTCCGGACTAAAAAGAGTTAATTTATCAATGACAGTTATATCATGTTCATTGAAATGAAATAAGTTTAAAATTTAAAGACCTGTACTAAAATAGTAGAAAAGTAAAATCAAAATCTAGTCAAACTATTTATTCAAAATTTCTTCAATTAACAATGCTTTTAAACGACTAATGTTCACGAGAAGTAGTATTTCTCCGATTGCATTTTTCACTTTTATACCACGAAACAATACATTTTAATAATTCAGTCATCTGAAATAACACAATCGTCTAAACAGTTATTTAAATTACTGAATCAAGTGTAACCAAACATAATCAATCTGAACACTATCCTTCCTGATTCCATCGAAGCAGTTGTCTTAAAAGCAATGTTTCAAATTACATTACTGTGGTGTTAGTTATATCAGGAATTTGGGGTGAGATAAGCAGCGAAACATATGAGGGTGTAGGAAAAGTTACAGTGGAAATGCTACTAACATCATCTTGAATAAAATGGTAGGCAGAAAAGCAACAAATCACTGAACTTCAATAGTAGTTTTAACTTTTAATAAAAATATAAAATTCATTCTCAGTTTTATCCAACCGTAAATATGTACTTTAATCAATATTCAGAAAATGAAGTATTGTTTTATTAGAAATAGAAGTGTCAATAAGTACACTGGTTGACCTCTAAAAATGCAGCTCCAAGAAAAACCATAAACATTATATAGCAAAATTTATTTTTCTCATATAAATTATTATACAAATATTAAATAACTGGGATAACAGCATCTTCTGAAGTGTATATGGTCACAAAATGAGGCCGTCATTATTGGCTCCATTGTCACTTATCTCGACATGGAATCAATGAGGCCTTGGATGTATACTTGGAATTTAACAGTCTCTAAAGTTTGCCAAAGATGATCTGATGTATAGGGCCAGTTGCTATATAAACATGATCCTCAAGTTTGTGATTTTCGATAGATAGGATGAAGAAACATACATAGAAAACAATCCAATATTGTCAAGATAAACTCAGGAATTGCGTGTTACGCGTGGTAACACGCTATCCTGTTAGAATATGGCTGATGTCAAGCTCTAAAGGTATGAGAGAGGATAATGGGCTCAAACACCTCAGGTAAATCTAGAGTTACCCCCAAGTCATGGTAGTTGTTGTTGGACCAGTAAGGGGCTGCATAACGCAACAGTTCAGCAATCTCACAGCACACTGTCTTCATGTCGCATTGAATATGCGAATCCGATCACCGTGGCGTTGCCGGTAGCAGAGAGATTTGATGACATGAAACGGGCGAAATGATTTTATCCTGTTGTTTTGCCGTTCTCTCCTGCATCTAACAATTATAGATCTGCATCACAGTTGCTTGGTTTCATTCAACATGACCACCAATTTCTCTGAAGGATATCTGTGATCCTTATGGGTTGCTAATCCTCTTCGGTGAAACTCAGAACTTGCTCAAAAGATACTGAATATATTTCTACGAGACGCATTAAATAGTTTATGCTAAAAACAACTAAATAACTTACGAAAGAACAACTGCAAGACTTTAAATCGATAATTTCTCTTTTCCCTTTACTTAACGCTTTAAAGTGGCGCTACAATTGTCCATAATGAGCGAGTCCGCTGCAATGCATATGATTTTCATGACTCATTCTCGTAAACGCGCGCAGGATTTAAATTTTACATCATTTGCACACTTCACAAAGAATTACATTTTGGGTGGCTAGCGGTGTATATATGTACCTCAATTTTTTCCTGAAAGGAAACGTCTAAGCACTTACATTTTGTGCAGAGAGCGGTAGAACTACATTCCAAAAAGTTTGAATTTTAATAGAAAATCCCCTTACATGGAGTGATTTCTAATTCGTATTAATCTACCAATCTTCCTTACCATTGATTATAAATCTTAAATATTAATTGACCCTATTTTAATTTGGAATAAAGTACGAAGTGGAGATCAAACCTGAAGACGAAATCCTAATTTCTAAATTTTAACAATAATAGAACGTAAATTAAGCTTTAGAAATTTAACAAAAGCTTTTGAGAGCGAGTGTTATTGGTAGGACTAGGATTTAGTCTTCCAACTTCAAGACACGTGATCGATGAATGATGACTTCTATAAGAAATCGAGTAGAGGAAAGTTAGTCATGATATCAAGCTCAGAAATTATATTAAATTTTTGACATTTTTGGGAAAAGCTAGTGTTTTATTTACATAGTGCTCTTCCATGGAAAACTGAGTTGATATTTTGTATAAAGTTAGCGCTATTCTTTTACGCATGCGATATATTCCTTAACAATATTTTACTAAAGTTTTTTCACAAACTTATTGATTATTAAAATACTTTTCTTTTTGCAGTGTTTTCGAAATATTGCCCTGCAAATGAAAAAATCTATTTTAAAAATATCTCTGATTAAACATTTTAGCATTTTTCGTCATAAACAATATTGCTCATAATTTGAGAAGGAAACTAGGTATTTTTTTTGATAATGTAGGAAGCTATATTGGAGAGTTTCTCTGACAAAGAAGTTGATTTTCGATTTAAAAGTAGTGGATAACATACTAACATGTATTCTAAGCACTTAAGCTGTATCTATAGCACTCATTTAAGTTCCTTCGATAATTGTTTATAAAGATAAAATCCTATTATGCTAACTAATTTAAAAGGCTAAAACTCAAAGATGAATTTTTGAATGAATACAATGTAATCGCCAATTCTCCCGTACATGACGCTGCTGGTGATCAGAAAATTAAATAGGAAATAAAAAGTAATTATCTCTTTCTTACTCATTATCATGGAATCATATTCATAATTTGTTTTACAGTAAGGACATTTAATTAAGCACTAAGAGTATGTTTAAGGAAATACAATGAATACTTACGCAATTACTTTCTGTAGATATGGAACGCCACCTTTTTTTCTGATAACAAATATACCAGCCAGTATGGAGCCAATTAATAACAAAACAAAGAAAGCTCCTACAAGACCACCCACTAAACCAGATCCAGCAATCGGAGCTGAAAAAATTGTTTTCTTCCATATTTTATTCTCATTTAATAAAATAACTTTACATCAAGTAAATTAAGATAAGTTGTCCTAAGACATTTTCAATGCAATGTGTATATCTTACATACTCTTGAAAAAAAATGTTTCCAATCAATGTATTGAATGATAGTTTAAAAAAATATTGTTATGTTTGTAATTTATTTATGTTATCGTTAAGATAATTACATTAACTTTAAAATGTGCATTATATAACATTATTGCTAGGAAGAGAATTGTTGATATCCAATAACACATATTTTTGATTCATGTTATTTGAAAAGTTACGAAGTAGGAGAAATATATTTAGGTATTTATATCAAATATTCCAAGGAAACAAAACTTAAATTTTATACTGTGTACTTTTTCTCTAATAAATTAATCAAATTTGAAAGTAACTAAACGCATAATTTCAGCGAGTTATTAAATATACCCATAAAAACCTTTGAAATAAGTATTTAGAATATCTAAACCTTATCTAAATGCATTCTCCTTTCACGATGACCAATCTAATTCTGATATCAATATTTATTGTTCAAAATAAACAAATATCTTTTACTCTTTTATAAATTATAAAAAACCAGTCATTATTATTTGGATGTATTTTATTATTCTATTGATAAGCATACCATAATCTGCACATGCGTTTAACATAGATGTATATAGTTTAGCTCTCTTTAATTTTATAATTTTATATGATTAATATTTTTTAATTAAGAAAAATAATAACCCCATTTTACATTACTATTCAGTTTTCCTTGGAAAATGAAAAATTCGGTATATATTTGTGATCAACATTTGCTTTCTGTGTTCCAAAGAAGTAAATTATTTTATTAATATTTATATCCGGTTATATCATATTTTTACAATTTATTATACTCTTAGCTATACCAAGGAATATAACTTGAATTTCTCATAATATAAAATATTAAATAAAAACTCTCAGAACAACACACCTATTAATTTTGTACAATTGTAATTTGATGCCAAACCTAATTTTATCATTTAGATATGTTCAAAACGTACTCAGGTGAAATTCAGGAAAATATTATTTAAAAACTAAGCATTTATTCTATATTAGAATTACATTTTTAATTACTTAATAAATGCTTTATATTAATTAAATAAAAAAATCTACCATGTATGAGTATATTACTCACACAATTTATTTAGTAATTTATTTTATTTTTATATCGTTTCTGATGAACAATGAAAACGTTGTAAAACATTTTTTTAATTATTATAATATAAGCATCAAGTCTGAAACGCTTTCAAATAAGAACTAAATTAATAATTACCGGTGCTAGCAAATATGGGAGCAGTCTCAGAAAATCCGCCACGAGTAAAAGCTCTCAATTTAACCCTGTTGATCAAAACAATTTAGTTAAAAGAAAATTATAAACAACGTATGCATATTAGAAAGAGTAAATATATGTATATTTATTATTGGAAAGTAAAAAACATTTTCCCAAAGACAGAGTTTCCTAATTAAAATATTGTTTGGCCATAAATGATCCCACATCACATGCATCATATGTTTTCGCATAAAGAAAACACGATATTGACATCGAAAATATTTATCATAAAATTTATCAAAATGCTATAACGCACAATAAGAAGTTCTTATATTAATTCTAATTATCCAATATATCTCAAGGTACGGAACAGAAGGAGCTTCCATCAAGTCCATGCATTTGTTCAGGAAATCCAGATTGGGTATTGAACAGCTGCATGTTTTTGATAGATTCTCACTCTATTCCATTATTAGTGTTTTTATTCATTTACCGACATCAATTAAGTTACAGTATCCAAATAACAATATCAGTACATTAGCAGTCAAATCTAGAAAATCTTAATTGATTTTTTTCTTGATCTATAATCTCAACAAATTCATCCTTAACACTGCGGAGTAGTGAAGCTATGCTTTATTTCGTTTGTTGCAGACATTCGAAAGTAACTGGGTGATAAGTCGCAAGACATCAGGAAATCAACGTACGAGTATCTAACACTAATAATGTTTTTCTCTAACATAAAGTCAATCCTTATAGCATGACAATCGAATGTTTAAATACATCGAAACAAAAAAAAGTTCGTCTTTGCTTTGATTAAGATGCTTACAAAAATATAAGCAATCTGCTCATTCCTTGTTTTAGCTTACTCATCACTTTAATTACATATATTTTAGGATAATCATACTTGTGACATAGTGCATTAATACATAAGTATCTGATATCCTTATTTCCTTTATATACTAGTTGATGTATCATGCAAGTACAAGAAGTCATCGTAGAGTTAGCAAAGATTTTATTCAATGGTTTTCAGCTTTTTATAAGGAGTAGTCTCTATAGTAACAAATCATTCAAAATTAAACCTCCAAATGTTAAGCAATTTAATAATTTCTAGCTTAATAGTTGATTGCTTTTAACACATGAAATGTTTAAAAAGAATTGGATTAATTATTTTTATGTGACTTAATTATTTAGGACTTGAAATCGAGTTTCACTGATTAAGCACAATTGTCCCATATTAATTGTTACAAAAATTTTAGAATAATGAAAATCAATTTTTAATATTATTTTTTAAACACTTGTATTCTATAGATTTTTTATTAAATACCTCTGCAAAGGGATAAATCAAACTTTATAATTACGCCATCAAACTTTCTCATGCAATTGAAAACTTTTTTACACTGATTTTAAGATATTGATCTCACATTAAATTCTAGTTGTGATGTGATCGATAAAGTATAATTTAACCAATGTTAAGCACCTAGAGTATGTTTACCGATTGGTTTTTAAATCATTTATTTGACCGTTAACTGTACTCAGAATTTAAAAGATACTGACTTCATATCTAAAATTTCAAGCAAATTTAGAAAATCTTCATCTTAAATAATTGTACTTTTCATACGGAAAAAACACGCTGAAGTAGTAATTGAGATATCAAATTTTGACATTATATATAGCCTAAAGCATAGTAGACCGTTTAATCGCAGAAAGTTGTATAATACATTTATACTTCCACCATTCAATACTTCCAAGAAGAACCTCTCAAAGATTATTGGGGCAATTTCATAAAACCCAAGAGAGAATAAAATTCGGAATACTCCCAAGTATCTACTCAATAGACGGACACATGGAAAGCGAAGCGCAACATCCACCATTTGCGTTCTAGCAGTAACTTAATTCCTATCTTACTATAAGTCATTTAATATAATTTTGAGAAAAAGAGTGATTGCAATATTAAATTTAATAAAATTAACTTTTGAAATTTTTTTTGGGTATTTTTTTATACAAATTCTCTTTTAAACATCTGAGTATGGTTCTTACAATTACTAAATGCATCTTGTTCCTTTAATAGAATTTCAATTTGTAACCATGCACACAATAGTATAATCCTCTAACTATACAAATTTATCAATTAGATTTGTGTATGGAATGAAATCTCTCATATCTTAAAATCCTCTATGATAGTACTTACCCGTATTTAGTGTTAGGCTTAAGTGGACCATTGCAGAAGGTATTGTTTGTATTTTCTGAGCATTCACTGTCAAGACCTAATATGCACTGTATAGTTTTGTGTCGGGAGACTTCTAAAAGAACTCTGCAGTTTAGTGGATCTTTCCTATCTTCATCTGTGGAAAGAAATCAATCAATCAAATTCATCTTAATTGCCTTCTATTAAAATTTAAATGAAAAAGTTTTTTTACTTTCAACGAACGGATTCCATTCAGGGGGTGTTGCTTGATAAAATTCGCTCATTCCAGACGAGAAATTTAACCAAGTAGGAATTTCTGTGGTAGATTTACCGCTTTCTGCCTTACCTGAAATGAGCAGTATAGTTTGTGTTTTCTTCTTGAAGTGCAGTTATATAGTGGCAATGAGAAATAATGAAGACTAATACCTACGGCACTGGGCAGACCGACGATCACGGAATATTCTACCAAGCTGCCCATACTATCTGTAAAAACGACATCATTCCACCTCACGACTAAGTGGTATGGTCCAGATGCTTCCACGGTCACATGCTCGTTGTTCCCAGGTGGAGGAACTGTATACATCAATATGCAAGAAAAGGAAGAATTATCAAGTGCTTTTTTTCCCCATAAGTATCAAATTTTTATATTGTAGCTATTAAGATAAGTGAAATTATACTTGCAGGTATTCCTTATAACTTGCATAAATTTTTTTTTGTCAAAAGGAATAACAGTTTTTGTATAATATTTAGTGTAGTCAAAGGAAGCCACTGGATATAAAAACCTGCTCAACTACAATTTACTTATCTAAGATATTCGAATATATCTTGATTTGTTTTTCATATAAACTGCATGCATTTTTCAGCCTAAAATAATCCACCTGACTTTTCATATGTACTAAAAAATTTAAAAATTATAAGTTAATAAAAATTATGATTTAACAATTTAATCTTTACAGTAAACAAATTCTGGTGGTATTTATTGTTTCATTAGTTACAAAAGTTTTGATGATCAAATTTTTTAAAATTAAATATTTTTATAATTTCAGGTCGATGTTTTATTGTAGAGTTTTTATTGAAAAAGTAACAATTTTGTCACATTTTTTTTGCAGTTTTCAATTGAATATGAATTTTTTTTGTCTCTATATAACGTATTGATTTGGATGAGTTTTTTTACGAGAAGTATTCAATAAATGCTGCAATTATAGATGTTAACTTTATACTTATAAAAAAAACAAGAAAGATTTTATTATTTGTAATTAATAAAAGGGATTTGAGAGTCTGTAACAATACGACAAATTACAGATCATAAATAATAAAAATTCAATCAGCGATTTGATGACAGCAATTTATAGTTTTTGAAGTTGTAAGAATAGATATAAAAAGTTAAATAAATTACCAAAATATTTCTTTCTAGTAATTCAAAAATTAGTGTAAATTTTTATAACTAATGCATTTATTGCCTTCGATGTTTTTATTGATTGAAATAAAGTTATAATGAAAACTATTAAAGCTGTAGAAGTAAAATATCAGTAAATTTCAAAAGAAATCTCAACAAAAAACGGGACCAAAGAGAATTTAGTCAGAATTGTATCCTCAAAGACAATTGAATTTTCCCCTTAATCTTTCTGAAATTGGTTTCATAAATTTAAACGCTAACAAAGTGTGATTTGACATAATAATTTATGAATTTGAATGGAACAGATGTGGAATGATTTAACGTAGAATTTATAAAAAAACCCATTTTACTCTTAAGATAAAAAAAAACTAAGTAATAATCAGTCAGAATGATTTATATAAAGCAATATAAAAATTAATATTTGAAATTTAGCGGAACATTAATGTGTACTAAACTTATTTAGTGAAGCAGTGTTTTATAAGTCTTAACTGAAAGTACTGTGTCTGAGAAATATCACAGGTATATATTTTAATAAAGCTCTTGATTTTTTTTACGATGAAATTATATGTTTTTAGAAATGTTTAGTATTACACAATGAAACAGTGAGTTAATTAATTAAATTTTTTCTCATTGGTATGCAAGTGTGTTGTTTTTCCATACATTCATTAATTTCTATTTAATTTAGAAGACAGGAATTCAGTTTGCACTTCTAGATATTTATCAGGAAAAACAATTGTAGTGCGTGAAGAATCAAGATCTGAATTAACTTATATTTTTTTCCTGAGTTTATTTTATCAGTTACAATGAACTTCTTATCAAAGGGAATATTTATTGAAATTATCAAAATAAACTTATATTTTAACGCTCTTAAAAACGTTAAGAATGTCATTTATATTTACACATGATGCTTATACAAAAAATACAGAGATTTACAAATATATTTTAAGGGAACTTTACAGAAGAATTATAAATTACATTGGTATATTCTTATTAATTTTGTATCGTATACTTATCCTACTCAAGAAAAGCATGGTTTTATTTTTCATCGCTTATAAGACCCAGACCCCTTATTTTTTATCACTTTCAAAAATATCATTATGGAGTTAATACTTGGGAATAAATGTGTGTGTATATTACACCAGTATAAGTATATGACTATGCATTTTACTCTCGATGTTCATATGCATCGAAATCAGAGGGTGAGAAGTTATGTAGCATGTCTAAGTAGCAATTAAAATGCATTCTAAATAAGCCATCTTATTGCAGATTCCCGACACTAAGGAAGAAAATTATTTGTACTAACTATTTTTAATTGCCTTCCTCAAACTACTATGCTTATTGAGCGAATTAATTTTTTTAATAATGTTAGTATTAATAATGTTTTTTTTTTTTTTTTGATATATAGTAAAAATATTCTCCTTGTAAGTGAGAACGTGGAATAGCCAAACACAAATATCACGAAAAATTTAAATTAACATTATCCTACCTCCGGCGGGCAAGACGCAAGATTCTTCTAGTGCTGCTCGTTCACCATCCTCAGTCACATCTCTTGCTTTGGCACGAACATAAATTCGATATTTCCTCTCAGGAAGTAAACCTTTTAAAGTGACGCTTTGTCCTTTACATTCGTTTTTCACTTTCACAGAAGCTTCTCGATAACCTAGTAACTGGAAAAGAGAATTGGATTTCACGGAACAAATCTCATAATATTTTTAAATTATTAACATAAACTTTACTATGCTTAAGCTTATGAGAAAAATTTAATATCACTCAGTTCTTATTGCAATTAAAGTTCGAATTCCTCATGAAATTCCAATACCATTACATGAAATTCCAATACCAATATATATGTGCGTCCAAAAGACACAGAAATTTATTTTAAAATATTATCATGACAAACTTTCTGATGCAATTAAAAATTTGGATATTACCATTAATCTATTTGTAGTATTTCATTGTAATTTTGTTTAAACTATTGTATGCACTCTAAAAAATAAATAAAAATAGATTTTTATGGATAATTCATCATTTTATTGATAAACGAAATTAAACTCTCGCTCTCTCTAATATATTTGTTGATTAAAATATCAATAATGAACTAAAGGAAAGTGGAAATATTTTTAAGATGAATTAGAATTCAACATTTAAAAAATTTATTTCATTTTAAAGTCAAGAAATGCAGCAAGAAACTAAATGAAATCAATGTCACGCATGTATATATTTACCTCTGTTCCATACTCCACAAGATATTCTATTATTTTTCCATTTGGATTTTTTGGAACTTCCCAACGGACCTCAGCTTCTGTACTTTTATTATGACAATTAGCTGTGATTTTTGTCGGTGGACCAGGAGCTGAAACAAAATACATTTTTAAATTGTTTTACCGTCTCAGTTTCAATTTTAGTTTGATTCAAATATTTAAATTTTTTGTAATTAGTCAATTTGTGTAGGACTGAATTATATAATAATTTATTCAGATTATTATGATCATTAAAATAATGTTATTACTAGTAATTAAAATAAGGGTGAGATGGATGTAAATGTTGGAAATATTGGTTATCCTGGAATGTTGACATCATTTTTGTTTTGGTAAAAAGGAAATTTATCAGATTTGCAAAAGAATATTGGTCCTTAACTTTCAAATAAAAAGTACCACAGAAAATGAACCGGAACTAGAATATGAACACCATAAACGGTATGAAAATTACAATATAAAGCTATATAACTATTATGGATATAAAAATGGATGTTCCTTGCCATAGCATATGATGACTGATCAAGTTGAGTAATTAATTCGCCAAATGAATCAGGAGATATCAAAACTTACATTTCAAATGATATTGTTATAAATATTGTTATATGTAGATCAGCGAAGACTCATAGAAATTTTAACAGGTGTTTATAATACAATTTGATTATATATTTACGTTATAAATACTTTTTTGTCATGTGTTCCCATATGGTGTGCATAAGAAAGGACAAACAAACAGAAGTAGAGAACATTTATTGACGAGAACGATGACTCCAGACAGGAACAGAAGAGTGAGCTGCTTTCTTTTTCAAAACGGAGATCAGTTACAGGGAGGAAATCCGAGTTCTTCCCCAATTTTACATCCAATCTTTATTCGGGATTCGAACCCGAGCCCACTTGTTGAGAGCAGAAGGTTATTGCCGCCATACAGGCCACGTGGTGATGAATACATTAAAATGTATGTAATACATCAGATCCGTCTTTTGCAAGTAAATAAACACCATACCACTTTTTGATATAACCTTTCCTTAATATTTTCATCAGTAAAAGAGTCTTAAAAGGATCTCGAAAAGTATTCACTACACTAAAATTTGACATATACAAGGGGACTAAAAATCCAGACAAATGATTTTACTATAACTTTATTAAGTAAATAAATTAAAAAATATAAGTGTAGAATAAATTAAAAAATACAAATTTATAAATAATAAGCGTAGACACTAACTGATAAATAAATTCAATCGGTTTCAAATTAGTCATCTTCAAACGAGCTGATTCAGTGGTGTCAATGCTTGTTGAATTTTTTTCAAACGAGTTCTAAGTCTTCTACCGTTAGTCTATTCCCTTCCACCCGAAGCGATTAGCATAAGGTCCAATTTTTTTGTATAGTTTAGAGTACACCCTAGATTCCAAATCAGACTGGGCTATCAGGGTGGCTATTCTTCAGAGAATATCGTGTCTTCTGAAAATACACCTTTGTACAACTCTTGTGTCTTTTTGTTCTTGTGAGAGGGTATGGAATCTTATAAAAACAAATTGTTTACCTTGCTCTGAACTTTTTTACCGACATAATTACAATATCTTTAATAAGGAACACCGCAAAGAAAATTTTTCGAGACTCATTTTTGATCCTTCATCCATAAAACCAAAGATGTTGTGCTTTTGGCTCAAATTGTGCTATGACTGATTTTCGATAAGATGATGATTAACAATTACCGAGTTTTTTTGGTATACAGACGCATCATTTTGGGAGTTATGAGTTTGTTGGACAGCATTTTATCAGTGAAACTAGAACTTTTCCAGAGTTGACTTGCGGTAGTAGGAAATTGCGATCACACCCAGTTTTAACTTTGTCTCAAATTTAAAAGCCATTATTTCATTATCCAACTAATAATGCATAATCCCCTCTTTGGCTCTAATCTAAGTAAAAATACTAAAGCCATAAGTTAATATTAGGTAATGATGAAAATTTTTTCTCAAATAAATATAGTATAAATGCAAGTCATTTAGTGTCACCATTTAAATTATGTATTCCCATAGTTAAATATTTAATTTTTATTTCTGATGATTAAGGATCCACAAGAAAATAAATCAAGAATAGTTTTTTATTTCTCTTTCATAGTAATAATATAATTTTAAATGAAGAGCAAATCGTTAACATGTAAAAATAAATAGAAATTAAGATGCTAAATTTTGTAATCGTAGAAATAATAAATATTATTGATCATTGGAAAGCTAAAACATCTGAAAATATCATAATAAGAAATGTTTAGAGTGGAATGAGTGTAGCTTAATGCTAAAAAAAATCACGTTAATTTACAATCAGACGCTATAGGGGTCTATAAGATTCATGAAATGTCACGCATTAAAATACACAATATGAAGACAATTCTAATTTTATCTGATGGACATTATGTAAGTGAAGCGCCCACAGTTGACGAATGCCAATTCATCTCAATACTAACTGCAATAGTGATATTATCTTTAAAGAATATTGTTATAAGAACAGCACTTTAAGAAGCTCGGTGGCTTAGTGGTAGAGTTCCACGCTCCCCAGGCATCCGAGGTTCGATCCTCGGGCTGAACAAGGCCAACTTAGACTTTCCTCCCTTCACTAGATTCATAAATTGAGTACCAAACATGCTTGGGACCAAACATTGGAAGTTTCGCATTAGGCTAACCACATAATTGGGACATATGCTTCGCATCACAGGGCTTCTCGGTCAGGAAAACAGAGATGGGCATTGTAGGCCTTCGCTCATATGGACTGTCGTGCCACAGAGTTTAGTTTACAGTACTTTAATCCAAAGAACTACAAAGAATAAAAGTCTTGTAACGTTCTGAAGCATTTACAACTTGAAATTATTTAAATTGTTGTTGCACCAGAATGCATTTGGCTGAGAGTTGGGCTCTGCCGTTTAGATAGAAGCATCCAGATGGAGTATTCGTGGTTTTGAGGCAGGGGCCAAGTAGGGTGCAATACTTGACCCATCACTCCCACAAGTATCATTTCACATGGAGCACATTGCGACTATGTCTTATTTAATGTGCCCCAATCGTCTTATGTGAACATGATAGATCTTTGGTTAAACCAGATGATGAGAACAATATTATAATCAACAAAGGTATCAAGGCCCATGATTTAAATGAACTCAATTTTTCAAAAAGTATTTGTAATTTTACGTTAATATTTGACAATCTAAAGTTTTCGTATTCTGCTTTAAATCACCACAATATTGTTTAAAAATTATTTTCTTGTGTGTCATCTTATAATATTAATAAGCAAGTTTTAGCAAGAAAACACAAAACAATATACAAAACATTGAGATAAAATTTTGAAAAATTAGCACATAAAAGTTAATGGCTTAGAGATTAAATTGAGGTTAACTTTAAATATTTTATCATTATCTTAAGCTACTTTTATTGTTTAATGAAATTAATTTTCTAGAGTAATTATTGTAAAATAAAGTACACTAAATAAACATTATTGTGAAGAGAAATTTTCAATTACCTCTTGGGGACGTCCATATAACTAGGCTGTTATCACTTGGCATCTCACCAGCTTCAGTATTCAAAATAATTTGAACAGAAAATGGTGTATAAGGAGGCAAATGCTCCACAACGTCCAGGCTGCGATGTTGCCAATCTTCTTTGCTTCTGTTACCTTCCAGGACTTTCTCGAGAACATTGCTGAGGTTATCATCACAAGTGCTCGGCCATTTCCAAATGCAAAGTTTGTATTGAGTCGGTCCTGGATAAGGAACTTCTGTTTCCCATTCTGTTACAATGCTGCTTGAATTTGCCAATTTCACAGATAGAATCTTTGCTTTGGCTGGCACTAGAATAAAGAAAGCATTTATTTTTCTACATTCAAATCTCAATTTATGCATCAATCACATTAATTTAATTGGTAAGCTTATAGTTAAACGTAAAATATAAGACATGTAAATAATTGCAAATAAATCTCTTTTCATTATATATGCTGAATAGTAAAATATCTGAACACAAAAAATATACCTCCTGTTGCGATGAAATTATTAGATACATACTATTAGAGCATTAAGTTATCGTAGAAATGCTAATCATTTTTTCTCGGAAAATAAGGTATGAATCAATACTTTGTCTTTAGGTTTTAGCTGATTAGATTTAGCGAGATTTGGTAACTATTTGGGTCAAAAAACTTCACAAGCAAAAATAGATATATCTATAGAAATACATACAATATTGCCTTTTTCAGCCTGATGTAAAAATAATTTAAGCATTGGTATTCTGATAAGCAACGCAGGAATAAGTATATATTGCCCTCGATTTTACCGTTTCTGTTTTTCACTCTATCACAGTAATGAAAACAATATGTCAATTCGAATATGTGTTAAAGCTGTTTGAATTTGAAGTACTTACTCATTAGGATTATCGCAACCACTTTAGCATCAAGTTGAATTAGTACCATGAGAATCGCGCCTTTATAGAGTAACAACAAAAGAAAAGTAGTAAAAGAAGAGCTTTTTACTAATGTATGCTATTTGAAAAATAATTATTAATAGTACCGTGATTAATAGTAAAATTTGCAGCAGTGATTCTGATACATAAGTAATAAATTTAACACAAACTTCAGTAACAATGAAACATTGTGTTGTAGTAATAAAAAAGGAGATTCACCTTAAAGATATTTCTGTAATCATCGATACCGATTTAAGTTAGCAATAATTTTTTCGAGTAAGTAGTACATAAAATTACGTAATATTATGTAAAAAACATTTTTGCATTTCTTTTAGCCACCCACTCATTTAGGAATAGTCTTTTCATTGTAGTTTGTGTTGAAATAAATACTTATTAATATTTTCTGATCTTTGTATAGATCCAGAAGAAATGTACTGCCGTACATCACTGCTAACATCTAGCATTGATGGGTCATTTTATCTAGCTGTATGTGGGTATAATAATCTTAGATTTATATTTTTGACATTTCTCCCATGAATTAAATAAACTAAGAAAATAACTATTCTGTGTCAATATAAAGTGTCATGTAACACATTTACTCAACATTGAAATGAGTGAGAAATTAATTTTTAGATTTCTGATGGAAATACTTTAATATATACTGAGTACTTTCTATGTTAGCAAATATATACCAAATTTACTGAAAAGCTTTGATTATTTCAAATGATTTCTGTATTCCTCATTATATTTATTCGCCAAATACATGCCCGTAAATAATACACTTTGTTGTTAACTTTTATCTTGTCAAGCTTAAGTTGAATATAAAACTGTGATCATTTACTTTCTTTGTTAAATAATTAAAAATGTATACACACCAATAGGAGTGTTATTCTTACTATGTAAGTAAATTTAGTTAAAATCAACAACAACAATAGTTTATGTCCTCTTTCGTTGCTTTATTTTACAAAACATTTCACTTTGATTCTTATTATTTTATTACATATTGATTTCTCTTCCTTTGAGAAGTTAGAGTGCTCTCGCTGTTAGATAAAGGACCATTTGCCCTCAATAAGGAGGGATAATCATTTTAGAGAAGTTTCGTGTATTAATTCTTATACTCACCAGCAATATCTGTACGCGTGATGACCCAGGAAGAGGAAGCGCTCCATCCCGCTGCCGTTCTAGCACTCACTCGGAACTGGTATTCAGTGTAAGGGAGAAGGTCAGAGACTATGTACAATGTGTCTTTGATCTGAGCACTGGAGAAGTTGGTACTAGGAATACCCCACTCTAGTCCGTAGTCTAAAAGAGGACCGTTTGGGAAATCAGGTTCAAACCAACTCACTGTGATGGATTTCGCCGTCTTTTCCGTTACGGTGAGATTCTTTGGTGTGGTAGGAACTGCAAAATGTAATTAATGGGAAATGTTAAATCTGTAAACAAAATCTGCATAGCAAATTGAATTTAAAGCATTTATATGAGTGGTTTCCTGTGCACTCTCTTTTTTATTTTCTCATACAGTGCTCATATATAAATGTTTTCCTTTTTGATTAAAAACCTCTTCAAGAGTGATTTGTAGAATTGAATGATGAGTAAAATTGAATCCTCGTAATAGTATTGCTCTGTTACAATAAGTTTTATAATTCAATAAATATATTAATAAATTAAGTTAAATAGCCGATAAGAAGATGAAAGGAAACTTAGAGCAACATTCTAGAAACAGTAATGTGATTTTATAATTGCCATCAAGTTGAAGTAACACAGTATTGCATAGATATATAAATTAAGGTTTTTTGACGAATCAAAGCACAAAGCAAAATTTGTAATGTTTAAGGAATGGAAAAAAAGTGGAGACATTATCTGATAACATAAAATTCACTTAAGGAACAAAAATGTTCATTATAGTTCCAGGAATATCCGAATATATTGCCAATGAAAGGCTGAAAGAAAATGAAAATTTTTCAACAAATGAAAAAGAAAGACTTTTAGAATCAAACAGTTTTTGTTATAACACATGACAATCTAAATTATAGGTCATAGCAATAGCTCCTCCCAAGTGGCAATCGAATACTTTTTTAGATAAAGTGTATATCAGCTTCTCAGAATTCTTTTTTTAAATTTTATTTACATTAATTCCTAACATAATTGAAAGTTATTTTAAATTTAAAAATTTTAAAACATTTCCCCCTAGTTATTTCTATACATTTAGCTAATGAGAATATTATGTATGGGATCACACACATAATCACATAAAAATGCTCGTTTAAGTTAAATGATAGGAGAATCTCAAAGGGCAAATATATATATATATATATATATATATATATATATATATATATATATATATATATATATATATATATATATATATATATATATATATATATATATATATATATATATATTAATGATAGAGAAAATGACATATTTTTATATTTTTATTTATAAATTTTTATTAACATTCTTGAATAAATTTGAGCGTAACTTTTAGTTAAGAGATTCAAGTTATTGTTATTTCATGATTTTGTCAGAGAAATAGATATTCATGTGTTTTTTCTAAAGCATAAAAAGTTACACACGATTCTTTTTTTCCAACTTGAAAATGATTTGAGTTTAATTAATCTAAGAAAAACATCAATTATAAATAAATGGCTAAATCTTAAAATATATATTCATTTTTATATTTTTAGAAAATTATCTGCAATGTAAAATAATAATATTAAATTAAGCATCCCTGTTAAATAAGAATTTATCAGCATTATATTATAATCCTAATAATTTATGAATAAAATTTCATATAAAATTAGGTGTATGAAAGTATGATTAAAATAATTTATCTTAATTGTCAACAAATAGTAAACACATCTCGGTTTACTGAAAAATCCCTTGAATGACATTTTTAGTAGTAATAGTTACTGATTTTCAATTGATTTGATTATTTCATATTTTAAAAGCACATCTTGCATAAAGAAAACTAGTGTATGCACATTTGGAAATAGTTATACTTGCGAAACCTAAAATATACATTATATATCTTTATTTATTGACGTCTAATATCAATAATTTTAAGAGCTGCTGTAGTTCTTAATTTGAAAGAAGGAGAGGAAACTTACTTCCAATATCCGTCTGAAGTTCAAGTTTATCAGACCAATTCCCATAACCAGCCATAGTTTTTGCACGTACTGAAATGCTGTACCTTGTGTAGGGACTTAACTCTGTTATAACATACCGCGTTTGCTTGGTTTCGGCCATTGAGTTCTGTCTCCAGCGAACTGTGTAGGAGAGGATGGGGCCTTTGAAAGCCTTCGGTTCCTTCCATTTTATTTCAATGCTGAGATTGGTAGTCTTAACTTTTTCGAGTTCTTCAGGTTTAAGTGGAACTGGAAGCCAAAAACTTATACTGGTAACCGTTGACTCACAACAATATAATTAGTAAAACATTTTTCGTATTTCATGGCAACTAAATAAGTATAGCAGTATGAGATGATGAATAAATTTCACTAAAAATAAATTAATGGTTGTGTAGAGTCACATCTCCTACATAAATACATCTTAAGAGTCGGAATAAACTCAAATAGTAGTGAAAAGAACACAATTTGCACTCACGCGTAAACAGGCATGATTTCTGAAAATGTTCGATAAACATTCTTTTTATTTTGAGATTATCATAGTATAAAAATATTTCACAAAATATCTTCAGTAGCAAGACATCAGTCTCCTTTATCTTGAATAAAAATTTAAAAGATGTCAATGATAGCCTAAATAAAATTTAAATGAACCAATGAATACACAAGCACAAATTACATGCTCTACAAAGAAGCTCTATGTAATGCAAGAGAATGTTAGAATGTTCAATTCATCTCTCGTAAATAGTTAAATGAAAAATTTAGAAAACAAATTCCCTTAAAATATATATTTTGGAATGATAAAAGGCAGAAACTATTATAGTTCTGATATTCAACTAAACTTATATAATGCTGTAATATCGAAATTGTGTGTCTAAATTAATAATAAATATCTTCTGAAGATATATTGTCGATAGAAATCATCAATCAAATACAGAACTCCTATTATCTGAGCTTTATCCACCTGAATCGCTAATTATCCGAATCTTTTTCAGAATTTCAAAATAAATAAATTTCACTGAAAAAGTGAAGGAAAACCAGAAAAAAAAGAAAACGCTCAAGACAAGGAAAGGTGAGAAATTGAGGAAATTGAGAGAGAGAGAGAGAGGGAGACATGTCACTTGTGAGGAATTCAAAAATATTCTTTTGAAAATTACTAGATGTTCAGAAGTCAGTGCTGAAGATATCGGAGAATGGATTATTATGAATGAGACCCTAGATTTCAAACTGTAAATGATGGTAAATTAATTAAAAATGTTGAGGAAGAAGATGATCTTAATTTACAAGTTGAAGCAGACACGAGATCATCAGCTAATGAAGTATTTGCCGGCTCTGAAATTACTTTGAAGTGAATAGAGCGTCAGCCCGAGTGTGACCACAGGCAAATTTTGCTTGTCACATGGATGTGCGATTCGTCTAGCCGAAAGCATGTGAAGTCACTGAAACACCTTACTTTAACCAAGATGTTTATAACGCAATGATTTTCATTTACAGCTTTGTACATACATTTTATATTAATGTAGAGAACTTTTTTTGTACGCATTTAACATGTAAAAGTGTTGCCTTTTCAATTAATTTATTAAAAGCTCCTTTTCTTTAAAAGTATGTAGTTTTCCTCCCGTTTTCAACGTAAAATAATTAATTAAAATCAGCCATTTTTCCAAAAAAAATCCAATGAAGTGATTTTTCGATTATCTGAATGGGATCTGGTCCCAGGATCGAATAATTGGAATTCTACTGTACTCTTACAAAATTATTTTCATAACAATTGGATATTGCATTATTAATGAATTCTTACTTCAAATTATATATATATATATATATATATATATATATATATATATATATATATATATATATACACTACTGGGAATTAAAATTGCTACACCAAGAAGAAAGGCAGATAACAAAATGATATTTATTGGACAAATATATTATACTAAAAATAACAAGTGATTAAATTTTCAAAACATTTGGCTGGATAGATCCTGAGAAATCAGTACCCAGAACAACCACATCTGGCATGAATAGCAGAAGTTATACGCCTGGGCATTGAGTCAAACAGAGATTGGATTGCATGTACAGGTACAGATGCCCATGCAGCTTCAAAACGATGCCACAGTTCATCAGCCGTAGTGACTGGCGTTTGGTGACGAACCAGTCGCTCGGAAACCATTGACCAGACGTTTTCTATTGGTGAAAGATCTGGAAAACGTGTTGGCCAGGGAAACAGTCGAACATATTCCGAATCAAGGAAGGTCCGTGCAATACCGGCAACATACGTTCGGGCATTATCCTGCTGAAACGTATAAGGCTCGTACGGGCTCGAATAAAGGGTAGAGCCACCGGTCGTAACACACCAGAAATGTAACGTGCACTGTTCAAAGCACCGTCAATGTGAACAAGAGGTGACCGAGACGTGTATCCAATGGCATCCCATACCATCACGCCAGGTGATGGGCCAGTATGACGATGACGAATGCACGCTGCCAGTGTGCGTTCACCACGATGCCGCCAAACACGGATGCGACCATCATGATGCTGTACACAGAACCTGGATTCATCTGAAAAGATGACGTCTCGCCAATCATGCGCCCTGGTTCGTCGTTGATCACACCATTGAAGGCGCTCTTGTCTATGACGCAGCGTCAAGGGAAGCTGTAGCCATGGTCTCCGAGCTCAGAGTCCATGCTGCTGCAAACGTCGTCGAACTGTTCGAGAGGACACTTGTTGTCTTCCAAACGACCCCGTTTCGTGACATGATCCATTACGGCCATGCGGATAATATGCCTGCTTTCTCGGCTGCTAGTGATAGGTGGCCGTTGAGATCCCGCATGGCGTTTCGTATTACCGTCCTGAACCCATCGATTCCATATTCTGCTAACAGTCATTGGATCTCGACCGACGCGAGCAGCAATACTGCGATAAGATAAACCGCAATCCCGGTACGCTACAATTCGACCTTTATCAAAGTCAGAAACGTTCTGGTACGCATTTCTCCTTTTTACACGAGGCATCACAACAACTTTTCACCAGGCAACAACGTTCAAATGCAATTTGTGTATGAGGAACCGGCTGAATAATTTCCTCATTTAAACACAATGTAGGTGTCGCTACTGGCGCCTGCATTGTCTAAATGCGCTGAAAAGCTAATCATTTGCATATCACAGCACCTTCTTCCTTTCGTATAAATTTCACGTCTGTAGCATGTCGCCTTCTTGGTGTAGCAATTTTAATGGCCAGTAGTGTATATAATTTGAAGTAAGAATTCATTATATATATATATATATATCTTTAGTTATAACATCAATCATCTGATAATACCGACAGACTTTTTCCTTATATATATATTCTCTGGTCTATATAATTTTCATTGTTTATTCACGGCTTTTTGCTGTCGCTTGAATATTATTACAAAATCAACTAAAAATAAATTCTTTTGCCATGCTTTATTTATAGAAAAATTCCAAGAAATTTCGATAGTTTTTATATTATAAATTTGTTACTCTTTTATTATGTTTCCATCAAGATTTTGTTTTCAGTTGAGTACATTTTTAAGCATATATATTTTAAAATAAAGAAAATATTGGTTATAAAGTTATTGTAATAAATTATAAAAATCATTGAATTTTACTTTTTTTCATTGCTCTCCATGAACAATATACTCGGGTTATAGCTTTACACAAAATTGTTTTTTAAATTGAAAATAAAAATTTGAAAATAATCGCGAAAATTATTTCAACGAATTCAATAAATATATAATATATATATATATATACACAGCAGTCATTTAAATATTATACTTTCTATATTATACATTTAATAATGTAACAACATAATATATGAGCTGACATCGAATAAAAATTTTTAATTAAAAAGGACACAAAATGGATATTATTACCACATATGTGATAATAAATTGAGTATCATAAAGTTATAAAAACAAAAGAAAAAAATAATACTAAAAGAAGTGTGTTAAATTTTTAAAAAACATAAAAGTGAATCGTGTTCAGCACTTACATTTTAAGCACATATATTAAACCAACACGGAATATAAGTTGATGTAAGATATTAGCATGAGAAGGAACTAAATAATCTGAAATTAGTGGTTACAGTTTTAACATGTAAACATATAGAGAGAATAAAATAGTAGGCTATTAAAGCGGCTTTATACAATAATAATATAAATATTACTTTAATGTAGTCTTTAACTCAATTTTTAAAGACTTGCACTTTTCTTATCTATTTTATTCGAGTGATAAAATCCAGAAAATTTTGAACACTTCATTGAATTCTAAAATAACCAGTACAGAAATTTGGAATGTCTAATACAAGCCAAAATAAACACCGTTACTGAAATATTAGGAACTCAATATACTGTCTATAAGTAAGGCTTGATTTCACACTATTTAGTGAATTCATTGATTAAAAGATGATTGATATGACTGTCTTGTTTAGAAATTTGAAAATCAAGTGGCATACTCGTTGCTGTAAAGAACGAAACTGTATTTTTTATGATATGCAAATCAACCAGAAAATTTTAAGAAGACCATTCGATAATAAATTAATGCACTCACCTCCACTTTTAGTGCGGATATTTAAAGGCAAAGATGGATTTCCCATTCCAGCTTCTGTTTTTGCTGATACCGTAATAGAATAATTAGTATAAGGCTCTAGATTCTCGATCACATAATGCAGATTACTTGTTTTGCCTGCTTCTTTAGTTTGGGATTTTGTATTTGTCCAGATGATGAGGTATTCCAGTATGTCTCCAACTTTTGGTTGAGGTTCATTCCAAGTCACTTCAATACTGGTATTCAAAGTTTGTTTAATTTCCACATTCCTTGGTGGACTAGGCACTATAAAATATAGCATTTGTGTCCCTTAAATTTTAATCTCTTTATATTAATATAAATATTTAAATACTAATGTAAAAATATTATATTTTAAAATTAATATCTTATTAATAAAAAAATGCTTAGCTTTAAGGATATTTCAACTTTACAATTTGCGACTTATTGGTTTGATCCTTTGCAATCGTGTGTGACGATTCAATCTCAACCCATATTAAAAAAGGGTAGATGGATTTGGGTATTCCTGTGAACTTTCTGTATGTACCTATTCAGCAATATGTGCTTAACAGTTTTCTGATTTCTTGCTTTGTACAAATAAATACAGTCCACTATCTATGAAAAGTTCTATTGGAAAACAATATTTCCTGGATGTTGGAAAGCGTTATAACAGCTTTCAGTCGATAGACTGTTCACAACGATGAATCAATGTATGGATATTGCAATAATCCCTGAGGAAAAATACAAATTTTAGTTTCAAAAAAAGGAAATTGATCCCATTGAATAACTGCTGTTTTTAGCTACCTAAACGGCGAAATGTCATAACACTTTTATTAAGATGTAAAGCAATTACTATTTGGCTCAAATGAATACAAGATTATACAAGACTACACAGTTCTTTCAGTGCAATTTATTTTTCATAGAATTATGCTGGAGATATATTTTAAAGATTAATTATAATGGAAAATATTTAAGGAACATAAATATGCGCGTGTTGAATTAAAAGACTCTGACAACTTAATGCCCTAAATTATGTGAATATCTTTAGTTGCGAACAAGTGGCACGTTGATAATTTGTAACAAAGAAAACTTGGAATGCATTTTTCCGCTAATAAATAAAATTGCTGACATTGTATTTAAAAATATAGATTTTTAAATGACTGGCTACGTATGCTAAGTTTCTTTTATCAGTTAGGTGGTTTTGAAATTTAAAATATAGACATTTATTGTGCCGTTAGAATTTTAGTTTTAATATCATAATGTGAATTAATGTGTCACCATGTGCAGAAATAAATTTTCTAATAAGATATAAGATTTAGAAATAAGATTTAGAAAATGCGTTAATAGTATCACTTGGTAAATGTTTTAAACTTTTTTAATTTTATTTTATTATAGACCCTTATTACTCATTTTCTACTTCTCCCTCCATTGCCAACTCTGCAAGATATTCGCTCAAATTTAGGTGGTACCAATAACTTTAAAGAATTCTTATCTAATTTAAAACATGCCTTATTTTACTGTTCTTTCAGGTTTCCTTAAATTACGTAATTTCAATTACATTTCTCTTGTACTATGTATATTGTGTAGTGTGAGCTTCTGTTTTGATCGTAATCAAATAAATTTAAAATGATTTAATTTAAATTAAGCTTCACCTCTCTTTCCCTTACATAAATTTGTGCTTGGAGATACTCTATTCTGATTTTATTCACTATGTGTGTTATATAAATTATTACTTTTCGTATTCCCTATTTATACCAATATTACCTCCAATATTAGTCCTTACGAGTACGGAATCTGACCAGTCCCCGAAACCAACACTTGTTTCAGCCTTTACTTTGATTGAGTAGTTAGTAAATGGATTTAGATGTTGAATAAGGAATGGTGAGTTCGCTGAGAATCCTTCTCCCAAGGCATTATTGTTCATATTTATCCACCTGATGGAGTACCTAATAATCGGACCCACGTTTGGAATGGGCTCTTGCCACTCAATAAAAATGCTTGCTTCAGTCACATTTATTTCTTTGACATTCCTAGGGGGTGCAGGTACTGAAAAAGAAGAAAATAAATATTATTGTCATTTAATATGCTACAGTAATATCCCCATTCATGAATAATTTTGAAAAATTATAATTCCCAAAACTCATTTTATCAAACGCACTGAGCTGACCAACAAATCTTTAAATTACAAACACTCGGCTAAAAGGAGAATTACGGTCATAGTTTGCCAAGCGCAAAAAGTTGCCACATAGGGTAAAATTTGGTGATTTTTTCCTTGATTTTTGATAATCTTTTAATTCTTGGCAAATTAATTCACCAAAAGCTATTAATCGTTAAATGTGTCACTAAATATAGTGATGAAACATAGTGCTGCACACACATGCGCGAACTGCGGGCCCGCAATTCAAATTTTCACCATTTTCATTTTGGATTTTACATTGGATGTAGCAGGAAGGAAAATATAAAGTTTCATTTTATATTTTTGTAATTTAGCTCATCTGAATATTGTGAGCTGAAATTGAGTCTATGAGATTATAAGAAGAAAATACTTTGTGCAAGAGTTCATCCACCAACTTGGACCCAAGATTTTATATATTTCATCGATAATTCAAGTATATACTCCTCAGAATCTAGTCTAGCCACAGAATAAAATGCTGATAAGAGTTTTATTCTAATTTATTTTCTACATGAATAGAATTGTGTTTAAAATTTGAATAATGAACGAAACTACAGAATTGTTCCGTTTACACAATTTTTTAGTATTCTTTTCTGTAATATTATTCCAATATTCTGCAATTGGATCCATTAAATTAAAAATTTTAAACTTTATTCCTGATTTTTTTTCTTAATTTAATAGTTAGCGCAGAAATTCTTAAATTTGAGGAATTGCATGAAAAGACATTTTTGCATGAACTATATTTTTGATCTAAATTAAAGAGTAAATTTCAGAGTAAATGTTCGACGAGATAATATTGAATAAAATTGTTAAACAAAATTTGAAAATTTCTACTTTAATGTGCTAATGATTAGCAGAATTCTGTCTAAAATCATTGGATTTATCAGAGTTATTTTTTAAAATATATAAAAAATTCATTTACTAATTTTGAAATTCTGCATTTAATTTATTTTTAACTAGATGTAGTGTTTTCATTAAGATATTTTTATTATTTTACAACTTTATTTTTACTTATATTTCCTTCGCAGTTTTAATACTAAAATATTTTTAAATAAAATATTTTAATCAATTCTTAAATATGATTACCATATTCTTATTTAGTGATAGGTTTAACAATATGAGATTGGGAAAAAACCCGATTATTCTTTGGCTGTTATTCTTTTCAATCAGTCGATTGTGCGCATCGCAATTCTAATATCTAAGCCTCTTTCACATTAAACGACTTTTATCGTACGATAAGAAGTTGTGCGATATTTTATCATGAAAAGTTATTAAGAAACCACACAATAGACTGCTATCTTTTAAGTCTCCTCCACTAGGTGAAAATATTTTCGCCAAATCTGAAGGTGTGACCATAATGCTCACTTTTTGCAAAAACCTTTAGTGGACATCTTTAAATGAATATAACTAACGATTAATGATAGAAACAAAGATTATTTATTGTTCTATTATTTTGTTAGAAAGAAGTGCTTATATCGGTATCAAAACTTATACTTTTAGTTCAAAATGTAATCAGTTTTCAACATGTCGAATGGATTAAGTTAACACCATTAAGATAACTGCGATTCTTAGAAATAAAAAAAAATGGGTAAGAAATGTATTTTACAGAACTATCGATATATTTTTATATAAATTGACAATATAAAAATATGGAATGCGAAAGAGATATAGTTATCTTTTAACTTTTGATGAAATTGGTTTTAATTAAACATGCTTATAAACCAGCGTGATTCGAAGTATAAATCATTGTATCAAATTAATATTTTCTAATGAATGATGATGAAATCATTCATAACAAAATATGAGTTTTGTTAATAATGTAATCAAAGATTGGTATTATTATACTTTGTAAGTATTAAAAAAAAAAGTATTTTACAAGTTGAATCAATAACAAGATTCAGGATCCTGAAATTCATTATTCTAATTACGTCTATTGGTTGCGATTTTTCGCAAAAAATACAATAAAAAGTATTTTTAAAATTTTAGAGACTCATATTTTCGTTACTAATATTATCATTAATCTTATGAATATAAGATAAGCGCCCGTTAATAAAATAACATTGGAGGAACATGTCTTCGTTTGCAATAGCCTAATTTTCTTTCTTCAATTTTTTTTGTAGGATGTGTTTCCGAATTTGGATATTCAATATAAGGGATGAATCATAAGGAAAGTGTTATGCGGAAGTACTGCAACTTACTTCCAGTCAGCGTCTTCACTTCCATAGCTTTGGTCCAAGGACTTCCTCCAGCGGATGTGGTGGCCCTTATCTGGACGAAGTATGATGTAAATGGCATCAAGTTCTGAATGACGTAATCCGTGCTGTTGGTTATTCCTTCATTGCTGTTAGCGTTGGAATGTCGCCAGCGCACGGTGTAGTACTCAATGGATCCTCTGAATGGCTGAGGCTCTTCCCATTGTACCTTGATGCTTACGTTCGAAGGAGTAGTGATCACATTTTTTGGTACAAAAGGCACTTAACAGTATATGAAAATAATAATAACATTATTATGAGAAAAATGAGAACGAAGCACATTTATACAATATAAATGTAGATAAAATTCCAGAATTAAGATGAAGCATCTGATTATTAGAAGGTAACAATACACAACATTTTAAAAGTGCTTATATATTTTATGTAAACTTTTCCTTATACTCTATTGCTTTATTAATATATATATATATATATATATATATATATATATATATATATATATATATATATATATATATATATATATATATATATATATATATATATATATATATATATATATATATATATATATATATATATGAAGAAATCATCCTTTCGAAATTTTTTTATATAATATTATTCTTATACTAATATAACATTTAAGCATTCGATAAGATCATAAGGAATCCTTGCTTATATTATTTATTTATTTTTTTTACTTTTAAACAAATCTCGCTCATACATAGATAGTTTAAAAATATATTAATGTTTGAATAAAAGAAATAAGCAAACTTCGATAAAAACTAGTATATGCTACAAATGTGATTCATTCAAATTTTTTAAAACATATCAATTTATATTTTGTGTTAATGAGTTTTCCTAATTATATTGCCAAAATATTTCATGTAGCACAAATGTCTACAAGACTTAACAGTTAAAAATGAGAAACACGAACACTTGTAAAGCAGTGATAAAGAATGAAATCAGTGCTTTACAGGTGAAATTGCATAAA
Organism: Latrodectus elegans; assembly: GCA_030067965.1. Taxonomy (NCBI): domain Eukaryota; kingdom Metazoa; phylum Arthropoda; class Arachnida; order Araneae; family Theridiidae; genus Latrodectus; species Latrodectus elegans. The sequence continues at coordinate 85,167,793 of CM057811.1, forward strand.
TGGGAAAAATCTACATATTTTAAATAAATATTTATGAATTCCGACGTATGCACAAAGAGAAACCGGTGAATGATTAAGAATTTAAATAATAAATTCAAGAGCTATTAAGCGGTTCGCAAAGGTAGTCGAATACGTTGGGCTAAGATCCACAATAAATTCAGACTATGGCGTGTTCATAAAATTATATGGTGCTGTATGGCTTACTATTAAACTATATGGCTTATAAAATTGAAGATCTATAAAGAGCAGGTTATCATATAACAATAAATCTCATAATATTTTGTGGATCTAACAACGAGCATAAACGGGCAAAATATTGAAAGATTTGGGGATTCGCAAAATCGAGAGACAAAAACCAAAAAGGCACACAGTTCGTCACTATTTCCCTTCATATCTTGAAGAACTTATGTGGTGGAAAAACATTGAGGCAACAAAATTCTTTCAAGACTATATCAAAAATAAGTGCCAAAATGTAGCCATTCAAATTTTTTTTCTTTACCTTAGAATTTAATTTGGTGAAGGGATTCCCAAACTTCATTTAAGTACCAATGTTTCTTCGAGACCAAATACTATGAAATTAAATGTTTTGAAATTAATAACAAAATAACATAAACATCAATACAAAATCTATATCTTGCTAAAGTTCAGAGACCCAAAATTTTAGCTTACTTTAATAATTTTAAGCATATCATGATGATTTATGATTACTAAAGTGTATTTAATCATTACTAGGTTTTGATAAAATTAGCTGTTAATAACACTAAAACCGTATGTTGTAAATAATACCTATAATATACTTTTAATTGTAATTTTTTGAAGTCTACATTTACAAATACAGATAGAAAAAATATCATACCTCCAACGTCAGTCCTTAATAGTACAGGTTGCGACCATTTCCCACGACCAGCTTTGGTTTCTGCTTGAACTGAGATTTTGTAGTTAGTGTATGGATCCAGACTTTGAATGAGGTAATTAGATATTTCAGTATCATTTCTTTCTGTATGATTATTGTTAACATTTTTCCATTCGACATGATATCGATCTATGGGGCCCACATATGGTATTGGATCAAGCCATTCCATATAGATAGTAGTATCTGTGATATTGGAGGCTTTTACATCTCTGGGTGAAGATGGTACTATAACGATTAAAAAAGAAAATAATAAGAAAACGTCAAAACTTTTAAATTATTTTTATCACAGCAATATAATTTGAAAATACAAGTTTAATAATATGTAATACATGGAAAATTTTAATTGTAACAAATATGGCATTTATAATACGATTGTGTTTATACGCGTGTGTGTGTGTGTGTGTGTGTGTGTGTGTGTGTGTGTGTGTGTGTGTGTGTGTGTGTGTGTGTGTGTGTGTGTGTGTGTGTGTGTGTGTGTGTGTGTGTGTGTGTGTGTGTGTGTGTGTGTGTGTGTGTGTGTGTGTGTGTGTGTGTGTGTGTGTGTGTAATGGAAGAAAACAAAATAAATTCCCACTTCAAGAAATAACCTTTAAAACTTTTATATGAAGCCCACTCATATTTGAAAGTAATTGAGAGAATTCTTTACGCCCGACTTGATTTGCACGACTTGATTCGCACAGTGAAAATTTTCCAAGTTATTTTAATAGCATCCACGGTTGTTTCAATCACCGAACGTTCTATGCTTTTGTAGTTGAAGTTGCCCAGTGAACTTCGACTAGTACATTAGAGACAATTTCATTTCAATCTGATCTGTTTAAAATGTTAATTTGAATGAATTCTATAAGAAATGTGGTAAACCTCGTTGTATACCATTACCTTTTGCTTTTAATTAAATAAATGTATTGGCATAATAGATAATAATAAACTTCAAATTAATATTAAATTGCAGAAAGTTAATTATTATAATAACTTTACCTCCTATTGCAGTTTGCACCTTTTTAATATCTGACCACATCCCAGGACCAGCATCAGTTTCCGCACGAACCGAGATTTCATAATTAGTGAAAGGATCTAAATCTTGAATGAGGAAATCTAAATTTTCGGTGGTGTTTTTTCCGGAGAGCTTGTTTTTTATGTTCATCCACTTGACTGTGTATCGGACAATTGGACCCACATAAGGATCTGGCTCTTGCCACTCCATCAGAATACTTTCAGCCTCGATATTCTTTGCTTTCAAATTTCTTGGAGACGATGGCACTTGTAGGTTTCAAAAAAAGTTAATTAACAACAATTATAAAGCTTTGCATCCTTTTTATATTTTTTGTGCAAAAATAGACTAATTTCAATTAAATTCAATGCTATAGCAAAACTTTAAAATGGCATTATGTCACATGACCAAATATATATGTGTGTGTGTGTACGAGGGTTGTAAATTAAATAGTAGCTACTTAATCTTGAAACTTGCGGAGGGGGGAGCATGTGCAAATAGGATATGGGAGTGGTGAGGTAGCGCTGTTGTCGATGTGTAGAGTAACAACAATCGATCTGCTGAGAAGGGTGGTTGTTTGTGGGGCGTTAGAGTGAAGAGTTTCATTTCCATCGCTCTGAATCATGTTTTCAACAGGTGATCAATGGCCGTGGCTTAAAATCGAGGTTTCCCGTAGCAAAAAAGCAACATAATGGTATTGAGGATTAGTGGAAGCCTGTGACACAAATGATTTACCTTATAAAACAATAGCACGATGTGTTCAAGCATTTCGTTAGGGTTGAATGAGACTACGGATTTGCAATGCACAGGTCAGTCCTTCATTCCTCAAGAACAGGTTGACATCCTGAGCGGCCTCCATACCATAGACCGACAATGGACGGCCCGAGAATGCTCCTTAGAGGTTGGTCTAAGTCATCAAATGTTGCGACACATAATGAAGAAATCTCTCAAACCTAGGAAGTTTCCTTCCGGGTGAGTTCTACAGCGACTAACCGAAGTACAGAAATGTCACCGGTACGCCCTGTCTGGCAGATACCGCAATCGATGGGGAAATACCACAATGAAGGAGACGCATTTCTGCAGCGTATTGTCACCATTAATGAGACATGGGTACGAGTCTATGAGCCCAAATTAAAGCATCAATAAAATAAATGGTGTCACCAACGTTCGTCACTTTCACAAAAATTTCGACAGGAACCCAGTCGGTTTAAGGTTATTCTGATTGTGACATATGATTGGAACTGCGTGATTTTCACACATGCTGTACTTGAAGGACAAACTATCGACGCAGATTACTATTGCCAATTTCTACAGCGCCATCGGCGTCCGGCTATGTGGCAAAAAAGTCTACGATTATTGCAAAGCAATCAGCCTATCGTACTGCATGACAATGCCCGTTGTCATGTCGCAAACAATGCCCCTCTCTTATTGCGACCGTACCAATGGAAAATCCTGGAATACCCTCCCTACTCATCCGACGTGAGTCCTTGTAACTTCCATCTCTTTCTGAAGAAACCCCTCCGAGGTCACCAATTTCATGATGCTTCATCTGTATTTCACGTAGTAAGGCATTTAGTAGCTCACATCAACAATTAACACCTTGCCACTGGTCTACAACGGCTTCCCGACATTTGGCAAAAGGTTATAAGCTTTGCTGCTGATTAACTAGAAGGAAAGTAATGCAACTGAGAACTTGTTAGTTCATTAAAAATTGATTTATATCTATGTTACCATTACTTATAAAATTTCACTTTGTTGATATATTTCTAAGAAAAGATGCAGCTTAAAACTAAACATTTGCTATCAGACTATTTATATGCATATTTTTCATTCTTTGACAATAATATGAAATTCACATGATCTCGTATTGCGTCACTTATTGTTGATGACAAATATTCGGAGTTACACTCATTGAGAATGATTTTGGATGTGTCAAAGCTCTTATAAAAACTATTGTTGCCAATTAAATCGTTATAAAAAGCTTTTCATAGAAGAAACGTTGAACATCCTTTTCTTAGAATTTGCTTTCCAATTGAATAAACATACACAAGCATTTATTATGAGTGTGATGAGCTATTCACATTTATAAATATTTTTCAAGACTTCTAGATTGATTTGCACTTATAACAATTAAATTCTCAGTACAATTTGTAGAGAAAAAATTGAATAGTAAGAATATATATCTAAATATGCTAAAAATAAAATGAAATTCTTAGTTACAGCAAGACGAAGATTAAATCAAATCTAGCTTTAATTAGCTCTGAAGATTAAAAACTCTTACAAATTTCCTAACTTTCCCTATTATAAGGCACGATTGACATTAGAAACTTAGTGATGATCTGACAAAATTTGGCAGCATTAAAAAAGATGTCAAGCTAGAAATGTTACCTCCAAAAAAATATCAAATTTAAAATTCCATTAAATATTTACTTACATTATAATATTGTTATGTTTTATTGTTCTCTTATTTAGAGAATACTCCTCTATTTTATATATATATTTTTATATAAAATCCAATAAAATATAAAAAGAATTAAAAATAACTTATCTCTTAATTATATGAGTTAATGCGATTCATTTGAATTTTGAATACTCATTGTTTTAATTTGTAACGTGTATAGAATAATCTTGATTTTATTACATATATAGTTATTATTATATATATATATATATATATATATATATATATATATATATATATATATATATATATATATATATATATATATATACTAACATTCTTTATCTGACTAAGATTAGAAGTCAATAAGATCTATCTGAAAAGGAAATTAAAAACCTTATATTTCAAATTAATGCCTTTTTTAATATGTATCGTTCTGTGTTTTTGGATAAAATTTACTAGGATAGTGAGGTACATTTCAATAGCATGACTTATAACGCTTTCGTATTTGTTGAAGGTTCTTTCAATACTCTACGACGTTCCCCGTGTCCAAAAGCCAAATGAACTTCGTGAAGTACGTGTAATACTCATAATCCGTAACGTAATACTGTGTAGTCTATGCCTTTATCGAAAAGATAAATAAGTTTACTTTTGTTTTTCGCAAACATAGGCATTTAGTAATAAATAGTCCATGGGTCTTTTTTTCTTAACAATCATTTTGGTTGTTTTACATCATTTATTAACTTATGGAAAGTAGTTTCAGTTAAAAGAAATTGCTTTTTTCAGCATTAACTTAAATTTTGGACTGTTCATCGTCGAATTGTTATTTCAAATATATAGACCACGACACCCTTTTCAACACTATAGCTTATTCCTCCATTTTCATACAACATGGTAAATAAATATTTTTCTAGTAAATTTAAATAAAATTACGTATATTTTGACTCTTATGGGTCTTTAAATAGTCCATGGGTCTTTTTTTCTTAACAATCATTTTGGTTGTTTTACATCATTTATTAACTTATGGAAAGTAGTTTCAGTTAAAAGAAATTGCTTTTTTCAGCATTAACTTAAATTTTGGACTGTTCATCGTCGAATTGTTATTTCAAATATATAGACCACGACACCCTTTTCAACACTATAGCTTATTCCTCCATTTTCATACAACATGGTAAATAAATATTTTTCTAGTAAATTTAAATAAAATTACGTATATTTTGACTTTTATAAGCAAACCATAAAATGCCATACACAAATTTTTTGAACCTAAATAGCGAGTTAAAGTCACATGATTTGCCACGTAATATTCTGAACGAATATAAAAATTTATTTTATAATATTTGTCGGTTTCTCTTTTGACATTCTCTAGAATACTACGGAGATGTACGAAAAGTGAATCGTTTCATATATTACTGTGGCTAGCTTTAATCAGTCTGCATAATCCCAAATATTCTATAAAATGCCAAACTTTGAAAGTTGCCGATAACAAGCATACTAGATTCTTTAATTTAAAATATATATTAAATTTTTCAAGAGGCATGGTGTAAGAAATATATATTTATGAATGAAACCTTTTACTTTTAAAATTCACGTGTATAAATTCATAGAAAAAAGATCGATTCATAATTTATGAGATAATTCCATTTTTTACTACATTATTTTTGATATATGAAACATACTTAAATTATAACCTTTATTTGATGTTAATTACACTTAACTTCGACAATTGAAACAAAAAATAAAAGAAACTTTTAGAAGTTATGTCTTTTTCAACGTATTCCATCTGATAACTAAATTTTTCAGGAATGTAATTGATAAAAGCATCAAATAAGGCAATAACGAAATTCTAAAACTTGTTTTAATTTCAATTGAATATATCCTTTATACGAGGCTGAAATAGAAAAACACATAAAAAAGTTTAAATATAAATTCTTCAATAATAACAGTTTCTACCTCCAATGCCAGTTGTGACGGTAATAGGCTCCGACCAATTTCCAGTACCAGCAACTGTTTGTGCTTGGACCGCAATTGTGTAATTAGTAAAAGGTTGTAGTTTTTGAATGACGAAAACCGGCTTTTCTGAATACTCTGTTTCCTCTGTTTTACTTTTCACTTCTATCCATTTGACTGTGTACTGAATAATGGGTCCAACAAATGGTTGTGGCTCCTCCCACTCAACACGGATTGTTACATCTGTGATATTAGTGGCCTTCAACTCTTTTGGTAAAGATGGCACTATTATTAATAAAAAAACGAATATTAATATTTACCAGTGAACCACAACTATTTTTCTTAAAGTACTAAGTAAATGAAAATCTAATTGTAATATAACAACAAACAATTATTACGCATTTATTATATTTTCTTTTTGATTATTACATCTTTTCTAATGAGCGAAAGTTTTGAAATTATATAATTCGAGTCTTACATCTTAAATAACAACTTCAACCTTCTCTAAATAAATGAGAAAAAAAGTATGAAACGTCATTGTCTTCTCGAAAACATTAGGCGTCATGACGAAATTCACGGTAGTTTCATTCCGTACAGCTTCTTTATTAATTTTAGATTATTATTTTCCGCAACAGTATATGAATTTAACTAAAATGCAAAGACGCATTACTGTGCATGACATTTACGTATTTTTATCTCATTCATACATGAATAGTTGAGATGGATACTTCTATCCTGATAGGTATTTGCATTTATTGTTTGATTACACAAAAATTAAAATTTCGCTCTGTGCATCCTGTAAGTTTTTCCAATAATTATTCATGATTCATAATATATTAGTATATCAAACAGGACAATGTATTATATTCATTGTAGGAACGTCAAATAAATTTATAAAACAATCAAAATTATGAAAAGTGTGAAAGAATGTTATCACTTGAAACCAAGAATAACTTTTACTTTATTCCAAGGAACTACTATATCTTAAACTCTATACACAATTAATCATTTTTAGTGCTTCCATTCAAAATATATGAAAGAGTTAAGGAAATTTGAAACTCATCAGTTCTTTAACTTTATTAATCTAAACTTTATTAAGTGCAGTTATCTTTTTTAATTCTTTACCTATTAAAAAACAGACACTACAAAACTTACACGAAGATTTTTTTTAATGTTCAGTTTCAAAAATACTTTTCTATCATAAGAGTTACTAATTTTATTAGGATCTTAATTAAATTCCTGGTTGATAATTAAAATCAAAAGATGACAAGGGAGGAAAAATATTTAATATTGCCCGATTTGTCAAGGAACTGGTTAAAATTGAAAATGAAAGTTCTACTCTTTTTTATGCTTTATATTCGAAGAATATTAAAAAAGTATGAATTTAAAAGCGCTTTTCCATATTATAACAATTAAAAATAATGACATTTCTTAATCTATTTCGTCATTCTTACAATAATGATTAAACTAAATTAAAGTGGCATGATAGCCCATATGGGGCATAACCTACCTGCTTAATGATTGAGGGCCATAGAGTGCGAAGCATATGTTCCAGTTATGTGGTTAGCCTAACACGAAACCATGAATGTTTAATTCCCAAGCATGCTTAGTACACAATTTCATCGACACACTGAAGGGATGAAAGACAGTGTTAACTTGCCTTGGCCGAAGATAAAACCTCAAGTTTCTGCTTTAGAATAACAAAGTACTACACACACGCCAGAAGACTTCACAATAACGATTATTGTGATTATTTCCTCTTCGTTTTGGAGATTGAAATTGCAACTCGAGTAAAAATGAAATTTCATGAGAAAAAAGCAAGAAATAAAAATCCATTGATTTCCATGATTTTCATGCTGGTACTAAATTTTAACACTGGCGCTCCAAGCTAATTCATTAAAAAGAGAAAAAATGCCTCAAATTATATGAAAAACAGGAGCGTAGGATAATTTTACAGGTTAAGCACAAGAACACGCTCATCTTCAAAAGTTTAACAGTTGCTAAACAGAAAGGCATTCGCTTACAGCTTGAAATTCAGATTCATTTTAAAATATGATGAGATCATATTTTTGTGTAAAGATTCAGCAATCTGTATTTGCCTTTCATAAAATGCGATTTACTATTTTAACTAGAATATTGAAGAGAGGTAACCATATTCTTTATTTACCATCATACCTAATTTGGAGGAACCGTAGCTTAATGATATAAACCGGAAATACTGTGGCTCTTTGATCTGCATTTCTTAAAATGCCCATTAGTCATTTGAAATACAAATTTATAGTGTGTATGTGAAACCATTTAACCATAATGACATTGTGTGAGTAAGATACAAATCTAAAAAATATTTCACAAAATTACTCAAATAATTGCATTGTATTTATTTTCTGTTATTCATGTTCTAAATTTGATGAGAAAAAAATTCTAAAAAAGCTATTCTTAGGAAAGTTATCTAGAATAATTCCTAAAAGGACTTATTCTATATATTTATAAATACACAGTATAAATTTAGTCGAGGAGATTTTCCCAAAAGAGGAGAGTAACTCTATGTATTTAGCAATCAAGAAACACGCACAAAAGCAATGAGTAGTAAACCAGAAATGGATTGCCAATTGTTCTCCAATGCCAATTTTTATACTTAATCTAAGTCTATTATAAAGAACATTCAAAATATTCCAGCATCGAGCAAGAAAAAAAATAGTAAAAAATAAGGTATATATACCTATTATACTAATACAAAACCAGAATTTGGAATACATTTTAACTAGGGTAAACTGGATCTCAAATTTCCTAATTCATTTTAATAAATAATTCCAGAAAATATTACCTTTTGTAACGAGAGATATTTCTTATGACGGCGTTTGTCTTATCACAACCATATTTTTACCGGTATACCTTGCATACACACTATCTTAGAAATCTAAATTAAAATAAATACCATGAGGTACAACTGGAAGTTTCCTTACCTCCGGGAGACACTCGAGCTGTGATGGGACCTGACCAATTCCCGGGACCAGCACGCGTCCACGCTTTGACTTGTATGGAGAAATTGCTGTAAGGTTTCAAGGAATCAATGACATAAGAAGTTTCAGTCGTGTTATCCAAATAAGGTTCATTCGATCCCAGTTCTTTCCAAAGTACTGTGTACGTCAGTATCTGACCAACGAATGGCTTGGGAATATCCCATGTAATTTTTATACTATTTGATGTTTCAGACTCTGCGGATACATTGGTAGGAGGGTGTGGTGCTGAAAAAAAGGGAACATAACGTAGAGGAATAACAAAACAGTTCAATTTCCTAAGTCGTTTTATGAAATAGGCAGTTGTTCTTGCCTTATTTCGAGCATAAAGTAATTATAAAGAACAGAAAAACATTATTTTATGGAACGTAATAATAAGGAGAAATGATTGTCTAGAAGAGCAATTATCGAGAAAATCTTTAAAAAAATTTTGACGTAAATATAAATTTTTAAATGTGTGTGTAGTTTGAGGAAGAATTACAAAATAAGGAAAATTTCAAATAATATTATGCTTAAGTAGAAATTCATTATTCTTTACTAAGTAAACATGAATATTAAATATAAACATCTTAAAGAAATAAAAAATTTCTTGAATTGTTAATAAAATTGTAATTTATTTGCATATTCCTAATCCTATTATAGACAAAGCCTAGAGAAAGTGTGTAATAATTTAAATAACTCGGTAACACACACACACACATATATATATAATAGATGGGCTTACCAATTGTTAGATTTATTTATATCGTTGTAATACTTGATAAGGTATCCACTGACTTTAATAATACTTGTCATTACTAATAATCGATATAAATGATTGATGCCATATAGTTGATATTTTAACAGCTGATAGCTTACAATATCCACTGCATTTTGTTTTTGATTAGGAATTTTCATTGACAAAAAATCTGTATTCAAGTGTCATAAAAATGATTAAGAGACGAGTTAATATTGTTTATTTATTTTAATCCAATCACAGAGATCACACCAAACTTACATATATTCTATACAAATTAAAGACTCTTGATGAGTTTAATGCCTAACCTATGATTTAGTATGAAAACAGAGACATCAGTAGTGTCTATTTTATTTTTTGATAATTCTTCAAAACTGTGATATTGTTAGGGCTTAATACCTCAATAATTCGGCTTATTAACCGATTTTATTTTCACTTTTATGAACGATGTTGAATGGTGCTGTTGAATATGCACAATGTTCAATCGTAATACGTTGTGGATTTACTTTAGTGTAGAAAGGTTAAAATATAGATGAATATCAAATCAGTGTCCAAAATACCACCAGTTGATGTTAATGGAACTCAACCCGTTTCCAATGCCGTAATACGACATCATATCATTTCATTACACAAGCGTGTATAATAAATACCCTTTGCAGATATGTCTTAATATATATGAATTTAAGTGTTCTAACTCAAGCTTTAGATATTGCTTTAAAACTATAAGGCGTTAGTTATTGGTGAGCCAGTGTTTATCAAAACATCGTCTGAGGCTTTCATATTATTAAGTTTCTATATTTCCCAGTTAAACTGGACACCATATCGTAAAGTTATAAATAGCAAAATTAAAGATGTATTTTAATCAGAAAAATTAACTTTCTGCAAAAATTATTCATTTCGTGAAATTTACTTTCTTTATTACAACTTTTTTTCTAGAAAAATAAATTATAATATATTTTTTTAACTTTAATTAATAATGACTAGTGTCCAAACTAAAATCTGAATACATAACTTTTGTAATAATTTAGCATCTAGGATCAGAAAACCTAAAGCAAAAAGTTCTGTGTTACCTCTTACTTCCTTCATTATAGTTTACTTCAATTATTGTTTTAATGACTTGATGATTTGAGCAACTTATGCTTTATTTTAAATCTTCTATTTTTATAGACTACCGAAATTCTACTGTTTGTCTTATTGACTTTTTTTTAGCTTTTGCATCCTTTTGACATTCAGATCCTAAACTTTCTTGAATCTCGATGTCAGCTTAATTTTCAAACCAAATCAGTCAATTTAAATGTACATTTAATCTCCCCCCTCAAAAAAAAAAACCAAATACATACATTTAACGCGGTTTAAATTATACAGTAAATCAAACTAGTTCTTAATGTTATCTGAAACACAAAGACTTTTAGACTCTGGTAGAAAATATATGATTATAACTATTAAAAGTAAAACTTAACGATTATGTAATTTATTTTGGAAGGCATATTTACATATTTAAAATAAATTCTTTTATGTTTCTAAATTTCATTTTAATTCAAATTCTTAATCAAGACTCATTTTTTAAAATTCTGTTAGCTTCCTTGATCACATTAGCATTTAAGGTTTCTGTTTGATGCCACTCATTAACTATTCACAAGCACAATTACCAAAGAAATAAATGAGAATTAAACAATAAAAATTACTGAAAGTATACGATTATGTTTTTTCCAATTTCTCTCTTTTTATTTTAGGAATATGAGAAATCGCATAAAAGTCAGTAGGAGACACTATCCGTTCCTATATATATAATTAAAAAATTGCAATGTTTTTTCATACTTATTGTAATATTAAAAGGAAAGATATTTAAATTTTTCTTACTTCCAGGTAAGGTCCTGACATCCAGATTAGTCCAGTCACTATAGCCTGCAGATGTGACAGCTCTGACTTTGATTGTGTACTTTCGGGCTGGCAAAAGATTTTCCACCAAGAAGCGAGTCTCATGAGTCTGCATTATTTTGAGAGACCTTTTCGCTTTCCCTGCCAGATACCAAACGTTGTAATGAAGAATGGGACCACGGTATGGCTTAGGTTCCTCCCACAAAACCTCCACGCTTGTATTAGTCTTTGTCCCTTCTCTCAAGTTCCTCGGTGGAAATGGAACTGAAGTGAGAGGTTTATGTCGATTGTAAAAGAATGTGACTATTATTTTCTTTTATCATTTATTTGTTTCTATAGTTCTTACCATAATAGCGTTACACAAGAATACATATATTTTGATATTAAATCTTGTTACGTCTGTGTCCCGTTTATTTTAAATGGATAAGATATAGTGTAGAATGATAGTTAACTTATGAATATAAGTGATAATTATATTAGATTATTTTAGTTAGTTTAGCAACTTTATTGTATTTATTCTAGTTGTGTGTTATATTAATACATCATTTGTTACATTAATCACATGATGTGTTAATGTAACACAACTGTGCATGTGAATGAAAATGCTGTCAAACTCATGAAATGAATATCCTGTTTTATTTTTAAATCAGTTTTAACTCCTTAAAATATTTAATTAACCATGAAGGTCTTGAAATTTGAAAAACAATCGATTCTTTTAAATGCAAAAATAAAATATCCCCCCGTGTGACAAAAAACAATTAAAATATTATATTTTAGTATAAAAAAACTAGTAAATAGTTTTGTAAAGAAAATCAATTTATATATATTTTTCACTCAAAAAATATATGACGTAATATATCATTAGATAGGTAGTTAATCACAAATTTGTTCATATTGAGGAACTAGAAGAGAGTAAATTCCAACAAAACAAGGCTAGTTTTTGTAAGATGGTTATGGGAGAAATTATTTCATTCAAACATTATTAATATTAGTACATTTAAACGCCTTCTTCTTCCCAAGTGCTACAGCCGATTGCCGGCCAAGGCTGTCTTAGTCAGCTTATGCCATCTTGATTTATCACTGGCAATGATTTTCCAATTATTGACTCCTACGTCCCTTAGCCATTCTTCCACTCTATCTATCCATCTAGTTCTTGGTCTTCTTCTCTTCCTCCTTCCCTCTGGAGTTTTAAAAGTTATTTGCCTGACAGAGTTTTCTTTGTCATATCGGAATACGTGTCCCAACCACCTTATCTGTGAAATCTTGATTATTTTAATTAAGTTGGGTTCTCTGTATTTCAATTGGAGCCCATGGTTGTACCGTATATTTAAACGCCTTACCCTTACAAAAAATAGTATGCAATGAACAATTTATAAAAATGTATAAATTACATCAATTTGGATGGTTCCTGTTCACCTATAGACTAAGATGCACCATTAATTTGGATTAATTATTGTAATATTGTTAAATAAAGTAATTTAAACCGATTCTAATATAATTTCAAAAATATTTTAACTGATATTTAATTATGGGTGAATTCCATTACAGACAAGTCAAAAAATTCTCAATACAATGAAAGCTTTTTCAAGCTTCCAATTGAATTTGTATGTTTTAAAAAAATTTATTGTGTAACAAAAATTTCATAAATAAATCAAATTAGGTGTTTTTATTAAGTATTTTTTTATGAAATTTGATTACATTAATAGTTTGAAAATGATAGATACTTACTTCCATCTTTTGTCTGCACTTGAAGAACATTGGACCACGTTCCCATCTTGTCTTCTACCCATGCAGCCACTTCAATGTCGTAAAAAGTGTAAGGTATCAAATCTCCTATTTCACAGTATTCTGTAGTGACATTCTTATATTGGGGTGTTTTATTTCCCTCTCCAGTCCATCTTACAGAGAATAACTGTACTTTACCTCCAGGGTGTTGCCAATAAACTTCGACACTTGTATTGGATACATTACGCATTTCCAACACGAGGACTGGTATATCTAAAAAAGAATTTAATAAATAGTGAAAACAGTATGATTTGAACAATTTTGCAGCTAATTGTTTTACTAACATTAAAAGTAGTTTCTTTTATTCTATTTACAAAGTATGCAATTGATCTCGTAAAAAGGAGTTAAAAATCTATAAATTTTGATGAAAGGTAATACATATTTTACCATTGTATTTTTAATAACGCATTATAGTATTATAATAAATATACAAGTAAATATCAATACACAATATTAATAATAAATTGTAGAAACCTATCGCACGCAGTATCAAACAGCATTAGAAATATTTCATAGTCATCTGACAAGTACAATTTAAAATTAATTCAAATATCCCGACATACAAGGTAAGCAAAAATGTTCTTGCTATTTTTAAATACCCCGAAAAACATGACCTAAAGAAAGTAAAGTATTTGTCCTCAAAGAAATCATTAACGGCTTCCAGTACCTTTCTGTAACGTCTCTCCATTTGTGCAATCCCCTTTCGATAAAACTCAGGGGGTTTGGACGTAAGAAATTCCGTGAGTGCTTGGTGCAAGTCTGCTTCATTGGTGAGGGAAACGAAGATATTTCCTGGTAACCCGCGAGGGAATGGAAGAGATGGTAAGTCATTGGTGCAAGGAAGGAGGATGGAACAAGGTCTCTCAACAAAGTCGCTGTATGTCATTCCCAGTCACCCGCGCGACAATCGGCCACGTGATATCAGCCAAGAAAAGTACACCCTTGCGATTAACGGATGTTGTTTTCATCTGTTGCGTACCTGTTGTACACTTTCCAATTTCGGCGAGTATATGTTCGCAATGACAGTAGCCTCCTAAGTAGCAGTTCATAGTGAACCACGGGACGACTGCTCCACCAGATACCAGCTTCATCACTCAGGGATATATCTCCCGACCTAAATTTGTGAAACCCATGCCTTATCGTATGTTCATTCACAGCATTATTCCCAAACGCTTGACATTTTCGACAACTTAATGCAGCGGCTGATACACCCACTTTCAATTCGTAAACCAAACAACACCGAATGAGTTCCTTAGGTATGTCTATTTCTCTTCACTACTGTACGGGGTACGAATGATAACTATGCGTGGTGGATCTGCTTTTATGACGACTGATATTCCTTGAGTGAGTGACCGGTGCCTCAACCACATCATACATGAATTTGATTATTCTCACTTTATACTCGAAAATGGCAAGCGATTTCATGTTTACCTCTTACTTTCTTTTAACATGCTTTGAAAAAATAACCTTTTTTTTATTAGTATTTATTTTTTTGTTCTTTTCTTTTGGGTCAAAAAAGTCCTAATTAGTGTTTTAATTTTTGAAACAAAAATAATCATAATGAAATAATATTAAGTTTTTAAAGAATTCCTTGAGAGTTTCAAAATATTCACTTGTTTTTTGACCGAAAATACCAGACAAATTAAAATTTTAGAGAAATCATTAAACAACAGAAGAAATCTATTAGTAGTGCTAAGTATTTGGGCGAACTAATATGGTGAATGTTCTTAGTTTTCCAAGATAGCAAGATAACTTGTCAAAAAATTTGTCCACCCCAATGAACACGTCAAACAAATTTTTAAAATAGTTTAAAGTACTCAGATAAAATTTAAATTTCCTAAAGGTGAATAGAAATCAAATGATTTGTTTTGTTGCATAAGAAATCAGCTAAGTAGTTAACCATAAAGAAATCTGTGGGCTCTAAACCACCAATTTGTTCTATTGATCTACTTCTAATCCATCAATGAGACTATTAGATTTAACAAAAATTGGAGCTTCCAAAGAAACAATATACTTTTATAAAAAAGAAAGAATCTAAAGAAAGAACAAATTATCATTTTTAAGATATGCACCTGTTAGTATTTTTTTTTTATAAGTAAATGTATTTTTTGATCATTTCTAGAACATTCCGCGCAATATGTTGTTAATTAAGAAATGCGAAAAAAATTTTTGTGATTTTACTTTCAAATACTCTGTGACTAGTTAATTCCTCATCAGTCAAATTTAAAAATGATTTTTTTGTTATTTGCGTAATAGGAAATTTAACGCTTGAAATCTTATCTAGATTCATCAGTTTATATTTTAAACTTGCAATCAAACAAATCAGCTATACTATGCATAAAGTATTCGTAAATTATGTATGTATGTATGTATATATATATATACTCTCCACGACATTAAAGTGATTACCTGTGAAAAGCAAGAATAACCACCTTTAACAAGAGTGGTCTGTTGCGAGACCTGCAGGAAAAGAGTCCGTTATATTCCGCAATGTTTTCACCTGGATGTTGAATTGAGCCGTGCCATCTTCAGTGCCGTTGCCATCGGTGCTAGATTGCGTGGGTGAGGATTCCTTCCGCGAATATTCTATTGAAATGGCTTCACAAATTCTCGATTGAGTTTCAGTTAGGTTATTTTTCTGGCCAGAGAAGAACAATCAGCTCATCCTTTTGATCTTCCAACCACACACTGCCAGTTGTATGATATCTCGAATGGTCCTGCTGGTAGGTGCAATCATCTCGAGGAAAATCGATATGCTTATGAGAGTGGATATAGTCCATAAAAATAGATGCGTACTTTTATTGAGCCATTGTATCTTCTACAATGATTGGAGAACCAAGAAAAGGCCAGGAAAACATTACCCAGGCCATAATACTCCAACCTGGAATGTTCTGATAATGGTTGTAGGGTGTTTCCTTTCAGAGGTTTCATGTCGTATACGCCAACTTCCATCTGTCTTATGGAGCATAAAACGTAATTCCTCGGAAAACGCTATTTGTAGCTACTCCTTAGAAGTTCAGTTAAGATACTCAAGTGGGAATTAAAGCCTTCGTCCAAGATGAATAGAAGTCAACCTTGATGCATGAACCAAGCGTCTGATTCAGTGACCCAGGTGCAGTAACGTTCGCTGAACAATAGTTTAGGAGACACTGTTTGTAGTTCTTTTGTTCATTTTGATGGTTAGTTGCTAGACAGTATCACATCCATACGCCTGAACACATATCTCCATATGTCGTTCACCTCTATCATATATACCTCGTGATGCATTATATTTGCCATGTCACTGGTTTTGGTAATTTCCCTTTTTGCCAGGCACTGTATACTTTTATCACGAGTGCATGCGAACATACAAATTTCACAAACATAGCCGTTTTGGAAATGCTTCTACCTTGATATGATCTTTTGTACGTCGGATAAATCGTATATTCAAGTGACTGAAACTGCGTAGTAGATCTAAAATAAGAGTTCGATTTAATATCAGGAAAGAAGATCAAAAAGCCGCTAATGTGTCAATTATTTTGTGAGAGCTAACTAAGAGATTCGTAAGAACAACATACATTTTACTAATGCTTCAATAAATTGCTTCAATTGATAATTTCTTCACATATGATGAAGAGATTACATATTTTACTGTTATTATTTAGAATGATATGAAAGAAAAGTATAAAATTGCTTATTTCTGTCAACTACATGGTTAAACTCAGCTAATAGCATTGCAATTAATTTTGAGTCATGGTCAAGGAACGATATCAAGGTCTAAAAAATCACTTTCCTTTAAAGACATCAAATCATACGAATAACTTCGAAACTTTTTTAGACAAGAAAACAGGTCATCTATTCTATCAATACTCGATAATATAACTTATGACTTAGGTCGTATAACTTAGGCGGATACCTAAGGTAGCATATTTCTCTCTATAGTTCCACTTTTTATCAGCAGAGGAACATTAAACCTCATGAAATTTAAAAGATACTTTTACTACAACTTCAGTGATGAAACTATTTTAACTGTAAAAATTTTCGATATTATAGTTTTAAATTTGACCAGTCACAAACTGGAGAAATACATAAGGCTCACCTTCAGGTTTTGTTTGTACAAAAACAACATCAGACCAGTCACTCCATGCTCCCTGTCCTTCAGCAGACACCATTAAATTGTACCAAGTGCGAGGATAAAGCTCAGTTACGAGTAGAGACGTTTTGTCTCCCGCGTCATAAACAGTTCCATTCACATCTACTTTGTAAGCAGCAATATTTCCGGCCGGAGGATCCCAAGACACTTCGAAACTTGAACTAGTCACATCCTTAAATTTGACATTAGATGGAGCTATAATTATAATAATAAATGACTTCTGTGAAAAGAATGAAATACATACAAATACTGTATAGTATAAGGATAACATAATTATCTCAATTATCAAGATTATAGAATTGATGTTTTCTTTTCTCTCTCTCTCTCTCTCCTAAAATTAATGTGAAGTAAAAGACGTGTAAAAAAGTTAAGACTATAGGGGAGTATTTAATGCGACATCATAAGCTCTTCAGCACGAAGATCTGTTGTTATTAATTAAATAGATAAGCATAATTTTCCTTCAGAAACTATCTCAGAAATGTCAAGATTAACATCAAATATATTAATAAGAAAACTTGGAAAGTTAATAAATTAGTATAATTACTATTTTGGTTGGTGTCATGTCCATTTGAAGTCAAGTCAAATTAATCCAAGTGCCAAAATCAAGGCCTTTGAGATGTGCACAATTTTATTAGTATTATACTGAAAGGAAAATTCGTCAATAGCCTGTAAACTTCTTATAATAGCCGGGCAATTAAAAATATGTTCCGAAGTGAGCTCCTTCTCAGGGCAGTTTCTACATGATTTGTAAGATCTGGTGCCGTCTGTATTTAAGTCATTCAACAGAAATGCTGGGTTCTAAGTCTGGAGATAGTCCTGGTAATAAAATACTTACCAAAAAACATTGGAAGAAGTCTACATCTCCGAGGCAATAGCACTAATGTTTTCATTAAAACTCAAGAATTACTACTTTTGACTAACGAAATAGATTTTTTAAAATTTCCTGACTAAACCTCGAATTTTGAAAACATTAATGGTACTACACAAATAGGTATGCCCTTCAACTAAAGAAACAATACATTATATTCATAATCAATTCAAATTCCATAACACGAAAATCTTTTTAAAAATTTATATTCGAAACTTAATTTCTATTTTCCGATCTGTTCTGGACAGCTATGATTTAATTTGCATCTTTAAACACACACTCTTGCATATCAAAACCCAGTTGATCAGAATTTATAGTTTAAAACTAAATTCAGAGCTCACAATAAAAAGCTACATGTATTATTCTTGGGTATCGAATCCAGAAACCAATAAAATGAAGTCCAGAAAAATTTACTTTTATCTAAAGGGTCAGGCAGCGGAATAACACTATAAATTAAATTATATATAAAACGCTATTCTAGCACACATGAATAATGTGTAACATTTTGAACATTTGATGTGTGAATATTATTTGATATATAAACATTTGTAAGTTTTGAATAAAAACCATACTTTTGACGGAGATATTATTTTGATAATTAGAAAGAATAGAAATTGTTGTTGAAATAGTCGCTGTAGAGAGTAGCATGTTTATTCTTGAAACAAAATAATGTCTCTCAACAGGACTGTTTTGAATGTTTAAAGAGAAAAAATAGCAATATTGTTTGAATGTCTCTTAACAATTGCTCAAAATTAAGATATAGATTACATTTTTCTTTTTAAAGGAAATATACCAAATTTTCAGTGAAGAAAAAGACTATGGAGCAGTGTTACAAAGATTGCAGTTACTCATTTTAGATAAATTTGAATTCATTATAAACCATGGCGTTAATTTTAAATTACTTTTATAGACTTAGCGTTATATAGTCAGATCATTGTGCTAATAATGAGTCATTTGGAAGTCTGATAATTTCTTTCTCTCAGGTGGCGCAAGATATCAGCTACATTCTTCAAAATAAGATTATTTAATGTAAGAAAATTACGAAGGAATATTCCATTTCTTAAAATCACTATACATAAAAAGATTATCTTATTAATTTAACAATTAACCAAGAAAGATATCATGTAAGTTGACAATTCTTTCTATGATAAAAACAATTGTTTCTGGAAGTGGAAGAGTTTCTTCATCACTGTGAATTATTCTTGTTTAAACAGTGTATTTTTTTCAATAATTTTATTGCAGTGTATTTTTAACTCAATAAAGTGTTCAATCATACTGTGTGTAATAGAGAACAGATTTCTTCTTTGGCGCGTATGGTTCAGTAAAGTATACTCATCAGAACTCCATAATTTGTAAGAACTCTTTTAAATCAAGAAAGTTCTGCTGCACGCAGTTATAAATTACTAAGTGTGAACAATAATTAATTAAAATTTTTGACCTTATTTTTTATATTAGATATATTACATGAATATAATAGTTTCTTCACATAGCTCTCTGTTATTAATTGATTTTGGTAGCTTATTTCCCTAATTGAAAGCAATAAACACTATAATCTGTGTGTAAATTCTGAACTACGATTCAATGGAAAGACCAAAACCTGAAGCAGCTTACTTTAATCCAAATTACATTGCACCACTGAATAGATGTTGCCTATATAGATCTTTTATTGTGCATACATTCTCTCAATACGTAGAACTCTGAATGGGTTAGATATTAGACTCTGCCTTCTAAATACATGACCGATGAATATTTCCAACTTGGCTTCTAAGGTCATTTTTAAAAGTTTCATTTATAGCAACAATTCGAATTATAAAAATTTAAGTTCGCATATTTACAACAATGGTTTGGCTGGTATAGTTATGGGTAATTACTGTGTATGAAAACACATTGAAATATAACCTTCTTGATGAAAACTATCCTATTGATATAGCCTAGAGTATAGTTAAATTATTAATGTAATATATCTCTCTTTTGTCATAATGTGGGTGTTCAATTGAACTCAATTGAGAATGTCAGATCAAATATTCAAATATCAATTTTATCTCTTGATAATGGTTCAAAATGATGATTCATTTGTTTTATATATATATATATATATATATATATATATATATATATATATATATATATATATATATATATATATATATATATATATATATATATATATATATATATATATATATATATATATATGTATATGTATATATATATATATATATATATATATATATATATATATATATATATATATATATATATATATATATATATATATATATATATATATATATATATATATATATATATATATATATATGCATTAAGATGTATTCTAGACAACTGCTCATAGCTCAGTAAGTAGCTTTACAGTAAAACAAAATCACATAAAATCAAACAAACTTTTTATACGATATTTTGTAAAATAGAAACATATTCATTAAATATCCTACAGAATGTCTTAAATTTAAAAATCTAAACTATGATATTGGTGCATTCATAACTATATTAAGCGTAGTGATTAAAGCTTTGTAACTCCATTAGCTTCCTTTTTATTTGGATTCGAATTCGATAACAAAAATTATTATGATAATCACTTATAAATAATGTCTCTGACTATGCCTAGTTCATTTTCAAGTTTGAAATCAAAGTAAAGTTAAGTTTGGTTAAACTTAAATACCAAATTGCCAACAGCTTTTATACTTTTTTACTCTTAAAACTAATATATATATACATATATAATATATGTATATATATATATATATATATATATATATATATATATATATATATATATATATATATATACATATATAATATATGTATATATATATATATTATAAGATTATAAGTTCATTTTCAAATTTTCTATGACTGAGTTATTTTTAAAATTTTTTATAGATCAAAGAAAATATAATTTAGATGATAACTCATATGATTAATATAAAACGAAAGAATGATGCAGACAAATCTATTTTTTTCTGAAACTCTCCACAGTTTTCTGGTGCTTAGTCAATACTTTTATAAATAATTTTGTTTAATCATTTTTTTAATTTTGCTTCCTTTTTATTAATTTGAATGTGGTTTCAAACCTTTCAACCAAAGCTAAAAATAATGGCAGAAAACAAGATGGCGCAACACATAAGATGAAATACATTTAAATCTCTCAGTTTGCCTCACTGATTTATGTTAAACCAGTTTCGACCTAAATAAATCGTAAATTTCCACTGTAAAAAAGTTTAATTAAGATTTAAATGTGTTTAAAAGTGAGGTGTACATGAGGTAGTAGTATCTTAGAATCCGCTTCAAGTCTCCCTCGGTAGTTTATTACTCAGTTATTGGTCATTGTACATCATAAATAAGCAGATTTGAAAATTTTTCAAAATTAAATATTTGCAAAATTTTTAGCATAACTTTACTGAACAAAAATGTTTAAAATTTATGCAAATGAATCCCTATTTCTTAAAATAAAATATAGGAAAATTTCACAATACTCCAAATTAAATCAACATCTACAAGCAACACGTGATAAATTTAACAATTATGATTTTTGAAGGTCATATTTCATAAAATGAAGATATCATATTTTTATTGAAAACACTAGTTCAAGATTTACAGTTAAAAAGTTCTGGAGCCTTAACTGTAACTAGAGAATCAGAACATCCCCGCAAATTCTAACGTAATCTTACCATTTGGTGGAGTCCATATAACAAACATCCGACTTCCATTTACATTGCCATTACAAATCAGATCTACTGTTACGTTATAAGCGGTGTTGCTACATGGATTCGTCAATGGAGGAAACTCCAAATCTTTGAATTCTGTACGTCCTTTCCTCCCTGGACAATCGTCTTCTGATGCGTAAGTGGCAGTGACAGTGACTTCTACCTCTGCCCCTTCTGTTTCTTCTCCCGTCCATCTTGTTTCTAAATTATTCGAAACTACTACATTCCATTCACCAACACATTCTCCCTGTAAAACAATCTTTTTGAATTATTAGTTCTTTAAACGGGGTAATTAAATAGTTGAAAGAAAATGCAAGAAAAGTACAGAAAAATATTTATTACTTTCACAGCGCATACCTAGGATAATAATTTAAATTTTTATTTTCGGGAATCAAAACTAAAGGGAATTAAAGTCAGTCTTTTTCAAATTGTGTGATCGACAACTAAGCTAATATTTAAATACCCTGTTTCACAATAGTTAAATTACGCTTTAAAGCTTTGAACATGAACAAGCATTGTCAACAATACATCTATTTTTCAACTCATTTTAAGAAATTCTCAAGAATGAGATTAAAAAAATTACAAAAAATGCTGAGTTGTGATTTTATAATTCCTAATATTCTCCTCATAAGGAATTATAAAATTTCAATACGCAAAATATTAGGAATTTCTTTGCGTGTTGAGATGATTACATTACCATACAGTGAAATAATATACTTTTTCAGGTAAAATTGATTTTACGAAGTTAAAGTGTTATTTAGCGATAAAATACTGTATATAATATTGAATGTTAACATTTTTTGCTTTCGAGATATCTAAATATCTAATGTTCGAGATAATATAATAATCTTGAATCACAGCTCTGGTATTTCGTATTTGATGTTTCTTTCATTAAAAAAAGATGATGCTTATATTTTATATTATGTATATAATTAAACGTTTTCTTCTTGTCAATCAATACAAAAGTGTTTTTTATTCATAAATTTCACACGTTTTGACATCTCATAATGAAAAACCAAGCCGCTGAAAGTTATTATAAAGAATTTTATGACATTCTTTGTGCTTTTACTTTCGTGAATACTCATCACAGTAAATGGGCTGTATTAAATCTCAAAAGAATCTTTGAAATCTCCCAAGGGCCTACTCCGAGAGATGTGTGTTTAAAAAGTAGAAACCCAACATTCAACCTCGTTGTTTATGTTGTGTACATAAATGTCTTGATAAAAATTTAAGCTTCGTTGAGCTCATAAGTATAACATGCTTACAAGCATATGTAAGATGGGCTTCCCAGTAATTTTGATGTTAAATATAGTTATTACTCTCTCAATTATTTTATAGACATTAACTATTTCTGAATCAGTAAGTTCCACCTGGAGCATTTGCACTGCTTATTTTATTTGATTATATGGTCTGAATATTTTACTTTACAGTACACATGTGTAGGTAGTTCTCCTAAAAAGTTTCATTAAAAGAGTATCATTTTGGATGCCTCTTTCCTGGATAGTTTTCAAACGAACTTTTCATAAGAAATTTGCCCTATTTACATATCATAAGAGGAAGGAACTCATTAAAGCTACCTAGCACACATTACAAATAAATGTTAAAGTAGTAACACGCAACACTTGTATCTCTTTTTCAGATTATGGACGGTATTAAATCAGAGACCTTTCAATTTGAAAAGGGCTGTCTTACTAAGCTGCATGTTACGAGAAGATTTGTTTAAATTTAGCATTAATACACCGGTTTCAATAGATGTATACAAAAATCAATCACAATACACTTTCAACAATAAATTGGGTTTTATTTTTGTTGAATATTAAATTGAATAGTCTGGCTAGCAGACATGTTTTAATAGCATTCTACTTCAGAGTTTACCTCTCATAGCGGTTAATGAATAATTTCTCCCTAAAAATTTGTAACACAGATCAAATTTTAGTTGTTAAAAAATCTAGAATACATTCTCTGTCACAAAAGGGTAAAAACTCTTTATATCAATGAACATGTACATGTAAAGAACAATCATGCGTTTTTAGTTGAAAAATCAATGTATGATATTTTAGAAGATAAAACATCAGAAAGCAAACTTTGGCACATCAGAACAATGACCATACATATTACTCAAAATATAAGAAAAGGCCAGAAATAGACAAATATTAGAAAACGGCTACTGTCTATGAAAAAACTTCTTAAACAGAGATGGATTAATTTATACCACTCAGTAACAATTCGTTATCTGCTTAATGACATTATTCATGGTATTCAAACTTCATTACAAATTAACGACCCTAATTGAAGAGCCATTATCTTTGTACTAACGTTGCTCTTGCGAGTGGAATGCATAGAGTTAGATACTAAATCTAATAAACAAATTAGTAAGTAGATAGACTATATATGAATTAATTAGTCATGGTTTAATGTTTCTCCGTTTAAATAATGTGATATTGTGATGCAAATGTTATATCTATCATAAATTTCGTCATTTGATTACGGTTAACACTTACTAATGACTTTACAAACCATACTCACAGTTGCCAATGAGTTTTCCTTAATTTTATAATTCGAACATGACGATGATTCAAAAAATAAGTCAAGTATCTGTAGAATATGATTTTTTTAGCTTCAAATTATCAGTAAAAAATGATTATCAACTAATTTTCTTTCAATATCAATAGGATAAATTAAAGATAAATAGAACTACAAATAACAATCAATATCACATAACAGAAATATTTTTACAGACAATTTAAGGCTTTTGTTTTTACTGAAATAAAGAATAACCAATTCTATTTTTAACAAAACATAAAAGCTAGACTTACTGATAGGAAAAACATTAGGTTGTTGAACCAGAATAAAAGATACATTCCATTGAGCATGAATAGATCTCAGAAGGGATTATTTTATTTTAAATCCTTTTTTCATCTTAAAGGTAAACATAAAAGGCATAATTTTGGAATTACGAAACACTTTGTTTCAAAGAAACATTAAATTTTGCAATTCTTTTACCGGATCTATTTTGTCAGTTAAGATACCAATGACTGTTCTAAGTCATCAATTATCTAATCTCATTCTACTTATTACCCATTTATAAAAGCTTTTTAGATGAAAGTATTTTTTATAGTGAAACTAAGATTAGTAGCTTGTTTTGAACCACCAATAAATAGAAAATAAATGTTTAATTATATTTCTGTGCTACTGTTTTATTATTGAGTCGTTTTTCTACTAAGATAGTAATTCTCCCACATACACACACATAATATTATTATATGTATGTATCTCCTATTGATTTATAATAGAATACTTTCATGCAATGATTTTTTTTTCATTTTACGAAATCATAATATATATATGTATATATATTTAAAAAAAATTTTTTTTTAATTTATTAGATTCTTATTTTATATATAAATTTTTTGGCAACGATGTAATTTACAAATATTATTATGAAAATAATTATAAAAGTAAATAGGAAGAAACTATGCACTCTGTAGAATTTTCTTTTGTATTCACTATACTTGTCATATGTTATGAAATCACATAATTAAAAAAATTAACTGAAAAATATAACTTTTATATCGTTTTCCGAATAAAAATGAAAAGATAAATTTGTTATTCCAATAAAATTTTGTGGCATAGAGGTTTCACATGAAAAGTAGGTATTAAAAGTTTATAGAGCATTTAATTTTTTGAATTTCAAAACCCGTTCAAGTTAATGGAAAAGTCTGCAAAAATAAGACTTTGAAGCTTATAAGTTCGTTGCGTTCTGACTGCGTTGAATTGTAACCCGTTTTTTTAACATGAATTGACATGAAGGAACATGAGGTATGATTAGCATATTCCATTTCTTGAACCACGTAATATTCAGGATAATTCGCTATTTTGAATTAGTTTATCGGGTTTTCTTTTTTTGTGTCACTGCCAACCTATAGAAAGCTCTTAAAAAATATAATATATTAGTGGATGGCATTAAAATGCCTTACGTTAAATTTTTTGCAGTTAGAAAATTCCTAATTTAGCTTAATAGAAATAGACATTAACTATTATTATCAGATAAAATTTATAATTTTAATGAAGGATGATTTATCCTTTTAAAAATAATTAGTATAAAACTATTTATTGCAGTTTTTTATTTATATAACCTAATTTATATTATTAGTTACATAAGTTAGACTAGTTCCATTCAATTTACCAGGATTCCAATATGAAACTATATCTGTATGTGGGAAAATTGTATTTATATATTAAACTTTTAATTTGGAAAAAAGACCATGTAAAAAAAGTACAAATTTTATGTAAAAAAAAGTACACAAAAATAATTATAAGAATATTAAATTTTAATTTCATGAATCGAAATTAATTTAGATAAATATGTATTGAATTGTAATACTTTAAAAATTATCCATTTAAATGAGCGATGACACTTACTTAAACGGATTATTTTCCATTATTAAAAACAAAATGTCTTGACTAAAATTTTCACATGTCATATTTTAAATATTCCCTTTCAATGTAATTTCCTTTACTTTTAATTTAGCTGCAGACATCGTTATTATAAACGGCATTTTATGAATAAATTTGGCAAAATAATTTGATGGAATGATTCAGATTTCGGATGTCATTCTGAGATCGATATTTTGTTCATAAGGATCAATTTCATAGAGATTTAGAGCAGAAAATGCACTTGGAAATACTGCTGATGAATGTCTATTAAATCGGGTGGTTGAACTTGTGAATTATTGAGCAGTAATCTAGAAAGTTAACCCATCAACCTCCGAATTAAAAGTCGTAGAATTAAACCAAACATTTTCTGATAAATTCTAAAAGTTTTGTTGAAAAAGACACCCGAAAAGATTGAATTAACAGAAAACGAAAGAATTTGTCACTTTGAAAATTAAATGTTATTAAATAAATGTATGTTTACATTTAGCATTATTTAAATTTAACTGGAAAATTACAAATGAAATCATGATATCTTTAATGTATGCATACACAAACTATCTACCTAAGAAGGGGTATTTTATTCAAGTCACAAAATATCTTCTGATAAAATTTCTTTAGTGATTAATCTCACTACACCTTTCCGTTATCGATCTCTTACTTTCTTGAGTATATCTGTAGCTATTCTTATCCTCTGGTGACAAGTTGTCTACTGTCGATCACCGTCATAACTATTTCGAATGATACTTTCTGATAACGACAAGTTTTCTGAGGCACATATATATGTGCCTCAGAAAACTTGTCGTTATAACTTGTCTCATTACTCTACTGTTTCGAAGTTCTAGCTATCAATGTTACTGGGAGATTGCAAAAGAAATATTTAGATAAAAATAGTCTATAGAAAGTAAAGCTGAATTTATAAGCTTTATTTATTAAAGACTAAGAGACAAGATATTAATCATAAAAATGTCTAAATCTTGTTAAGTTTAAGCTTTTCATCGACCTCTAAAGTGTTTATTGCTTGATACTTTTTAATTTAGGTAAAATGTAGCAACCGCAAGAAATAAGGTCCAAATTATCAAAACTTCCCTTTCCCGAATGTATTCAGAAGTTCTTGAGTACAAGCAACAATGTGAATACGAGCAGAAATCGTAAAAAATCCCAATTCTCCCAGAAGCAATTCGTTGCCTTTGGTTTTGGATGTCTCGTTAGAATTTTCTTCGTATTTCACAAGAAAAAGCTCAGTGAGATAAAAGGTAGATTCTGTTGTGAAAATTTAAGATAATATAGTTATACTAGAAATTTGCCTTCATCGTAGTGCCTTTTCGCGTAAAATGCAGTGACTGGTAGTACTGCTGGTAAATGCATAGACTAAGATCTGGCGGTAGAAAAGTAAAATATGTGAATTTTGAAACTCATGTGTGTGAGCATATACTACAAATACTTAAATGTAGGAAATGATTATAGAGTCGTAAATATTGCGATTCTATGGCTACTTCGACATTTAGAGAGGTAAATGCCGCTTCAAATATGTAACAGAGCTGTTTTCTTTTTCAATTAGCATTGAGTTTTTGCACTGGGCATAAAAAAATAGTCTTTATTTTCGGGATGACTTTCGTAGTTGGTACTGTTCAGCTATTCTGAATTAAAAGGAACTAAAAATTCCATAGTAAAATTGTTTGTTGCAACAACAAAATTAATATGTGCTCAAAGATATATATATCTATAATGAAAACAACTATACACAAAAAATATTGCAAAATAAAGCAAATCTGTTTTTAATTTATTTTTAAGTTTTATTTTATTTACAAAACATCTGAATGAAGAATTGATACCAAATAATTTTAACATTCTTAAAAGATGCATTCATTGATTATTAATAACTCTTAGCAATCTTCCATAGAAATATTAAAACATGCAGAAATTCATGATTTTATGTAAAGGAACAATATTGATTTATAGCCTTCACAATTAATAGCGACATATTAAAATTAAAAAATTTTTGCTATTATGAACTATAAAATGGCTGTTTTTTCGCTTTAATTTAGATCCTCTGTTTACATGACATTTTTTACAATTCTCATTGGTTTAAAATATACATAAGATAACGTTTCATCTACGTCACATCGTATTAAGACGACATCGTAAATCCGACTTAGATGAATTCGCTGCCTACATTTATCCCGTTTTCTTTGGGAGGCAGCAATCAAGGCGGAGTTCTGAACCATCGAATATTTGAGAATAGTGTCGAAATCCATTTTGTTAATAAAACGATTTCTTAAATAAAGACCAAAGCATCGGCTTGAGAAGCCGTTTTCCGTTGATTCAAGCCATACGTTGACAATAGAACGGAAGAAAAGTAAAATGAAAAAGACAAGAGAAAACATCCCTTTTATAATTAGTTTAAATCGTCGAGGACGATTTAAATATGTAAAAATTTCATTAATCTATAGAGTTTTGAATTAATAATTGCAAAATTTGTCAATAATCGTTTTTTAATGTTGGTGTGCGAAAGGCATTAGCCTTTCTCACACCTACATTAAAAATTTCATTTTTATTATTGAATGTTACGTTAAAAACAAGAGTTTAGTTTTTTAATGTTAATGAATGTGAATCAAGAATACCTCACCTGTTTTCAATATGTAAATTATGTTGCAGAAGAAAAAATGATAACTTTTATTCATTTTTCACATAAGTTAAAATGTTGTTTAGCAAGACATAGGAAAGTTACTATTAAATAAATACTGTGTCATTGAAAAGATATTCGCAAGTTATGAACAAGCAAAACTTCGTTATGAGAAAAAATTTCGTTAAAAGATATAGGGGATTTATCGGGATTGGAATTAACTATATTTAAATTTAATTAAAAAAATTCAAAAGAAAACAAAATTACTTGTTACAAAATTCTATTTTTAGTGAAATTACCCATTATTTCTTAGGAGTTCATTTTAATGAGATTTTACTGTTTTTACTAAGTTCATAATAAGTAAAAAGTGTGTATCCGCTTTTATTTACACAACTCTTCAAATCTATTATATTTAATTTCAGTTTCACTTCACACACACACACACAAGAGAGTATATGCGTTATTTCAGATATCATTCAATGTTATCCTTTACGTGTGGAAGGTAGAGTGTAATTCTGCCATAAAACCAAATCAAAATAAAACCTTGATGATAAGCTGAGTATTTTCCATTCTGTTTCCTGTTCTATTGTGAAATATTGAGTAATCTTTGCATACAAGCAGAATTTAAGATAACATTTTTATTTTCCCAAACTGATGGAATTGTTTTTTTTTTTATTATTTTTTTATTTTTTTTAATTTTAATTTTTGATGATAGCTCTTATGCAAAAATAAAAAATTAATAAATTTCCATTTCAAGCTGAGTCTGGAATTAACAATTATTTATATAAATTATTATTTTTCTATAGAAAAATATCTAAGCCTTTACACGACAATTTTTTACATTAAAATCAATTCAAATATTATTAAGATCAATTTTAAAATTTTAAAAAATTTACAATAATTATTTTATTTAAATAAATTTTTTGAAATTATTTAAAATTTTAAAAGGTTCATTTAAATAAAATAATTATTTGTCTCCTCATTAACAAAAAATTTGGCCTAACTATGACTGGTAAAGCTTAGCAATTTTTTGTTCGATAAGAATTTTATTTTGACACAGAATAATTTACCATCTAATGGCTGAAATCCGATGTAAAGCATTTTAATAAAGTAAACTGCAATACGGGAGCACTTTTCTAACTAGCGGGAGGCATTTATGTGTCACGAGGGATGAAATCTTGAAATCTTTCAAGCACTCACCTAGATATTCAGTCAGAAATCATAAGCTCAACAGCTATCACCTCTTATTTAACATTTTCTGGTTATGAAGCGGAACCTTTTCACTCTGAAGAAAGATATCTTACTATTAGGCCACAGTGATCCGAAAGAATTTTATTTTGTCTACTTCATCATGATAAAATTAATAAGGCAGTAATGTGCTTCAACAATTTAACAATCAAAATTTTTGAAGAATGAAAACAATTCAACAATCTACCTATAAAAATTAATTTTCTCAGAAGTGTTTCCATGTTTTATATTACTGTGAAAATAAAAAAAAAATTTATTAAATTTAGATATTTTGAATTATTGCTTTTGAAGTTTTTATTTGCAGCTTATTTGTCCAATTAATTGTTTTATGTAGTTTATATTTAAGTTGTTTTTTTTTTTTCATTATTCATTCAAGTGCTTAATTTTTGTCTAATGTCCTGCAAATGATTTCTAGAATAGAATTTCTCCTGAGAACAGCCTTGGTGTAAATATTTAAAAAAATTGAAACATACGTTTCTTAAAATAACAAATAGATGGTCTGTATTTAAGGATATCAGGTTATGAAAATTTATTCCTGACAGAAAAAGACTAATTTTGAGAGCAAAAGATGACTAGTTTATGCACTGAACATCAACTTAGAACATTATATATAATCTATCTATCTCTTTTATTTAAACTTTTACTCTTTGAAATACAGATCTATTAATCTTTGATCACACCAAATGTCAAACGATAGAGAAAACGTATTTGATTTGATAATATTCTGCATTTCATAGGAAAGAATGGTATAATATTTTTTAAAAATTTTAATAAAAGTACCAGTTATTTAAAAATTTTAGCCGAGTTTGCCTTTGTAGAATTTAAATATTTGATTGTAGTTTCACTCTAGCTCTTTTAAATTTACAAATAACAATCGAGTCACACAAACATTGATTGTAAGTCATGGTTGATGATAAGAATAGATAACGAATATCAGTCTATTACATTTTATATTCATACCATGACTATGTTATCAGAATAGTTAACATAAAAATCTAAAAATCCGATTGTAACAGAAATGCAAAACTAACTTGAAATAAAACAAATCATAATTCGTAATGAGTGATAGAAAAGTGATTTCTAATTACTTGTAATTTCTAATTGTGCCAGTTATTAGTTAATTTATATAACTTAAGAAATTTAATAAACGAGTAAATTCTTAGATAATAAAAGAAACTGTTTTCATTGTTAGGGTTGAAAATATCAATTAATATTAATTTTTGTTCAAATTAACTTATTCGAAGTAAAAGCTCATGTACTATATTGAATTAGTTTTATAACGTAAGTTAAAAAATTGATTTTATAATCATTACTTAAATTATTTTAATTTACTAACGATAAACATTTCGTATAAAAATCGATTAATAAAATTAAAAGCCGTTGAGGTAAAAAAAAAATCAAAAATTCAAAACTATTGACAAACTTAAATTTTTATTGCGTTGAATTTTACACAAAAAAAGACATTTCTTGCTAACATTTATTTATTTTCGCATTATAAATGCATTATCTTAATGAAAATTTTTATTGTAATTAAATATTAAACCGAAATGTTTAATACCCGTATTTTCAAATTATACTGGAATCAATTATTACATGCAATTTTCTTAAGTTTATATGTTCCAAGTAAATGAATTTCATCTCTCCAACATTTTTAATATTTTAAAATGAGACATTTTCTAAGAAGCATTTAAATGTTTTTCATTTGATTATATTGTGTTATTAACTATAAAACAGGATTTTCTTATACAAAAAAAAAATAAATAAATAAATAAAAAATAAAAAAAATAAGAAACAGAAAAAAGGAAATTGGTCGGAACAATTTTTGAGGAGTTAAAAGTATTACTAAATCTCTTGTTTTTGCAGAATCAGAAACCAAATATAAACAGATTAGAAAAATACGCGGTATTTTATTCAATTACAAACATTCAATAAACAAGATAACCAATTACTCATATTCATTATAAATAACAAACAACTAATTATATATATATATATATATATATGTGTGTGTTTTTGTCTATATATATAGAATATATATATATATATGAATGTATTTGTATATGTATGTACACATGGAAATATTTAGTCACAAAGATCTTTAATTTCACTATTGAAAATTTTAATACCTTTTTAAAAGAAAAAAATTTTTGTTTATTTATACTGAATTGCTGCTTTACACCTTTTTAAAAATAATTCGGATAAATTATATATATTTCACACATACCTATAGTTAATTAAAGAAAGATTTAATTTGTTTTATCAAAAGATAGTAAAATATTCATCCGTCAAAATAAAAGCCATGAAAAGAAATGTCGATTTTTTACTACCATTGATCTTAACGCTTCACCATTTTCTGTGAGAATATAATTGTAAAAAAGTGAAAAAAATTAGTTGAATGAAAATATAATACAAAGAATAAATGTGCCCCCTGATTTATCGAACATATTTAACCATCATTAAAGCAAATTGCAGTTTCTAAGAAAAATATTTAATCCATAATCAAATGGCTATATAAAGAAGTAATTGATTTATATTTGCCACTGATTTATCTAAGACAAAAGAGAAAAAAAATTTATTATTTAAATTGGAAGTAAATATTAAAAATGGTTAATTAAAATTTAATGGAAATACACCATACTGACAGAGATATGAATTAACATTTTTTGTACTATTATAATGTATAATTTTTAAGTAGAATAATTCTCATTTTAAAAAGGTGGTATGATTTTTTTTTTACTTTACTGAAAAATGTAAAGATGATAAAAAATATAGATATATTTAAGAAAATTAAATCACTATGAATAAATTAAGTGAAAAATAATATTTCAGTTCTTTCGGATTAAATTTAATAGGAATTGTGGTATAAAGTCACTATTTTATCCCATCTTTCAAATAAAACGTTATAAATATAAATACAAATAAATTTCGTTGTTCAAGTAAATGTAGTGAAGTAGGTAACAAATACAGAGGAAAATACTGTTTTCTAATTAACTGAGAGAATTTAAAGAAAAAAATTTGTTAGACTTTCATATTATCAAAATCAAAATATTGAAAACTATTAAGTACACGATAAAAAAAGGTGATTTTTCTTTAAAAAAAAATTTAAAAATACTCTTAATTGTTTTATAATTACTAGCATATATTTTTAATGTTATTATTTTCCATTTATGTTTTGCCGTTTTTAAACATATTATATACAATTAAATTTTCTAATCATTAAAATAATGATAAAATATTAATACGAATTTATAAAAAATATCTTGACTTTAAAATTGAAAGATTAAGATTGAATGCTAAATTATTTTTAAAGTGGATCTAAATTTGATTTTTAAGCGCTTATATCTTTCATGAAAAATAAATGGAAATAAGAAATATATGTGTTTAAAAATAAATTTAATATTGTATTTCAATTTTGAAAACTACTGCATATGTAAACCATGCAAAATAAATAATAGAATATTCAAAAATACTGACTTATTTTTTGAAAAGTACAAAATTTGCGTAGAATGAAATTTAAATATTCAATTAATAAATATTATTTATTGTATAGAACAAATATATTAGATTTAGATAAAAACTGCTTCAAAATAAATTAAAATTTTGATTACTATTTTTCTAATAACGAAAAAATAATTAAGGAAAATCGGAAGTTAATCTCAAGAATTTTGAAAAATATGTAAGTATTGCCTAGGAGATTTACATGATGAATTTTCTCTACATATTGGGGAAAAGTGGAATGATTTTTGAAACATTTGTAAGTATTCTTTAGACCGAAATTTCTTAAAAGATTTGTATGATACTTAAGACCTCTCATACTATACAATACCAATTTTATTAAATGCTTACGTAATTTTGTTTAAAATTTAAATCTTCAAACGCTCAATAGTTATTGAAAAAATGTAGAGTTCAAAATTTTCTGAAACTTTTTTCGAGTTCTAAGTATAAAATTATTTATTTATGGAAAAGAAATAAAAAATGACCTTTCCTCACTCCTAAAAGTTCACTGTTAAAATTAAATTTATGAAATGTTGAAACAAATATTTTATTAAAAAATTGTAGATTTCTTAAAAATGTTAATTTAGTTTTCTAAATTATTTTCAAATATTTTTTTAAATAATAAGTACCAGAATGTTCTAAAACGAAGAGGAACAAAATTTTTTTATTCAGTGAAAAAAAATTGTTTCATATGAAAATGTTACAGGAGAATTAACGTATTCTTTAATCTGTCACCAAAACCATTTTCAGTTCTAAAACCAGAGCTGAAAATGGTTTTGGTGACACATTCAAGAAATGAAAAATTGTTTTAAATATTTGAATTTAAATAAATTTAAGAACTTTTTGAAAAGACCAAGACCAAAGGATGACAAATTTTAGGGGATAGATATGGAAAGGCAATAGAATTCGGGAAAACGAATATCCTACTAGATTTTATTTGAATCAACTTTTTATTTATTTATTTATATAATGTAGTAAACATTTTAATGACTAATTGCCTGATTTTTAACAAATCTTTTCTTAAGTTAAATTTTTTAGCCCTGCTTTAATGATAGTGTTCGAAAAATTAGGAAAGAAATTTTCTAATATATTAGATTTTTAATGTTCAAATTTTTTAAAATTCGAGAATTTTAAGATGAAATATTCCTTTTAAATTACATACATGAACAGAATGCGAATGGAACTAGTGCAAGTTCTATAAACATTAACAGAACATTTTCTCACACTCACCTTCAATCCAGTAACATGGTTGAACAGTATCCACGAAAATAGGATGATCGTTCCTCTCATTACGAACATTCTTTCTGAGTCTTTGGAACACCCCACCGCCCCTTCATGTCGCTTTTTTTTTCTCTGATTCTCTGCTCTTACCGATAAGGACTACAAACAATGATAAACTTCTCTGTTGGACGGAAAGCAATTCTTGTGTGCTGCGGAAATGCTATGATAACGATTTATGACGTCACTTCGATTGTCACACGACTAGCTTCGTATGAGTAGACGATGAACTGACAGGGAAGTAAGCAAACCTGTGGTCATTTGGAATGTCAGGTGGTCATTTCTTGTTAGTAGTGAAATATCCGTTTCAATTCATTGACTCAATTAGATTGAGAAAGTATTTCCAAGAATCTTATAGAATAAACTGATTCAAGTAACCAGAAAAATATAATTCTGTGACATCTTGCATTTGAAAAGTTTACAGAATGCACGATTCCTTCAGTAACGAATTACAAATGAGTCTCTTCTTCTCTACAAATGTTAGAACAAAACAGTTCTTTTTCTTTATTTTTCTCGTTTTGAATTGGAATAATGGCAGCTGTATTTTGGTTTGAAAGCCAAGTATTAAAATATAATAAGGTACTTGAAGCTAACAGAAATCATTTTTTCAACTATAAAATGGAATTATTTTGTGCTGCAAAAAGAACACTGCAAAAGAATGTGGCTAATAACTAATTTTTCAAAATAAACCTGCTGAGAAAAATTATAGAAATATATATTAATTAATTTGATAAAACTTCCTAATAAAATTACAATAAAAGGACTTAATATATTTTCTAAAATTTTAAAATTAGATTGTTCCCAATTTGGATAAAATGAAAGAAAATTTTGAATTGAAACTGTTAAAGTATACGAAAATATTATCCAACATTCATTTATTTTCTGATAGTTATTCTAATATGTAAGATTAAAAGAAATTGAAAGATTTCTGTAGTTTTTTCTCACTTGTGAAAAATTTATCAATTGTTATAAAGTTCAGATTTATACTTTTCTGACCACACACTAAAGTACAAAAACTAAAAAATTCGTACAGCATAAAAATAGTTACTACATAAAATCTTAAATAAGATATTGAACAAAGAAAACGAACTGTAGCTTAGATCAAAAATGGTCAATGGTTACTATATGGATCAAGTGGGATGCCTTGGATTGTTACAAGAGGTTCTGGGTAAGATATCGTAAGGCCATGTTTTGATGCATCGTTTTACGAAGGGAATTATTACATTAAAATTATATATCTATTACGAGGCATACAAGTGGAACATGTATTTTCGTCCACAAACATGATTAAAAGTAAAGCAATGTTATTAATAGGTGAACCAAATTTAATGAATTCTCTTTCATATAAAATTTATTTCCAATTATTAAAATATTAGAAAAATGCAAACAGACTCAAAAGATTAATTAATAATACATAATATCTGCATGCCGTAGTAGGTATTCCTTGATGTGCAATAATCATTTAAGAAACAATTAAGCCAATAAGATCACTTTCTTTAAAAATATTTTTTGAATATGTCAGAGTCAGTACTCCTTCACATTTTAATATTAATCTCGTCCTCAATTTCAACAACTGTGGTCGAGAGTTAATTAAATAAAACAATCGCACAACTACGAAGCGATGTTCTAGCCTAAAGACGGCATGTTTTTTTCTGTTTATTGGAAACTAATGCGTCATTAAAATGGAATAAATTAATTTAATTTAACTCCATGATTAAGCTAGATACTTTTACTCATTAAGTGAAGTACATCCTATGATTATTTCTACTTGCCAATACCTTATCACCGATTTTAAGATAGTAAAAAAGAGATAAAATATGTATGGCGTACCAAAAATTGAAGCATTAAAATTCAAAATTTTAACCACCCTTGGCTTTCATAAAGTAACTCCAAGCTCATGAACTTAAGCTTGGAAAAGTCCTAAAAGTTTACTTTTTATTCAATTATTCAAAAGATGTCATCTAAAAGACTTCAAAGTATTTAAAATTCTTTGTTTGCATAAGTTCGAGTCTAAAAAGTATTTTGTCTTCTATAAAGAAACATATACATCTATTTCAAGATTGATTTTTATGATATCTAATTTACTATAGAAGCTCGTTTTCTTCAAATGCCTATATTACAAGCAAATGATCATGTTTATTTTTTATATTTAAAATTAATAATTGAAATTATTTCAATAATAAAATATTTAAAATACCAGATACATTTATAAATTTGAAAAATTTTACAGTATACTTAATTACATTTTCTAAGCTCTTTGCATAGCTTTTAAGCACTAAACGGGTGTATATTTCACACGCCAATGTAAACAGTACGTTGTAATAAAATTCTGTTTATTTTGCTAGGAAGTTATTTCCATTCCTAAACAGAAAATATCTCAAACTTTGAAAATAACTCACTATTGTTTACAAGTTACGAGATAAATATTATTTTATATTTATTTGCATTCAACTGCTAAAGTTTGAATTAAAATTTACTTAACAATAATATCAGTGAATTAGTTCGGAACTATTTTAAACATATCAGTTATTCTAAGAAGAGTAGAGATTAGATATCACTCAACTTTTTCTCGAAGAAAATGTGTTGAAAGATAAATTAGAATACTTTATTCAGAGCAAGTCACGTGGTGATAATTTTGAGGCCACTTCTACCTGTGAATATAAACATGATACTACTCCATAGACAAAGGTTGATTTAAGGTTTATTTCTACTAGTGAGAAAACATTCAGTGCTGCTTGTGTATCATTAGATATGTATAAATTTCTAAACTTGAATTACTTTTTATAGACTTATATGCGTGTAAAATTATATTATTATTAAAATTGTCCCAATATATGCGTTAAGATACGTAAATATAGAACATATAATTACTATATATTAATACTCAAGAGAAAATTTTATACGACTCTAAAGTAATTCGTTAAAAATAATTATTATACTTTTAGAAAACCAGCTTCAGATATTCAAAAAGAACGACATATTTTAATATAAAATTTATGGCTTTGCACATGATTGCGCATGTAGTAACTTGAAAGATATTCATAATTTTAAATGTTACAAAATAAAAATCATATTCAACAAAAAAAGTGTAATAAAACACATTATTCCTCAAATATTATAAGCAATATTTCACATTATCGCACTATTTAAGATACTTTTTAAGTTCTGAATATCAATTATTTGAGTATTTAATTTTTTACAAGTTTTATTATAGTTACATGAAATTTCATAAATGTTAAAAAAAATTATTTTCAGAAAAAGGTTTAACAGCTATTTTATTAATTACTTATTAACTTCTTAAGACATCATTAAAATAGTTTATATCGAGTTATAAAATTTTAGTACTGTAAACTATCTAAATGTGGAAAATACGATTCCGCTTTAAAAACCAGATTACGTAAATAAAAGAAAAATTGTAATTTTAAATTGCAGATGGGTTTTTTTTTAATGGAATGCGCATATTAAAATGCACTTTATTCCTCAATAATTTATTGCGTCTGAGTGCAGAATACTTTTATTAATTTTAATGATAAATAGAATCGTTTAAGAACTTGGTTTATATATATCCATAGAATTTCTTCTTATTTTTAGCGTCATAGAACTTTCTATCAATTAAGTGAAGAAATTCTATTATTAAGTTCTACTTTAACAGGCAGTTTTAGATTAGAATTTCAGAGATGTATGCATTAGATGTATTTATTTTAATATAAATATTTCATAATTTATTACAGGATGTATATTCTAATGTATGAGTATTCATCACATTTTCAGTTTCTTAGATATTTTCAGTTCAACGTGCGACGAACAAGAGATGGAAGATTTTGGGAGAGGAAAGAGCTGTTCCCGTTTTTCCAAGAAAGACTGTGGTGGCCCTTTTTAGAGGTCTAACTGGACATGATTGTTTGCGGGACCATCTCAATAAGATTGGAGTGGTGGATTCTCCGGACTGTGTTTTGTGTGACTCTGGTCAACGAATGACTTTTGAACATTTAAATTGTTGTGTGGTTCTTTCTCAGTATGAGGGTTGTATGGTTCTTTCTCAGTATCATTGTTGATAAGTATTAGAGAGCCCGTGAACTAATGGCTTAGGTGCTAATGTTCAGCATTTGTAAATAATAATATTTTCAGTCATAGATTTCTAATCCAATTTTCAAACATCTTAGATAATGATTCCACTTTAAGCCATTACATGAAATATTTTTTTCTTTTTTAATTATTGAAACACACAAAATAAAATTACTTATTATTAAGTTAAAATTATTCTTCTTCATTCATGAAAATTGGCTTACCTTTTCATTCAGTAATATCCTATGTTACACAGTGTTGTGTATAGTCTATTTTTAATTTTTTTAGAGATTTTCTGTACATACAGCGTAAACTACCTTTTTGGAGAACTTTTCTTCAATAATGGGCTGTATTTACATGCTGCAAAGGAAAAATCTGAATAAATCCTAAGGAGTGCAGCATTTAATTCCCGTTATTTAATATTGGTAATATAAAAATAAGAGAGTTTTTACTTGGAAAACGCTGTCCTACCACCAGGTACTGCTGAATCTATCTAGCTTGTATCAAGTCGTAGAAATCTACTTTTTAAAATAATTTACAGTGGCCATGACAAACGAAAATTTATACAGCAGTCTAAAGGATGTTAATATGATTTTAAGACTTAAAATCTTAATATGATGTAGACATCACTCTCCACATTTAAATTAATTAATTTTCTCTCCTTTCCATTTATGAAATATTTTTATTTTCTATATCAATAAATCTCGTCAAAACTTGTTACACTGAATATTAATAGCTTTAAATTGAGATTTTATGTAATTTTAGAATACTGTTAGATATTTATAATGCTATTTATTAGTCATTTGAGCAATGATTAACATATAGTTATCTACAAAAGTTTATGTTTACAACCATTGAAAGCGTTCATTGAAGAAAATTGTTTTGAACCATAAAAAAGTATTTCAGGAGGGTCTATAAAATCATCAAATGATTGTAAACACCAAATATTTTTATTTAATCATGAATATTAGAAAATTTATAAATTTGAATCTAGAAAAATGCATTGAATTAATCTTGAAAAAAATAATGATTTTTTTTTAACGAATAACAACTTTTTTGAAAATTAAATAACGACTAAGAATTTAGATTTTCTTTCCCGCGCAAATCTGTCTGAAGCTTCTTTCTACTAGTTTTAGGCACTATTTATTCCATGTCGTCTCCACAAATTTCACCGAATCACCATTCTTGGTGCAAACAAACAGAACAGTAACTATCGAAAGAATTTTAATATTATGGCATGAACATTTTCAAAATGTATATAATTCTCAAAATACATAAAAGGTTACCATTTGTAATACTTTGTTTGAAGACTGTGATAACATTAAACTACTTACTTTATCATCTACGCGGCGAAATGTAAAAACACCAAATTTTATAATTTGAGAATTGATCGTGGAAAAAATTCTGCTATGGCTTCGTTTCATCATCATTCATTTCATCAAAGAAAAGGTATCATCAGAAATTAATTGTTTTGTTTGAATCATAGTAAAATAAAATAAATTTTTTTAAAGTTCAATTTTCAGGAAAATGCCCATAAAGGACAACACAGAAATCGATCTTGCAAGAAACGAAAAAAATTTATTTGTCTACTAAATTTCTTCAATATATTGATTATTCAGATAAGGATCAGTATTTTATATACTTAAATTTTTGAATTTTGTGTTAACCACATATTTAATACGGAAATGTTGGCGAAAAGTCTGAAGTATCGCCAATTATTTCCCAAGACGGAATAGTACCAAAAATATTGCTCTATTCGCATTTCAATATATATCTCTGCTAATAAAAGAGATGCTTTACTCTCAAGATATGACTTTTGATGACATTTAAACCAAGTTAAGGAATATCATGTTTCCGAATTTGGCTGAAAACGCTAATGTCGAAAAATTGACTTTTTCTAGTTAATAATATCCACACATGAAACAGAAGAATTGGCATTATTTCTGAATCTAAGCCTTAATCATATATAAAAATCATATTAAAATTTACAAGACTTTTAAAAACTTTTTTATGTTAATAACACAATTTTTTAATTAAATAAAAAAGGTAATTAAATATCTCAATATACTAATATAGCTATAAATTAAAAGATGTTAAGAAGATAATAATATGAAGAATAACACTGTCCATATATACATACATATATATATATTTACAGAATTCTACAAGTAACTGAGCAAAAAATATAAATTTCTTAGATTTTAGAAAATAACTATATTTTACAATTTTGTTGATAGCTATTCACCTGTCCAAAATTCATAAGAAAAATTCTAAACTTTTTAAGAAAAATTAATAGATTCTCACATAAATTTTTAATAAAAAAAATAAAGTACGCCCATTTAACATATTTAATAGTAGAATTATGAGAACTATAATGAAAGTTGTGATTTATTAATTGTAATTTTACGCGTGAATTAGGATTAAATTAGTAGTTCATAGTTCCAATCACATACATATACATATTTAAACGTATAAATATCACATTAATACAACAAGGAATAAAACTGATGAAACTCTTACCCTTATTCTTTGTTGGTTTCTACATTCGAAAAAATATTCTTTAATAACTAACCCTATATTTATACACGAGTTAATTATTTCTCTTTTATCTTTATCATACAAGTGAAAGGAAAATAATAATATCATAGAATCTTTAGAGGGTAAATGACAAACAATAATAGCGAAAACGATATTTTTAGTATCTTTTATTTTTAAAATAATGTTAAATATAATATTCAAAATTTAATTTTAGATTATTTAAATATATTTCGATATTTATATTGATAATTTTATAGTTAAAATTTATTTTATTGTGTATTTATACGTGGTATTAAATTTTGTTTAGCTTAATAGGCAACTTTCAATAGTTTTATTGCTAAATTTATTCTTTTGTTGCGAAAACATGTGGCAACAGTCAAACATTGTTCTTTTTATAGAACGAAACAGATAAGGGTGAAAAATGAAAAGCAAAATTGGAATTAACTGAGTAATAGAATACAGTTTCATTTAATGATTATTTATTGAATATATTCACATTTGAATAATGCAAGTGCATAAGATCCATATCAATACTCAGTATTTGGATGAGTTCAAATAATAAATCGATGTCAAATTTCCAAATATTAACCGTCATTCTGAAAGTGACACTAATACCTTTATAATCCAAACGGGATTAATAGTAACAAAAATTAACCATATTACGCATTATTTAAATTTCGACGCTCATATATGGTAATTAATCATTTTGGTTAAATTTAGTAAAAGTAAGCATTATAATCAAGGTTGTAATTGTCAGAGATTTCTTTTCTATCAAACTGAGGCATTAGAATTCAAATAAAGTTGACACAGTTATAGAAATTTGATCAGTAATTATAAGTGTAAATTGCTTTTGTTCTAAGCAGTAGCAGACATGTGGAAAAAAGTTAATGATATAGTTTTATATAACTTTTATATTTTTGCTTTAAAATAGCTGTATTTTACAAGCCGCTAACCCTAATGACATACAGTGTCTCACAAAATTGATGGGACACTTGTGCTTTACAAAAGAAAACTGTAATAAAATTAATTAAAAATACATGTACAAATTTTTGTGGGTGTGTTTCCTACTTAAATTTAGTAACAATAATTACATAACATACATTTCGTTAAAATATTAATTTAATAAAAATACAATTGCTTAGAACGGAGACGAAAAAAAAGCTCACATAAGTGATGGGACACTTAGTTTTCCATATATTTATCCAAACATTTTACTTTTTAAAAGGTTTTAATATTTTGTTGGATTTTCTTTTACTTTTAAAACAAGATTTAATCTTTTTGGGATGGATTTGCCTAATTTTTTGTGATTTCTGGAGTGATTTTACCCCATTCTTTTTGAAGCACCGATTTTCATTCTTGTTTTGAAAAAATGGAGTGTTTGCGAATTCTTGATTCCAATTCTTGCCAAATATTCTCTATGAGATTTAAGTTTGGAGATTGCGTTGATTTTTTTATTATTTCAGGACAGTTATACAGCAGCCAGAGTTTAACATTCAAAGCAGTGTGCTTGGGGTCATTGTCCTGGAAGAATTTTAAATAGTAATGAAGATCCAATTTTCGTGCTGAAGATTTCAAATTTTGCTTTAGAATGTCTATTCTGTGGTTTCCAACCTTTTTGTACCGGCGCCCCCCTTTTAAATAAAAAAATTGGTGTGCCCCCCTTTAAATTTTTTTTTTGCGTCCCGTTAATTTATATAAAAATTAAATTTCATAAATACTCAACTGATATTATAATTTATTTAATGGACTACAAAATAATACACAATATTATGTAAAAATATAATATATTTATTATACGAAATATCACACACACACACACATAACAAAACA
Organism: Latrodectus elegans; assembly: GCA_030067965.1. Classification (NCBI taxonomy): domain Eukaryota; kingdom Metazoa; phylum Arthropoda; class Arachnida; order Araneae; family Theridiidae; genus Latrodectus; species Latrodectus elegans. The sequence continues at coordinate 85,211,700 of CM057811.1, forward strand.
AAAAAAAGAATATATAATTAATACTACTACAACATAAAAATGTAATGCGACGGTTGAGCTTGTTTTTCAGCACAAATTTTCTCAAACCGTGGTATCATTGAAGAAATCGCGGTTCTCAGTTCCTTTTCAATCATTAAGCGAGAGCGATACTTTGTTTTTAAGACAGCTACTGTAGAAAAACCAGTTTCACATAGGTAAGATGTTACAAATGGTAATAAAATTTCTAAAGCTTTGTTTGTCAAAGTAGGAAAATCGTCCTTTACTCGTAGCCAAAACGTAACAATATTATTTTCATCTCGAAACATCTGCTTTAATGTGCTATCACTAGATAAGTCAATTATCATTTCCTGCTCTGCTTTCGTAAAACCAAAATCATCATATTTTTCAATCAACAATGAGTTTTTAATTCATTCATATTTGGACATGTCAAGATCTTTAAAGTACAACGAGAATTTCTTCCATAGACTGGTCAAATGATTATTAATAAGAACTTTACTTTCTTCTATTTCATCAGCAAGATATTGACTATTCGACTTTTTTGGTTCGTAATCGAATATGATATTTTGGAAGCAGCTGCATGCCCTTCTTTCAACTGTCTCGCGCCCCCTCCCCAGGGGGGCGCGCCCCACAGGTTGGAAACCACTGGTCTATATACTTGTACTGATTCATTTTCTATCAATAAAATCAAGATTACAAACTCCAGCGGACGACATACACCCCATACCAAAACTCCCCCTCCATAATGTTTTTATTGTTGATATCAAGTTCTGTTTACGAAAATTTTCCCTTGCTTTTCTCCACATCAAGATTCTACCGTCAGAACCGAATATATTAAATTTACTCTCATCAGCAAATATAACTTTGTTCCAGAAATCAGAATTTTATTCATGAGGGATTTTGCGAAAGCCAGTTTGAGTTTTATAATTTTGGTTGTTGTGCGTAATTTCCAACGCAGTTTGGCACTGTCAGATCATATCCGTGGATCACTGACTTTTAAAAAGTTGAAGACAAGAAAAGGAGACCCAAAGGAGATTCTTTGCAAAAATTATATACCTGTTTTTGCTTTTTTGGTTCATACATCCCCAAAAAAATATGCTTAGCAAAAAGCTCGGTGTTGCTGGCATTTTGGACAAAAAGGGTAAGATTTTTAACCTGCAAAATATGAAGGACATTTCAGGTGGCAAAACGCATGAGGCTTGTGTGGATTTTTTGTCTCATGAGAGTGTTTGAGACAGGCCTGATCTATTGCCTTTGTACCAGAAGTAAATATGGGGCTCCAACCGAAACTTTTTTTTTTCTGGGAAGAGTTCCAGGTAGGTAAGCACTGAAGAAAGGATTAGGTGATTACAAACCTTCTTAGCAAGATTCTCTGTCGTTTCGTTACCGAAATTTTAACATGGAATGGAATCCAATGGAAATGAATGCCATGTTGAAGAGGAATGTGCCTTAATTTGAGTAATAGGATGTTACTTATTTTGTCGCCTATGCGGATTCAAGTATTGAAACTCAATTATTATATTACAATGGGTGTCAGTAAGAATCCAAAAATCGACATAATTATTTTCGTTCAGAATTGACTCAAGACCGACATCAACTGCGAAAATTTCGGTAAAATTCAGTATGAATATTTACTTAAGAATTCTGTTCAATTTTACTTAATTTTATTTTTTAAGCTTCGTTTGAATAAATTCTCCAACCTTGTTTTTGTAGATAAATATCAAGAAGTATTCGGAATCACAATATTAATAGTCCGATTAAATTTCTAAAATGATTGATGACAGATTCAAATATCACTTCAAACCCGAACAAGATAATAAGATTTTAATCAATGCAAATAATTAAACATTTAAATAAATTCTAGATTGTCAAAAATTTCTTGAATAAAATTCCTATTTTCATTTTTAATTTTTTATTTCATCCTCAATGAAAGACTGAAAAACGCAATAACATCAGTCAAAGTTGTGATCTCCTCTGGTAATCTGGAAATGCAAACGACACAAATTTGAATTATATGTCGTTAATTAAAAATACCCAAATTGCACCATAATTAAATTTCCAGCAGTATACTGAATTAATTCTTGGTGAATTTACCGAAAATATTACTAAACTATGTAATATTAGGCAATTTTCCAGCTTTGATAACTTGTGGCCATAATTCTCACTGAAAGTTTCTAAACACACACACACACACAACTAACCACTTTAAATTTTGGACTACATTCAAGAGATCAACTTTAATGCGCACAAATTTATAAAATAAAGCACAAAAATATTTTTCAAATCTATCATTGATATTAACGTCATCCATATTTATAATTTCTTTATTTATTTCGATTAAATAATTAAAAGAATAAACTTTATGTATGAAAGACATATCTTTGCAAAAAAAAAAAAAAAATCTTCAAGAGTTATAAATGTGTAATTCACCATTAACACAAACGTGTATGTTACAATACCTTACTTAGTATTCATGAAAGGTTTTAATGAATAACTCAGTGCCGATATGAGGCAGTACAAAGAGGATGCCAACTTAGGTTTTCACCTCGCTCTTAGGTCTTGATTCAAATTTGTTTAATGGTTGGCAGTCTTAAGTGAATTTGATTTAGCAGAAATATGCTACTGGAAAAGTAAAGCAAAAACATTTCAAAAAAACAATTCAAAATGCAAATGTTTCTAATCGAGTTTTTTTTATCTTGACAAATCGATGCCTAAAATTTTTATAGATATATTATTTTTGATAATATTTCAACGCACTTTGAAAACTACTGAAAGATAACAAGTAAAAATGTTTCTATGTTTCTACCTAAATTATATATGCATAACAAGAAAAGATTAATAAAGCAATATCAATTTTATCTCACGGCAAAATTACTAATTATTCAATTTTTTATGTTTTTAAAGGGTTAATCTGTGATTTGGGTACACCTTTCTTGCCAAATGGGCGATAGAAGCGCAAAGCGTGGTAACCCTGACTATTTCATCCTAAATGCACTCCTTGTGGCAATTCTGTCTTTTTTTTTTTTTTTTTAATATTTTGTCATACATGTGTGTCATATATGTGTATTTTTTGTTATACAATTCGTAAAAAAAAACATTGTTTTTGTTTTCGTTGCCATACCAAAGGTGAAATTCGTTAAGAACATGGATTTCGGTTTCGTCGCCATAGAAACCTCGTTTTTGCGTAGTGTCTCTCGGAGCATTCAACTCCGCGAGACAACCCGCAAAAAACGCGCCGGTTGGTGACTTTTTGAAAATGCGCCAAACAGGGCACCCAAGGCACATTTACACCTTTTAAAGTTTAGAAAGAAAAATATATTTGTCTAAAATCATAAAAATAGGATATGTGAAATACTTCATAAGCTATTGCATGTCTTGGCGTTTTTGTCTTACTTTCATCGCCAAATCACTGAGTTTGTACAAGAGCTGAAATAAAGAGGTAAATTGATGCAGTTAAATGTTTGTAGAATTTTTTTGATGGAAAATTCATTACTTCTTGAGTGCGGTTCTTATCATTTAATTATATCGAAATAGTAAGCATTCCTATATAACAGGAATAACATGTAAAGGAGAATGTTGTTTAAATATTACACATTACTTAAAAATAGTTTTTAATTATGGTATTCATTATTTAAAATAATTCGACACATTATTTAAAGTTTATTAGAAAAGTTGAAGCCTAAATTATAATATTTTATAAAATGTTAATTAAAAACAGATTTAAACTAAAACAGTGACCCAACCACCCATATGTGGTTCCTACAGTGCCATATCTGTTACGGTCTACAGTCTATATCTGTTAAGACCTACAGTGCCGAATCTTTTAACCTGACCGGAAGCCAAGGGTGCGAAGCATAAGTCCCGGTTAGGTAATCAGCCTAACGTGAAACCGCCAGTACTTAGTTCTCAAGTATGCTTGACACTCAGTTTATCGACACACTGAAGTGATAAAAGGTTGAGTCGACTTTACCTAGCCAAAGAGTAGAACATCTGTATTGTGTCTTGGCAACGCGATACCTTACTAAGAAATTAGTGGCATTAAGAATTGAACTCAGCCCTTCCGAATGGAAGAGCTGAGCTCAATTTCAATGCCATCAAAGATCCACTGACTACGCGCGATATACTTGCGCATTAAATCAGAGGATGGAAAGTTTTTAGGTTAGTTGTTGGGCAGTTACTTTGGGTATAATGGTCTGGAGAAAATTTCCCTCTCCCTCCAGATCGAAGTCAAAATTGAAGGAGTGGGTCCTTTGGTGTTTTCATCTGTCACAGGAGTCTTAGAGTAAAGACGTACTTTTAGTTTCATGGTGCTCTGGCCACACTAAAGATGCACCCTTCTGACTTAATTTCTCATAGCCGTCCGCTAACGAGCTTGGATTGTCCAAGTGTCATAAATAACAGCAGCTAAAGAAATACCGAAATTGCAGTGCAAAAATACCGAAACAGTGTTACGAAAGATCATACCAGAAGAAAGAATAAATACATTAAAAAATAAATAGATTTAATTTTTGCATTACTTTAAAACCAGAATTTTTGAAGTCAATCATTATGAGCCATGGATTTCTGAGAAATGTAATTAAAAGCACATATTTCAACCGGAATCGCTGTATATGAGAAGTACATTCAAATTTGTTTCTGTGCTAAGTAGCTATAAATACTCTCTTAAAAATTGTTAAAGAAGGTGGCACTATGTGTGCTAATACAAAACAGACTATTAGTCATGTTCTGTAAAAGTGGGAGGGAACAGTGTGCTTACAATTTTTATTTATTTAAATTCTTAAATACTTTTCTTAATTTGCTAATTAACTATTAAATTTGTCAGACATCCCTTACGAAGTTGCCATTTGTTAAAAGAAAAATATCAGAGATAAATTATATATCAAATAGAGTATGATAAAATGTATATTTCTAAAGCAGGTCAAGAAGTGAAACATGTCTAGTGAGAATCTACTTCCTTCTAAAGCCAAGTCTTCTGCCAGTCTGAGGATGCCACCGATGGACAACCCGGCTTTTATTCCACCTAAGAATTCGAGGCACAGAAGTTCTTCGAGATGTTGTTCTCAAAGAAACACCAAAGAACATAAGAGAGCAGTCATATACAATGTCACCCAACTGGAAGAAAGAAAAGGAAGTTTGCCACTGGCTCATCTGAAAGGAGACGAAACTAAGTTCTTCGAGCTTATTGAAGAAGGAAACGTAGCTGATGTGAATAAATTTTTGAAAGTAAGTTTCTATGTTACGCTTAAAGTACACTAGAATCATAAGAACGTTAAATTTTTATGGCTTTTTTCTTTTGAATAATTGAGTGTTCAAAGGTTCTTAATTAACTTAGTTACTCTACCTAAATATCTTGCTAACTGTTACCATTGTTTTCATTGGTAAAAATATTTTTGTACGTATATGAGAATTTAAAAAAAAAAAATTGAGATCTTACAGATAATATAGGAATTGCCCTGAGGAGAAGCTCACGCATTTTTAACTACCCAGCCATCATAAGAGTTTACAAGCAATTGACGAATTTCCCTTTCAGGGAAATCTTTATTATAAAATTGTATACATTATCAAGACTATGATTTCGGCAAATGGAATGGTTTAAGTTGGCTTCGAATGGACTCGACAGCAAACCAAACCAAAAAAGACTTGCTTTAATGAAAGAGTTAAAAAAGTTTTCGATTAGTTTTAAATACTTAGATTAGATAAGCAACTAATTACGTGAGAGAAAATCTAGCTGAACAATATATAAAGTTTTTAACATTGAAATATATTTTGCACAATTAAAAATAATGGAATCATTTTCAATAGTTAAGCACTTTCGTGTTACCATACCTTTTTTGCACAACGATTTATTCTCTTCACATATATTCTTTTGCAAACATGAACATAAAGTACTCCTTTAACAGAAGACATTCACGGTTAATGGAATATAAGGATAAATATAGACACGTTTTTGGTAAGAATATTTATGCATATAGTTTATCTTACATCAAATTTAAAAGTATTAAATTAAAAAATGTTAAGACTTTTTTTAGTTTCATTCCTCTGGAATATATATGTCTACTATTCTCTGAGAATTTCAGATTGTATTGGGTAAGTGTCTACTTCTGGAAATATTGTACTTTCATTACTGCTAATGTTTTCAAAATCTACTCTCTATTTCATCAATGTTGAAAAAGTATTCTTAAAAGAATCAATTAAATATTAAGAACTCCGTAAAGTTATTATACTAATCACAAAGAGCTTCAAATAAACTAATGAACTGAAAAATAACTGGTATTTGAAACAAAAGGATATCACATATCAATTATGTCTCTCGTATCGTTTATTTTTTGCATAATATTTTTAAAGACATGAAATGCGTAAGGAAAATTATAGAAGAATTATGGGGAATCGTAAGCAGCAAATAAGAAAAGGTACAATAGAATGTATGAACTTTAATTATTAAAATTTTCAGCAATAGAATTACATTCAAGAGGTTTAAATTTACAGCTCAACTTTCTTTGTCACATAATTCTAATGGAGACACCCTTGTAATAATTAAAGTGTACACATCATCACTGAAAAGAGGTCTAGGATGAGTTGTTGCATCAACATACTTCCCCAGTATTGGGCTCTACGAGATGGTCACTGCTGAGATATACATACATACATAGCAGTGCAGGCGAGTTCCAGACTGTACCTTTAAGTTAATACTCTCCCTTCACCAACTATCTCGTAATTTTGAATCACGGTCAGGGGACGAGGTTACACCTGAGATGGCTCTCTCCTTTCCACATCCACGCCACACCAGTGGAAGGACTTCGGACGCCACACATTAACATGGACACGTCCCCAACCCACGGAGCTCCTGTAACCCATGAGAGAGGGAGTGTATTTGGTCACCCTCCCAATCACTTCCCGTGGCAAATGATGCTTCACTTTCTGATCATGACGAGAAGCGGCATGAAGCTATTAAGCCACTGTAGCTCTCTGTTGAGACAAGGGTATGATTAAATGATTTTGAAATTTTTATCCGTTAAGCTTTTGCACCCCAAAACTATAAATTGCATACTGAAGGAGATGGTAGCCCATACCTCCAAATAATACCGTCAACAAAAAATATTTGATTGTGGTGCTTAAGAGGAAACTGTGTCACACACAACATTTAACTTAAACAAAAGGAAACATTTCAACGAAGTATATTTGCACTAATGAGATGAATATTTTTTCAGAGAAACAACTCAAAATGTCTACAATTGTTATTTTAATAAAGGATCTAAAAACAGTCATCCGAAACTGATTGCTAATATTCCTTATAAATAAATGATTTTTCAGACACAAATGAGGTTATCTTATTTAAAATATTAAAATTATTTTAATATACATATAAAAAATATTTATTATATTAATAATAATAAAATATAATATTAAAATTATCATATTTAAAAATATTAAAATATCAGATTAAAACATGTTAAAATACCAGATTAAAACAAAATGAAATCAAAGAAAATGCCAGATTCTCAGATTCTTGTTTATCCTGTCAACTGAAATCAATCTCTTTTCAGGATCATCCAAATCTGAATATAAACTGCGTGAACTACATAGGGCAGAGTGCTCTGGACATCGCTATCAAAAAACAGAATGAAGATATTGTAAAGTTACTGTTCAGCAGGCCGGACCTCGAAATCGGCGATGCCGCCTTGCATGCCGTGGATACAGGAAACATCGAACTCACTCGTACCATTCTTGAAGCCATCAAGTAAATCCTTCTGTACAAATCTAGTTCTATAAAAGTGTTAATTAAAAGTTTATATGATACATTGTAAGTAGTAGGGGCGCGATGGCCTGGTTAACTAGGGCGTCATTCTCAGTATCAGAGGGTAGAAAGATCAAATAATAGCCTACTGAAAATCCGTCTTGTTCGCTAATGGCGGCCAGGCCACGTTAAAACTTGGTGTGGTTGCAATGTTCTCCAGGTGAATAGATACCTCTGGGTGTGGCAGGCTAAGTATTGGTGGTCTTCTGCTTGGTCCTTCCTTCGAAACCACCAATACTCCATCCGATTGTCATTATCTAACTGGTAGGGCCCAACTCAGGACGAGTTACAGGGAAGCATGCTGGTGCAACAACAACATTGTAAGTAGTTAGGCCTGTACATAAAATTCCTGCCCTGAATAATGAATGGTATAGAAATCATATAATAAACGGCTAAAATAAACGGCTTTTAGAGTAGGTAGTAGCAAACTTCAATAATTGTAATGCTTACTAAAAATTTACTTTCCAAATTTTTATTAACTATTACTATAAATTTCGAAAATAAATTTTAGTAACGGTTACCATACTCATTTTTTATGATTTCTCTAAAACAAATCAACAATATGGAGCTATACACATCACAGGGAGTTATAAAAAAGTAAATGTAAAAAATATGTTCTTAAAATATATCATGTTTCTAACATATGGTGTCTTAAAATGGAAAGCAAAACAACAGATAGTGAATGAACCGTAACATCTTTTTAATATTTGATTAGTGTGTTATTATAAAACAAGGAATAATTTCTCCAAATTGTTTAGTATTTAAGAGTTAATTACAGGCATTAAGAAGAATTTAAAAAAAACATTTGATTAATCATTAAATTTGATGGAAAACAAACAACTCACCTATTATTATTATTATTAAAATTATGAAAATGTAGTAATTAAAAATTTAACATTATCCAAATTAAGCATTTGATTTGATTCAGTCATAAAATTTTTGTGCAAAAAATGCTAGCTTGATTTTTTCCATGATTTTATAATTTGCCATTAATATACAAATAAGTCATATGGAGAAAATCAGTTGTAAAGGGATCCTAAAAAATTAGCTTGAGTTTTTTTCCATGTTTTTATATTGTAAACATTATAAAAGAATTCTATGCAAATTTGTTACCAAATCAAATGCAGAAAAATTAGTTATAAAATTAAATCTTTCCTTTTGTAAGAAAATCAACCTTTTTTACTAAGCAAGGACTAAATATAAAAAATTTGATAAACATTATTACACAAAGAAATAAAAATTATTCACACACACACACACACACACAATAATGCGAAAAATATTTTCTGTAAATATGTGTTAAGTTCATTTCATTAATCCAGAAATGTGACTGTTGTCTAGATTGAATACATAATAAATGAAAAGAATTTAATAGTGTGAGAAAAGGAAAATAAGAATTTTCATTTCAATTCTATATATATATATATATATATATATATATATATATATATATATATATATATATATATATATATATATATATATATATATATATATATATATATATATATATATATATATATATATATATATATATATATATATATATATATATATATATATATATATATATATATATATATATATATATATATATATATATATATATATATATATATATATATACATATATATATACATTAATTACGTCCTTATGCTGGCTCTTTCGAGCATAATAAGTCTTGCAGTCCAATAAAGAAATGAAGTTTCTCCAGGAGTGGAGAGCAAAGACTGCAAGAGGCTGTAACTGATTTAGCGTTACCCAAGGTGAACCACGAGGAGGCCTGTTACACTATACCCCTATACCCCTATATATATATATATATATATATATATATATATATATATATATATATATAACTTGATGTTTTCCAGAACAGCCTGTTGCGTCTGATCACTGGAGGAGCTAAATCAACTCCTATAGTTGTTATGGAACTGCAGACTAAATTGGAACTTTTGGGTGATAGATGTAATAGAAATGCTATGATTCTGTTGAAAGAATCTTAAGAAGAAAGAGAAATTTTCAACCTAAATTACAGCCCATTGGTTAAGAGACTAAAAACCCACAGATCATTTCTTTCAATTATAAATGATCTCTATGACACTTACGATATCCCTACCCCAGATCGCCAGGTTTTTCCAGGGGAATGGAATACTGTTGTGCATCTAGATCTTGTATGGGGAGTTAAAAAAAAACAGTACACGCTACAGAGTGGGTTGAAAAGTGCTGCTCTACCTACAATTCATAGCAAATACCCTTCTGAGGTTTGGAACCATATTTTCACAGGTGGTTCTGCAGAGAATGCTATAAAAATGCTGGTGCTGGAAGTATATTCAAAAGATTTTAGCATAAGCTCTCCTGTGGGAAAATAATACGAAAATTTCGATGGTGGGCTTGCTGCTATAGCTCATGCAATTGACAAATTAAGTAGCATCCATAATAAAAAAAATTGTTTTCCTTGTTGATTCATAAGTCATTATTCTTCGGCTTACTAATCTAAATTATAATAATAATGCACTAGTACACTCTTGCAGAATAAAGTTACACGAACTCATTGAAATCAAGGACCGCGTTGCTCTTCAATGGATCCCGATCCACTGCGATGTTTTTTGGAAAGGAGCAGGCAGACAGATTTGCTAAAGCTGGTTCCCTTATGATCCAGCCAAATCCCCCTTTGTGTGACATCAACAGTGATTTGCATTTGTGTGACATCAAAAGTGTAATCCTTAATAAAATAAAGTGTGGTACAGTTTCTCCTTATCCTGATGCAGCTATGGATAAGCAATGGAAAACTCTACGTAATGGGAACAAGAAAATCCCTGGCTCCTTACCACGAGCTGTTGGTATCTCTTGTTTCCGGGTGAGAACTGGACATGACTATCTGCAAAGCTATCTCTATCGAATAGGTGTAATGAACTCTGCTCGTTATCCATTGTGAAATCATGGTGAAATGGATGCTGCTCACCTCAAAAACTACCCTGAAGTTTTAAAGTTTATGGCTGGCAACTCTTTTGAGGCTACTAAAGGACTTTATTCTTGTTTTTATACTTTTTCATCTTTTTATTAGGCTGTTGGTCGATTAATGGTAGAGAAAGGGCATTATATATATATATATATATATATATATATATATATATATATATATATATATATATATATATATATATATATATATATATATATATATATATATACGACTAAAGTAGAAATAAAAATCACAAGTTGTTGAAATCAAGTCCTGACCACTATCTATCTTTTAGTTTTTAGCGTTAGTGGAATGTGATTTGTAAAAACGAAATATCTCTGCAAGATGAACCAGTGTGTTAATACAATAAAGGCAAATGAAACGGAACTACTCACAAAGACATTTTAAATTTGATAATGCTTTATATTGATATAAAGACAAAAATTCTATTATTTTCTTCAGCATAATGAAAATGTTGCTTTTACATTAGGAGACGTAAACGTGGTTACAATGTGTACCAAGTAAAATGATACACCTAGGGGGGAAGCAGACTAAGTCTGACCTACTTCGTTCTCGCTTTTAAATTACGAAGCCATACACATTTTCTGCTTTACAATGTCATATCCATTTGGTGTCTCAATCATAAAGATGCCATCAATTCCATCCTTTTTAATACCGAAAGGTCAAATCTCCTAGTGACTGGTCATTAAAGAAAATAAAAAATGTTCAATGCATTGTTGGTCACTACTTACTATTTCATATTAATAGCTGCGTATAATAGAGTTTGAAATTTACTCCATCTATGGAAACTCATATCAAAACTTATTGACACTGCTTGTGATCTCTGAATTTTTGTAATGTCAACGCCATCAGATACGATGTTTTACATGGAATGCTTACCTTCCCAAGCTCAATAGATATTAAAACGTTCAACAGATATTAAGACAAATTTACAGACCTAATTGATCACCCAATGTTATTGAGCAGCATGGCTACCGTGTTACTTGTCGTTATTCTTCGCTAATTCTGGTTTCGGAAACTCACGCACAAAGTTACAGATATGACCGAGAATGATCAGCAAACTAATTACATCTGATATGTTTGGTGTGTTCGTAGATTTATTCCAAGGTTACTGTGTTTACAGTGAAGTTCCTTATTTTTCCAATGAAAAGAATCCTGAAGAACCAACATAATATCACTCGGTCAAGATCCTGAGTCTAATCTGAGGTCTGCCAAATGTATAAAATGTGCATAACTTTCAAAAAAGTATTGAGGTTGATACTATGAAAAGAGAAATAAACAATCTCAATTGCGCTTTGATATGTTAACAAAGAACATTGATGGTAAAACTAATCTTCTTTCAAATGCTTTACTCTGCTTAATTTGTTGTTAGTGTACTTTAGAAACATTACAAACAATGAAATGATTAACCTGATGGTTTATTGTTATTTTAATACTCTATAGCCAAGTTTTGTTTTGAAATTTGAAATTTTGGGATATGATATAAGCCCAAGATCTATTTTACACTTTATATCTATTACATGTTGGTTTAAAAAATATGGTCTTTTTTTTTTGATTCCATATAGTAATTTAAGCTCGATTTTTTGTTCTGAGCCATTTATAACAATTTTTATATTCCAAATAAAATCTTGAAGTTTAATTTTTTTAATGAAAATTTGCATTACGTAAAACAAATCTGTAGTTTTTAAGAGGACATTTTTCATTAAAGACAGAAAAATCAACAGTTGTATTCTTTTAAATTCTTAATCAAGATCCAAAATAAATAGACAATAGTGATTAATTTTGGATTCTTTCTTTGTCATAATTTTTTGCAAACAAATATCTTCCAAGTTCATTTTACTGTTATTTTATCATTTCCAGAATCAAAAAAACTAAATTGTGTTGATTTCTTGATAGAGTTCGTCATCATCAACAGAAACCACATTTGCCCTTGCCTTTCATGCTTATAAATATTATTGAAAAGCATGAGTATGCCGTAGTTCAACTGACAAATAATACTGGAACTAATAAAATCAGGCAGAAAGTATGCATAACAATGAATAGCTATCGTAGCTTAATAAGAAGTCAAAACACATGTGTAAATCTGTTATATTTTGGAAAATTTAAATGTTAAATGCGCATTTTAATTGTAGCTATATGTTTAACATTAAGTCAATTCTTACGTTTTGTCTAGAAATGTGCAGCCTTTCTTGGAAATGAGTGGCTGTCCTGATAGCCCGGACTATTCCCCTGACATCACGCCCTTCATGTTGGCTGCGCAGAATGGAGATTACAAAATGGTGCGCATGTTTCTCGAAAGAGGACACAAGATAGAGAAACCTCATAAGCCACACTGTAAGTATCTCTTACTTAAAAAAACTCCTATTTAAAATCTATATTTAAAAGGACTCATACTTAAAAAGAAAAAGAGGCATTATTCTTAACCACTACAAGAATGTGTAAACTTCGAAAAATAACTTAAAGAATCTCACTAATAAAACTTTATAGCGTGGGAATTGCACATCACCAAAAACTTATTTTCCAATAACACGATAAATGTTAGATTCCAGTGGAATATTCCCAGTCACAATCTTAGTGCTACTATTTTGCACTTCACCTATTCATCTGCTGCCACGACATATAATCCTTAGAAACAAATGTAACGATGACTGATAAGCGTTTGACTGAATTTTATTTTATTCCCCTTTTCTTGACAGTTAAATTATTAAAGTAGATAATATCTACTGAAAAAAAATGCATATTTTATATAAATTAACTTGCGTTGATTTTTCTACCACATGGGGTTTATAATACATTGTATAATCTTAAATTACATACTTATATACTAGAATGCAAACAAAATGTAAGAATCTTTAATTGTTCTAATTTGTGTGTATGAGGAACCGGCTGAAAAATTTCCTCATTTAAACACAATGTAGGTAGGTGTTGCTACTGGCGCCTGCTTTGTCTGAATGCGCTGAAAAGCTAATCATTTGCATATCACAGCACCTTCTTCCTTTCGTATAAATTTCACGTCTGTAGCATGTCGCCTTCTTGGTGTAGCAATTTTAATGGGTAGTATATATATATATATATATATATATATATATATATATATACTACCCAATAAAATAGCTCTACCACAATTGCTATATACATACATACATCATACATATATATATATATATATATATATATATATATATATATAGCGGTGTATGCGAGCCTCAGACTGTACTTTTAGGTTAACGGGTTTTGAGTACTCGCTCATCGCCAAGTACCTTGTCATTTTGAATCACGGTCAGGTGACGAGGTCACACCTGAGCTGGCACCATCCTCCATCCTCTTCACATCAGCGGAAGGACTTCGGACATCACATATGAACGTGGACACATCCCTAGTCCATTGAGCTTTAGCAACTCAGTGAGGGAAAACGTGGTCACCTACCCAATCACAGCCCGCGGCTGATAATGCTTCAGTTTTCTGATCGTGAAGGAAAGCGACGTGAAGCTACTGAGCCACTTGAGCTCTCAACTGAATAGCAGCAAAACCTCCATCAAAACTGGAAATTTTGAAATGTGTCACCAAAGAGAAAAACAATAACATCGTTAAATATTACTAGACCCTAAACAAAAGCCAATTATAAAGAGCGTATTCAGTGAAAGAAAACATATTAAGACTTACTTTTTAAAAACATTTTGCTCCTGTTATTTTGACCGAGGATCTGATCAGAAATCCCATGGATCATTATTTCGTTTTCAAATTGTTTTTCAGATACAAAACTTAATCCAACAAATAAAAATGTTCTGAAATCGTCAAACTTTCGTAAAATCCCTCATTCTATATTACAAGAGTATATGTATTTGGAGGACTTTTAATATATGTATCGAAAAATTTAAATGTATTTGTTACGCATTTCAGGTTTGTGTCCAAAATGCAAGGAGCTGCTACGGGAGGCTGGGTCATCCCAATCAAGAATACGCCTCAACGCCTATAACGCCATTTGCAACCCTACATACATCTGTCAAGTAACAGACGATCCTATTCTATATGGTTTCCTATTGGACGAAGAATTGAAAGAGTGTGCCATCATGGATAAGGAATTCAGAGTAACTCCTTCGTCTAGCTTTCAAATAATTCCCATTTATACTTCGATAAAATACATGAAACTTGCTTTTGTTACTAAGATTATATCATGAAATGATTTATTCTCTTGCAGTTTATCATGATCAAAATAGAACTGAAAATTCAATATTATTATGTTTTTAAAAATTTAAGAAAAAAGCTATATCAATACAAAAGCACAAAAAATTCGATAAACATCAGAGAAAATGGAATATGTATCACTAGAATGTCATTTATTCATTATTCAGACATGTTTTCCGTGGTTAAAATTTGTTGCTTATTTTTAAGATGTAAATAGCAAATTTAAATACTACTCCACCAATGCACATTGATTTCTTAAAAATCAAAACTTGATGTCTAATAGCGATTAATAACTCTCCGTCTTTCTCGCCCCTTTACCTTCCCTCTCTTATAAATTTTTCATTAATAGAAAAATAGAGATAAATCATGAATTTTGTATAAATAGAAAAATAGGGGAAAATTTTACATTTCTAACAAATTGGAAAGTAGAGGGAAAAAATCCCGGAAAATGGTTCTCCAAACAATATTTATCATTTTTCAGTGCTGCCATCTATCCGAATGTTTAAGATGTAAAACCAGTAAATATCTAAACATTTTTTTAATTATATCAGGGTTATTTATATCATGAATGATTCCATAAATTTTTCAACTGCTCAACAATAAATTCGACAACTGCTCTGAAAAATGATTATTAAAAACTATAATCTAAAAAAATTAGAAATAATAAGCTACTTTAGTATATTTTTAAAACTGTTTGATATATTTTTAAAAATATATATTTGCATTGGATATTGATAAGTTTCATAGGAAGTAATTTTCATTATATCGTAATGTTTATGTAAAATCAAATAAGCAAATAAACATGATACATACCAAAAAGATTTAGAATGAAAAAAAATCCCAAAAAGTTTATTAAGGCTTAAAAGCTCATTTCTGTCCATTTCTTACTATAAATATAAAAAAAAAAAATTGTGAAAGAATGACCAAATAATAAAATAAACTGAATATATTTTTGAAGTAAATTATTAAAACTTTTTTCACTAGGATGTGAGAAAATGTACTCAAATAAATAAGTTAAAAAGGACTATAGTGATTCCGCAATATGCTATTAGATAAAAATCTGTTCAATATTTTTGCTTCATTTTTTATGCTAATCAACGTTTACTAAACGATTTCTTCGAAACAGTTCCTGAAACAATACAAAAAATAAAATATAAAAAACTGTTTCGAAATTAAATAAAGAGGATAGAAATTCCCTAGAGTTTGCAACAGTCAAATAAATGAAATTATTACGGTTTAAATAAAATAAATTCTGTTTAAATTCGAGTAGAGAAAGTAAACCAACACTAAAGCATATATGAATTTATTAACAGATCCAAGCAGAGTAATTATTAAACTTAATTAAGGAAAATTCGCAAGCTTGTTTTATCAATTTTGTTAATTACTACCTCTTCGATAAAATTGGTTTTATTGTTACGTTTGAATTCTGAAATATTGAGTTAGAATTAGGTAAATCAAATGAACTGTTAATGTAATATAAAAAAAAAATATTAATTCGAAATTTTGTGGATTACTTTTTATTTCTTAATCGACATTGTTTAGCGGTAATCAAGCCTTTTCGCCGTATCAATGGTTACTTTTTAATTCACCGACTGCAGAATTTTAATATAAATAAAAATAATAATTAAAATATATGTATTCAACAATAATTTAAATTGTAACAATAAACTTTTAGTAATATTAAAATATATTATTCAACAATTTTCAAGAATTTGTAGTGATATTAATTTAGTGTGAGTTAAAAAGAAATGATATAATCTGTAAAAATAAGCTTCATAAAATATTTAGTGTAGCAATGAATTATGAAACTCTCAAGCATATGTACAACACGAAGTATCATATTCGATTTCTCAATATTTTGCCACACTATTAGAATCGATTTATGTATAAATTAAATTATAAAATTTTTATATAATATTATAATTTTTTTCTGAAAATTATGATTTCACCGATGTACAGTCTGATTAAAGACTAAGGAACTTACTCAGAACTATATTTACAATCCTGATGAATGCTTGGTTTTGTAGCCATTTTCGATGAGTTATTTGTGGTTTATATTTACAAATAATAAAATTATTTTTTTTTTATAAAATATCTAATTTCCACCTACCTAAAAGCTCAAACAATTAAGAAATATTTAAATTGTGAGGGAGGAAGAAAAAAAGCCATATTGCCAAGAGTTAAACACTCCAAACATATTGCTTTTTTTTTCTTTAATGTATTTTATTTAAGCTTAATAAGCAAAACTCCTATTTGTTTAGTTCTCTCGTATTTTCAGTTAATCAATTATCCTTTAATATAGGGTTAGAAAAGCTTGATTTTATTGGTAAATTAAGGAGAAATTTAGTTTTGCATTAATTTCGAACAAGATTTTAAGTTCTCCGCTACTTACTTTTGATTAAGATTTTCTACAGTAGGAATTCGGAAACTTAAATTCCCTACTTAAGATTATATAAATAAATTGCATACATATACGATTTAACCTTGTCTTACCACTACATTATATGTGATATAAACATTGCTTAAGATTGTATGTAGAGATAAAGTC
Source organism: Latrodectus elegans (assembly GCA_030067965.1). NCBI lineage: Eukaryota > Metazoa > Arthropoda > Arachnida > Araneae > Theridiidae > Latrodectus > Latrodectus elegans. The sequence continues at coordinate 85,229,212 of CM057811.1, forward strand.
GTGTATTGTTTGTGATTTGAAAATGTAGCAGCAAACATGTCAGCAATGTTAACGAAAGTCTGGGTTACATCAATATTACCAAGAAACTTTCATCTATAAATAATCTAAATTTTCAATCTATTATTCTAAAATAAAACATAGCTAAATATTTAATACACTTTCTTTTGATGCAGTAAAAACTGTCTTAAAAATTGTAAAATGATTTTAATGGCAATTATTTAGAGTCAGAAGGTCATAACAATTAAAAATGCAACTTCATACTCAATAGCTTGATAGTAGTCTCATGTCTTCTGCGTCCTCACACAATATTTGTTCCAAGCTATTTGAAGTTCAGAATCATTATTTTTGTAAATTCTTTTTCCTATTTCCGTTTTAGACAGAATACGAGGAACTAAGTGTAGGGGTGAGGAAATTCATTGTGACTCTTCTGTCGCTCTGTCGCAACACCGCGGAGACAGAGATGCTCTTGAAGTTGCCCTGGGGATTCGACGTGGATCTCATCGACGTGAGATTTCCCAGACTCCAACTTGCCATTGACCATCATCAAAAGGAAGTAAGTGAATGCAAATCTCTTTAAATATATGCTTGTATTAGAAACAATAGGCTATCATTTCAAGAAATATACAACACCAATGGTACCAGAACAGAACAGAAATTTTCAGGATATTGCTTTTCTGCATGGTCTTCTAATAGAAAGCAGGTTCATCAAATCACGGCTGTGATTTCAAAATATTTTGGTGTACTTCGAAATGGGAATGAATAAGGGCTTCACAGAGGTTTGAATATAATTAAACGAACATTTCTTTTATTCTTATAAGTTTCCAGCTCTGTAGTAAATTAAGTGAATAACATTGTGCATTAAAAAATTTATTTCAACTGTAGACATGCTTAAGACAATTATGATTTGAAATGCTGAAAAATAGAAAAAAAACTTTATATCTAAATAACGATGTATTTGCATCGTACATTGAGATTTTGGAGTGAAGTATTAAAAATCAGAAAGTCTGCACCTGTTTTGCATTAAATTAATATTTTCTTCATTTCTCTATATGGCACAGGCGCAGTGTAATCCTGTATGCTGAATTCTGAGCTTGGTGATCTTGATCTTTTTGGCTGATTTTCTTACTTATCTGTCAACCAGGTTTTTTTACGTCATAGAAATGGAGATCAATAAGAATTATGCAAAACTTTTATTTTGGCAACTCTAGTATTTACGTCATCACGAGACGTCACCATACACCGTCTTGGCAACATTCCTTCGTCGTCAAAAAAATTCAGAATTTGGCATGCTGGATTATACGGCAACTGTGCCTGTTTTGTTAACTTAATATTAACATAAAAACTTCTATTTTCAGAAAATTTAAGATAATATTCCATTTTATTTTCATGAGTATATATTACTATGTAAATTTGGATTAATATAATAAGATTTGTTAAGAAAACATTTTATACAAAAACGCATAAACATTTATCTGCCACTTTCGTTTCTTGATTATGACTGACTGAATATGTTATACAGTTCTGTTCTGTACATATTCAAATATTTATGACAATAAGAATGAGTAAAATCAAATGAATAGTGATATACACTGAATAAAAAAGCAAGACACATTTTATATTCTTTTACTTTACTTTTTCATTTATTTCACTTTTTTCATGTAATATATAAATTTTGCAGTTTGTTGCTCACTCAATGGTACAGCAAGTGTTGACCGCTCATTGGCTGGGGGAGTTCCGGTCTTGGCCTCGCCGTTCGCTTCTAGTCAAGTGCCTGCACGTTTTTTTCCGGATAGTATTGCTGCCTATCATCTGCTTTGCCCTCATCATTGTGCCCGTCTTGAGGCCCCTCAAGAAATACCATTCTCCTCTGAACCGCTTTCTACTCAGTCTCTCCTCTTTTCTGATCTTCGTTCTCTTCGTCTTACTTCTTAACTTCAAAGCTACTGGAAAATATCAGAGAGGACCTCCAAGAACTGGTAAGAAAGCATTTGATCTCCCAATCCGTGAACTCAGAGGGTAATGTTTTTACTTCTACAGTTGTACAGCGGTTAGAGTTATCTGTGATTAAAGCAGCATTTAAACGCTATTTTATTTTTTTTCAACTATTAACATAATAGACATGTTACGCCATTTCTATTTTTCAACAATTTTAAAGGGATTATATTATTCATCATTAAGAAGATTATAAATGCAGAAAATTTTGATAACCGAAAGTGAAACTTGGCATTCAAGTTTCCATTGACGATCTGTGTATATAAGAATTCCAACCACCGATTGTAACATATACTGATAATTCAATAAACAATGTTTGGAGAAGTTAGAACTTAAATTTTCTTAAATTGACATACTATTTTTATCCATCAAGGGTAATTAAACTAGCATATCACTTTCAATATATATTACAAGAGAAGGCTCTTTTCTAAATATACTCTCTGCTGTTATAATAGTTAAGTAATTATACCATCATTATATCATTCCATTCCACTACTATACAATTACTTCTAAAGAAGAGGATTTGTTGTAAAACAAACATTTTATTATCTTGATCAGAATGTTGTAATAGATATGTTATATAACTAATAATTTAGTTTGGAAAAGCTTCCTTGTATTATATAAATGAGACAAAGCATTGAAGAATCAAAAAAGTTGTCATATCCTTAACAATGATCTTTGTGATACAATGGTGTTTTTTATTTAGCAAAAACCAGAAGGACTAATACTAAATAGGACTATTTAGCAATAGTCCTTCAGCGATACTTGTAACTGTGTCAAAGGCAATTTTCAAAAATGACTTTTTGATTTTTCTCCATTAATACTTGCTTATTTCCAGTCTTTTAAGATTGTCATTTTTGTTTTCATTGGTGCATTAATATTGAATAAGTGTCTCTGATAAGAAGGATGCAATTTTCAACTATGATTTCTGCTTTGTCCAGAAAACATGGTAATCCAGCAAGATAAAAAGTTATTCATGTAATTTTACATTTTTATCTCTGAAGGGGGCTGAGTTACTAATTGTGCTATAGCAATGAGGTCGGAAATATACTGAAATTATCTATCAGCAGAATATTTGTTGGCTCATCGTTACAATGATCATTTTTGTAGTTAATGATGTTGTTTTATGCTATATCATGACAATGTTTCAAATTCAATGTATGGGCTGTTTTCCGCACCGGTTATTACACATCCCTTTGCTCAAAATTTGTATAATTTTGTACTTTTAGATGATAAAATATTAATCCTCAAAATATCTAACGATTTAGTTTTCATATAATTCATTTAAAAGATTTTTAAACTAAAATGTAATGAATTCCATTTCTTAGCTCTATCATTTGTTTCCTTTGAAAAATATTTTGTCAAATAATACTTTTACTGTGAAGAAGTTATTAGAGCAGCAAAACAGTTCCCATTTTCAAAACTTACTTATTCCCATTATTAATTAGGTTTAGAAGAAGTGATTGTATTGTATGTAATTGGATTCATTTGGGCGACATTAAGACACTATTGGGTGAGAGGATCTAGAAGATTTTTTAAAGTCATCTGGAATTGGTAAGTTTCGCAATTGTTTCTTTTAAGTAAAAAGCATTATAAATTAAGTGTGATTTAGAATAGAGTTCCCTCGTTAACTTCAATGATTCGTAAATTACAAACGAATAGTTTGTTCTTCTAGGAAAAAATAAACCCTGCTAAATAGTTCAAGCTATTTTGTCCTACTTCTTAATGAAGGTAACTACTTTTACTATTTTATATACTTCATACACGCAATTTTCGCAAAGTATGAACTGTGTTCAGTCTCAATGGATGAATATTTCAAAATGTTCAACATATGAAGATTAAAACGCTCATTAAAACTCAAATCTGTAAAATTAACAGCTTTTACAAATTTATTCTAAATAGAATATATGGTTATATTGATACCTTGGAATGTATTTTTTCAATACAATTGTGTATGTCATTTTATTTCCCAAATGCCAGAATTTATTATATCTTAAAAAAAATTGTGCCACAAATATCAAACAATATCAAAATCATATGAGGTCTAGAAGAAGCTGTATGTTTTCCTCTCCAAACATTAATTTACGAATAAATTTCATTTATTTATAAAAATACCATAAAACCATCCACTAAACTTAAAGCAAGATAAAATGATTTAGAATTTAGATGCATGTTATTGAAGAAAACAACCGCTTATTTTGATTAAAGATCATCAATTAAATTCAAAATTTATTTAAAGTTAGCAAATTCATCAGATTTTTTTCAAACACCATTCACTAAGACAAAAAAAAATCTCGGATATATGTTTTTATATTATATCTCTATGGAACGAAGAGTGAAACATTTCGCTAAAAAAGATTCTAGTTCATAATAAACTCATTCCCTTCAGATAACTAAATAAATTTGTGTTTCTCTGGCTAATTAATTGTAGGCTTCCTTTACAGGTACGATATAATCATGGAAATCACATTTGTAATAACATTCATTCTCTGGATCAAGTCTGCCGCAGACGTCCATTCCGACCATGTTCATAAGAGGAAGCCCCAGCCCAGAAAATTCTGGCCAGGCCACGACGCCACACTTCTTCACGAGGGGTTCTTCTCCATCGCCACTGTCCTCACTATAGGAAAGCTCACCTACTACTGTCTTCAGAGCTCACGGCTTGGTCCTTTCCAGGTTTGTCTTAAAGTCACCAAATCTTGCAAATCTCTTTTGATTTATAGACCAATACATTGTCACACTGCTGAAATTCTGTAGTTAATTCGACCTAACAAGCTCTAAAATATCTCTTACAAGGTTTTTTAGGAACAGTGCTTCATAGGCCTGGTAGGGAATGACCTTAGTCTTGTGTCACAAAACTAGCGGGCTTAATCAATAAAGATCCAATAAATGAATGAAGATCAATACTGAAAAAACCATGTTAAAATTACTGAAGAAATCCATATTACTGTGTTAGGTTGTAAAAGCGAAGAGAATCATCTCAAGAATCGATTTCATTACTTGACTGTGATTTTTAAAATTATCAGCACTTTTCAGTCGCCAAAAAAATAGTAACCCGGAAGCACATCCGTGTGTCCGTTACACGCAGCTTTGAATCATGTTTTTCTCTGATAGCTTCACAGCAACAATTATGTTTCATCTGTAAGAATCCCATATGATTTGTCACTTATCATGGAAGTACTATTACTGATGTCACTATAAAATTATGATTTCTTTATTTAGCTGTACGTTACGTTCTGTGAGAACTAATGTAATCTTTTTCGATGCCGTAAAATGTCAGCGTATTCAGGTTCAAGTTGATTATAAAGTACTATGCATTTTAAAATGATTCATATATTTATGCGATGCGAATCTGTAAGCCATCATCAGTTCAAAATTTTCATTGGCAGTTTATCAACTAAAATTTCGAATATTTGAAATTGATTAATTTTTATCGCATTGCATCAATATAAATTATTAACAATGTCATCTAAATAGAAGTATGTGTTAATAATTTAATGTTATTTCAAAAAGAGTGTCTAAATATGAATGAATAAGAAAAATTGTTAATCAATATAGTAACATTTTAAATAGTCCCTTTCTTGCTCTGAAGTAGAGCTTATGGCCGACAATAAAATAAAAAAAAAGACAAAATTGTGCTCATTTTACGTGTTATAAAAAAAACCCAAGCAATTCATTTAAATTCCATGGTTTAGGTCAGTAATATTCAGTTTCCACAAAAACATATTGGAAGAATAAATTTCTATTTGCATGTTGAAGAAACAAATAATATTATTTGGATATTTATAGGTGTGTACACCTTGTAAAAATACGCATATGCAAAAACTCTTTCTTTTTCTTACAAAACATAACGATTCTTCACGAAGCACAGGTTGTAAATACTCGTTAGAATATTTTTTCTCCAAGAAATTGCTTGATGATCTATTTAAAGCTCTTCACAACGTGTTATTAATAATATCTGTTATCAATGTATCTCTCTAATTCTTGAGAACATGTGAAGACAATGTAATAATTAAAAATACGTTTCATTAATACCATATTTTTCATAATATTATATTTTAATATTATTGCATGCACATATTTTTCACATGATTTTACAAAGAATTTTTCATAGTAAAAATTAAAAGATTTGTGATAAAAAACACTATTATATTGTGAAATAAAAGTACATAAACCAAAAAATTGATTTAGTATTTTGTTGATTTCGAATAAGCAGTCAACTTGTGATTTCCCTTGTCTAGGTGTCATTGGGGAAAATGGCCATCCAGATAGGATATTTTTTGATTTTGTGTTTTCTGATTAACACTTCCTTTGCCGTGCCTTTGACAAGGATGTACGCTTATTACAATGGTATGACACAAACCAACGAGAAAGGCGAAACAAGGTCTCAGCTTTCTTCTTTCAGCACGTAAGTGTTCAACCTCCATGAAGGAGACTCTTGTCGCAAAAATGAAATTATGTCAAGGTTAACTAAACCTAGGATTTCCAAGTATGGCACATTAAACATAAGAATAGTGATTACACTTGATATCAAAAAAGAGACACCACTGAAATGTGGGGTTGAGTCCTATTTTCCTTTGCCCATAAAATATCAAGCCACATCACATGTTACATTTACCTTAATATTTTACTTTTAAAAAATAGCTAAACCAGTAATAAATCAATTTTTGTCATTCATTTAACCCTTTCGTGGTCCCCGCGTGAATATTACTTCCCACCTACAAGATCCTACAAAATACGCCTGTGGGAAGCGCAACTCCCATTATAATATAATAACACTGCTATTAGAACTGTGGGAACACAATTTACCGCTTCAGTTTTGTGCTGCCATCTAGTGTTCACTCGACTGAATAGAATTGGCGGTAATTTTGGTTTCGAATGTTCGAAAGCTTTATGGGATATTTGTCCTACTACATTTGTTTTGATGTGACATTTGTACTGCTCAACTATTCTGCTGTAAACGTGAGTAAAACGCAGTTTTTATTGTAATAACACTTTCTTATTTCGTGTATTTTAGTACATTTTCTGCCAGTAGCTACCTATTATTGTGAACAAAAGAAGCAGAAATTTGTAACAGCTAACATTCCGTATACCATTAGCTCGTTAGCTAATAGACGGATATTCCTCAAGAAAAAGGAAAGGACGTCCCTTTAGCTTCCAAGCAAAGTGTGCAGTTCCGGATGATGTGCGCTTTGCCAGTGTGGGAAATCATATGCCAAACTGTAAGCGTTGTAGGAAATGTGGCACAAAAGGAAAAGAAAAGAAGAACCGCTGCAATTGTGCAGAACGTGATGTACCCTTGTGCATTGAAACATGCTTCTCATCTTTTCATGGCAAATAATCACCATTAAATTTAATTTGCTTTATGACTGTAAATGGTTCCTAGGGAAGGATACCTCACACCTCTGAAATTTAAATGCAAAAATAAAATTCGGCTAAATATAAAGTGCGTTTCCTTAAATGCTATATCTTAATTGTTAATAAAACCAAAAAACTTAGGGGAATTCAAAAGAAAAATAAATGGACCACAAAAGGGTTAATCGACCATAGTGCAGTAGACGCTCGCTTTTACGAACTGGAGATTAAATCCCTCTACTCTTACATCATAGACACAATAATTTTAACTCCCTGTTACGAACTAAAATTTTTTTAAAAAAATCTCTTCTTTGCAGACTTTTGTTTCTGACAAATGTATAGTTTACTTCTTTTCTCTTTTATTTCTACTAATCTGCTATATATATATATATATATAATAATCAAAATACCAAATGGAGAATAATACATTGAAAATACTAAATGGAAAACAATACATTGGAAATACTTGGTAAAATTTAAAAGAAAAATATCAAAGAAAGATATAAAATGGAACAACGTAAGATATAATTCATAAATAAATATCAAGAAAGGTATAAAGAATGGGTCAAGAAAGATATAAAGATATAAAATGGATATTTCGTTCCATTTTATATCTTTCTTTGATATTTTTCTTTTAAAATTTTCCAAGTATTTCCAATATATTGTATTCCATTTAGTATATTCAATGTATTATTCTCCATTTGGTATTTGAGATTATTGTATAAAATATAATATTAAATGTACTTTTCATGTAATTCTATTTTTCCTTAGTGAAATTCTTTAAATGCAACTTTAAATGAAATTCTATTTTATCTGCTTTTGCACTAAATGTGTTACTAAGCATAAATGTTTTTATATATTCTTGTACTTTTCAGTTCTATATCAAAAATCTCTCTCTCTCTCTCTCTCTCTCTCTTGTATTATATATATATATATATATATATATATAATTCTATGAAGTGACACGCGCAGTCAGTCAATCCAGACATTGCGAAACAGTAGTCGGAGGCACATGGATATCAAACATTTGATGGGAAAAAATTGTGGTACTGAATTTAAATTTCGGGCTTTTTGAACGTAAAGACACAGAAAAGGAAAAATATTCTTTTCTCCTCCCTATACATTGGAACATAAAGGTGGGGGGGGGGGCTATATAAACCTTTAAAATGTTTATGATCTCTTGTTCTGCAGTTGGTTTCGTTTCATTAAAACAACTCATTTTATAAAGTTTCTTTTGTTAGGAGAGACTGTGAACCGATTACGTTGAGAATTTATCACAGTTGAAGAACCAAACGTCTTTATCAATTGAAGTAAAAAGAAAATTCTCAAAGTACATAAAAAATATTAAAAGCAAAAATTGCTCAAAAAAAAAAAAAAAAAAAAGAAGAAGAAGAATAAAGAAAAGAAAAAAAATTGGAAATTTTATGAACTATTTCTCGCCAGTATTAAAACCTCGTAAAGAAAAAAAAAACTTGAAAAGGGAAGAAATATTAGCGTAAGTGATACTTCTCGAAAATATTGTAGACAAGAACAAAAAAAAAAAAAAAAAAAAAAAAAAAAAAAAACTTAGCAACTTTGTGCTTGGCAGAGGGAAATGTGGGGAATGACAATTCCGGTTGATGGTAATGTCATTAAATAAAAATCCAACTTTTGCTATGAGGCTACATAAAATATTTCGTAACATGGGAGGGTTGATTCCGAAAATCTTAAGTCAGATAAGGTTTGATCGTTAGAAAATTGTGTGTGAGTACAATCAATAAAATGAAAATAAGTGTTGTTTTTAAGTATGAATCTCATTTTGCATGTGCTTTTTGTAGTGTATTTTGAATAATTCTTCTAATTAGAACTTCTTAAAGAAAAAGTAGTTAAGTTAAAAAAATGAGATATTAGTAATCTAATTCATCATTTTTCTATTTTAAGGAACTTTCCTTTTAACAAACTATTTGAGCCGTTTATTTTGAAAGTGGCCAAACTCTATTTTTCAATTTTTCCGGTTACCATGGTTACATGAACAACATCATGTTACTTATCAGTAAAACATTTCAAGTGGCTTATATTCCGAGCAAATACAGTAATTCTTGACGCATGAATTTTCAGAGTTAGTTGAATAATTGAACCGTGTAGTTTGAATGTGGCATAACTCCATTTGTATTTAAATCAAGATATTTACTATTAAAAATGTCGGAAAACAGTAATGAAGGCAATTTTAATTAATTAGTATTTACAAGTGAACCTCAGTTTTTGGACAATTGTGCGTTAGTTGAATAACCAGTACGTTTAATTAATAAAAAACTTAAAATTTAATTTCAAATTTTAGAAATTATTTCACCCATGTGGAAGAACAAAACAATACCTTTCAGATCAGATAGTAAAAAAAAAATTATAATTAATGGTATTTTTAAAAAATCAAAAAAGAAAGAGAATTATAGAACAATATTCGTCTTCAGGGAATGAAAATACGAATAACAATGTAGAAAAGATTGATGAATCATACATCCAAAAAATGCGAAAGATTAAACGGAATTCAGGAAAAAGATATTGTACTCAAACCGGAAATATTGTACCAGAAAAGTGTTTTCGAAAACAAAGATTGCTGTTGTCGGAAAGATTGTACAAAAAAATTACGATGAAGAAGAAAGAAAGAAAAGAATATTTTTGAGAAGTTTTGCGGTTTGGGAGATTTTAACAAACAAAATGTGTTGTTTTACGAAATTGTCGAGCGCAAAATTGTGGAACAAAAACGTCCAATAAACGGAAAAAGTTCGCCAAGAAATTGGAGTTTTAGGTATTAGTTAAATTCTAAAAACGAAAAAGTTCCCGTCTGTAAAAACATGTTATGGGTACTTTTAAAGTAAGTGAAGAACGCGTAAATCGAGTATTAAACTCGGCAAATGTAGGCAATGATTTACGTTAAATGATGGTTGAATCATCAAGAAAATTATCTGATTCAACTCTTAGGAAAATGTTTAATAAACGAGCTTCGTTGTTAGGAAAATAAAATAAAAGCCATTAATGAGAGGACTTACAGAAAAATATTTAAAAAGATTTTGATTTACATTTCCACTAACCACGCAAAGATACATGTCTAAAATGCGACTTATTAAACATCAAAATTAAAGCATAGAATGATGATGAAGAAAAAATATAATAAACTTACAGAAGAGCACGATGTCCATTCAGGACTAGAAGAATCCGCTAGGAATTCACTGAAACAAGATCAAGAGAAAGTATCCCGTAATTGAGATTATTACTTTACTTTCTCGTTCGACTTGCACAAAAAGCATTACCGTGTCCCAAGTTGACTACCTCGGTAGTATACTACAAACGCAATGTGTATGTTCTAAATTTGGGTATTCGCAATTTTCATAACGATAATGTTTGTTTGGGATGAAACTATTGCATTCAGAGGTGCTCAAGAAATTGTTTCATGCATCCTAAAGCATGTTAAACGTTTAAGAAGTGGAAACCACATTGCCGGGCAAAATAGAAACATTAAAGTAGCTTTAATGTGGTTCAAAATTGTCCAAATTTTGGAAAATAATGTGGAAATCATCGATAACAAATTTATAATTCCAGGACATTCGGTTTTACCAAATGATAGATATTTTGGCGTGGTAGAAATGTCATTAAAAATAATATACTGTTTTTTTCCCCAAGATTTTTAAAAAGTGTCGAAAAGATAATAATTTTATTGAACATGAAATGAGATAAGAAAATTTTGTATTAACAAAATTATTAGAAAAAAATTTTTAGAAGGGTAAAGAATTCTGATAGAGAATCCAAAAACTGGTTAAAAATATGTTGGATGTGTTTTGTCAGAAATGAACCGTATATAATTTTCTTTAAGACATCAATAAATGAGAATGAAGCAATATTACAGTCATGAATTTATTACCCCGTTGGGGTAGACCAAGAAAGTTTGAAAATATTGCATGGACACCACTGTATAAAAATATCATACAAATTACAACAGCAGAATTCAAGGACATAATTGACCAAGTTTATTGATATATATCACCGAATCATCAGGATTATTTCAAATCCCTTTCACACGCACAAAATGTAGATGAGTAGTAAATTGTCTTGCAATAAAGTTATCGTTGTAATTTTATACGTTATGTAGTTAAAAAAATGTTTTGAATCGCATAAATTATGTTTCCGAAGTGTTTTAAAGATACGTAAAATGAATTCAGTATTGTTTTTTCAATTGGAGCATCTTAAATTATGTTGAATGGACTTGTACACCTTTAAATTTTATAATGAATTTGGTTGTTAATTTAGAAAGTGGCCTAACTCCATTCTTTTGATAAGAATACACTTATTATTCGCTTCGGCTCATTTTATCGGACCCAACGAGTTCATAAAGAGCCCCATTTGTATATTGAATTTAAAATTCTACTCAAATTTATATGTAATGCAATAGGATATCATGCAAATATTTCACATAAATGATGTACAATTTTATTACTCATATGTTGGTAACAATAACTTGATTTATATACCTTTTTATGTCAAAAACTTGAATAATATGATATTCCTATCAAAATTGTCTTCTATATTTTTTGTCAAAGTCCCCTCACATTTAAATCATTTTAATAAGATAAGACACGTAACTTTAACCACTTAAGTAGGTGTTTCTTTTCCTTTTAAGGTTCTCCAATTCTTTTTCAACTCTTTTCTGGGGAATGTTTGGAATGTCTCCCGTGGAATCGACGGACGTCGTCATAGAGAATCTTTCGAAAGACAAGAAAAGCCCGGTCATCAATAAGCACGCCTTCACTGAAGGGGTGGGCCTCTCATTGTTTGCCATTTACGAGCTGATGATGGTGATCGCGCTGGTCAACACTCTCATAGCTGTCCTCTCCAACACCTTCCAGAGAATTATTGTAAGCCAGTTTCACTTTTGATTAGCCTGCTGAAAATAGAAAATATAAGCTGACTCTCAACTCCAACGTTGGTTTTCTAAAAAAAGGCATTCATGAAATGTGACGTACACTGCTCGCCTCCCAAATTGCAACACCAATAAAGACAAGAGATACTACAAACTCTTTAATTTAATAAATTATATTCTAAATAGCATGTTGACCAAATATCCAATGATTAAATTTACAGACTTCTGTGAAGTGTGGCTCCTGATAAAATCAGTAGCCAGATTTGCCACCATTGTCCGAGATCACCGCTGCCACACGCCCCGGCATTGATTCAAAGAGACTTTGGATATATTCTTGGGGTACAGTAGACCAAGCAGCTTCCACACGTTTCCAAAGTAGATCTGGTGTGGTAATTGGGTATATAATCTGGGTCAATCTTTGAGCAACTATGGACCACATGTAATCGATGAAACATCCAGATAGCGAGCCGGGCAGGTAAGTAATTCAATCAAGAACAATCAAACAATCAAAAGTAATTCAATCAAAACGAGGAACCTTTTGACAATGATCCCATGTGTAGTCTCGCATTATCCTGTTAAAATAGGCTGTGCCCACAGCCAGGAAATTAAGGAAGGACAACAGTCTCCAACTACAAGGAGATGTAGCACTTACTGTTTATAGTACCGGCAATGTATATTAGAGGAGTATGAGACTGATATCTAACACCATAATACCCGGTCAGTGTGATGGGGCATAACACATTTGTTCAGCATCCTCTCTCCACGGTGTCTCCAGATTCAAATGCGATCGTTGTGGTGTTGTAGAAAGAAGCGTGACTCGTAAGTAAAGACAATTTTATTCCATTCGGCCTTCCACGTCTTTCTTTCATAGCATCATTGGCGACGGAGGCATCTGTAGTTCTGCGTCAAAGGTTCACGACGCAATGTGTCTGGCGGACAGACCACTCAGTTATAAACTGTTTCGAATGGTACGTGCAGACGCTGGATGATGTGTTACAGACTGAATGTGCTGTGATATGGTTCGTGATATGGCTGAGCGATCCGTCACTGTCGTGCGCACAATTTGCCTGTCATCAAGTGAAGTGGTACATTGAGGTGGATGCGATCGAACACTTCGGTCCGTCATGCCCTCCTGCATCCAATGATCACATATCCGCACTACAGTTGTTTGGTTTCGTCCAACACGACTACTGATTTCCCTGAAAGATAATCCACAATCTCAGTAGGCCACTATCCTTCCTCTGTCGACCTCGGATACTTGATCAAGAAATGATCACTGTTTTTTACAAGGTATAATTGATCGTTTTTCTGAAGAAACCACAAGAAAAACACAATTGCTGAACTTGAAATCGTTGAAATCTCCAAGCCTTAAATGGCGCCACATGTGCGCGTAATGAGCATCTGCGTTTAAATCCTAATCATTTGCATACCTCATCTCCACTTAATGTATGTTATAAATTTCATGTTATTTCTTCATGCTTCCTTCAAGGTGTTTCATTTATGGTGGCCATCAGTGTATTTTGCTTGCGAAAATGTAAAATTTAATATTAGTATTACTTATTGTGTAAATTATATAACATCTCACTTAATTACAAAATTTAAACTGTACACAGTAATAAGTGCTCGTAAAAGCTTAATTTTCTAGTTAAATAAATTTAACATATTTTCGAAACAAAGAACATAATTAACAAAAAGCATTACCGAGTGAATTCAAATATATTAAGACCAATATATTTAAGATCGCGGAAAGTGTCGTAAATAATAATGCATTTGTTTATTGCTTAGCAAACATGTATCCATGAAGCAATTTGATTGAATATTTCATATAAACATGAAAATTCCATCAAATTGCCTCAATAAACGCAAAAGGTGGGAATAGATATCGAATTGAACCTTTCTAGACACAAAAACATTTTTCCGAATGCTCATTATTTAGAAATAGAAACTTCAATGGATTTCAAGAATGTATAGGAATCATATCCACGCAATTTAGAGTCAATATTTTCTAGCTATGTGAAATCGAAAACACGATACTAAAATGCAATGCAGTTTCTTACTCATACTCGTAAATAAACTAAAGTCATTGGCACGATAGCGCATTCGGGCCAAGGCCTACAGTGTCCATAACTGTTTTCAAGACTGGGTCGTGAAGCATATGCCACAGTTAGGTGGGCAGCCTAACGTGAGACCCCCAGTGTTTTGCTCAAAAGCATGCTTAGTACTCAGTTTATTGACCCATTGAAGGGATGAAAGGCTGAGTCGACCTTGCCCAACCCGAGGGATCGACCCTCGGACCTATTCCATGGAGACGTGAAACGCTACACCTGGCTTCTAGCCTTTTAATTATTATATAACAATTTAACTAATAACATAACTATGCATAACTAAATAATATAATATTTATGGAATAGTTACTTATAATAAATACTTTAATAGTTTTATGTGTGGAAGATTCCATTATTAGCATAACAAAACTAAATCTCCTTGATACTAGGTCATGATTTAGAAATATCAAAACACATAAATTATTAATTTATATAGAGTCCATGCATAAACTCACATAATTCTTTTTCCAGGACAATGCGGACACCGAGTTTAAATTCGCCCGGACGAAGTTGTGGATGCACTTCCTGGAGGAGTCCACAGCTCTGCCCAGTCCCTTCAATCTCTTGCCGACCATGAACGCTTTCGTCTTTTGCTTAAATTACGGCAAAGCTCTCTCCCACAACTTGCCAGGAGCGACAGCCAAGTTCTCTTTTAGGGTACTTTTCAATCCACTTACAATTTAGAACACTCAGTCTTTGTTTCTATTTTTAATTTCTCGCAATAATTAGAAATCCGTTGCTGATCAGCATAATATACTATATTTATTTAATCGTAGGCTATGTCTGCTACGTATTTGATAATAACAATATATGCTGAGGCGCAGGCTAAAATAATAGATAAATCTCTGTAGAAATTAAGGTGCGTTTTCCTTGCTCAGAAAATGTTAACCAGGCTGGGATTTTCAATTTGTAGTTATACCATATTGCAAGGGCCGATTCAGCGTTTGGAGAGTCGTAAAAGATCTTTATAGGGTTATTTTGAAGAAGAATTAGAAAGAGAAATTATTTTTAAGAGAAATCTGAAGATTCTGAAGAGAAATTAGGCGTGATAATGTAGGATGTAAGTTAAACATTCTCGATGTCCTCTTGTTCCGGTCTGAAATGTTCTCTTTTGGAATTGATCACAAAGATATTATCACACAATTATGAATGACCAAAAAGCTTTTTTAAAAACCTATTTTCTCTACAATAATTAAACTTCTCTAGATGATTGAATTGTAAGTAAGCAACTGGATGCTTATTGATTTTCCCATCACCCGGGATCAAAATAATAAAATTCAAAATATCTCAGCAGTGAATCATCAATATAATAGTAAAAAAAGCATAATTTGATATGAAAAATGTAATTTATAAAAAGATTAATTAAACAGAAAGACAACTTAAAACTGGTCGAACTTCTTGTTCCTTTTCTTTATATAATTTGGAGAAATATGATATTATCCTATTTTCTTAATATAATACATTTTCTGTCTTATTTACTTAGTGCTATCTGTTGCTGCTTTGTTAGCAGTAAAGTTTCCTTAGTAGCTATAGCGTTCTCAAGAATTTAATTGAACCAAACCGCAAAACACCATAGCACGATATTATAAAGAAAGTACTATATTGCTGTTCACTATTTTTTTTTACTGAAAAATAAAGTAATAATAGTTTTATCACGTTATATATATATATATATATAATACAAGTTGGTGAAAACTTTAGTATTGATGCCTTTACTATCAAATCATAAAACCTTGAATCACCATCCGTTGAGGCACGATCGAAAATTTAACTTATTTGCTTCTTATTTAAACTATTATACTTTTATACAAGCGCAAACAATATACTAATGATTCGAATGAAACAACTCAACTATTATTATAAGCAAGAATGAAAGAATATAAAGTATGAATAATAGAATATTCACACCTCTCAAAACTAATAATTGTGATCCGTAGCCCAGAGCGATCAGTTCCACTATTGAAGAGTGAAAGGAGGTTAGCGTACCGAAGGAAGAGATTAAAACCATGTACTACATTCAACAACGCCTTTTTCTGGTGCTAGAGTATCACAGCTTAAAAGAAAGTCCTACGGCAACAATACGCAGTTTTCAAGCACGATTTAATGTACCAAAAGGAACCGATGCGAAAACCATTCGTACGCTCTTCACCAAATTTCAACGAACAGGCAGCGTAACTGATGATCTAGTGGGGAATGTGGGCCGCAAGCAAATTGCAGTTACGCCTGAAAATGTCACCAGTTTCTGGAATTATTCAGCAAAATCCAATGTCATCCGTCCGTAGAATTGTATCTGAGATTGTGGTTTGAAGCGTTCCAGCACGCAGAAAATACTGAGAAAGAGCCTACACATGTTTCCATTCAAAATTCAAACTCACCAGGCCATACCCGTACGAGCTGTGCAACAAAGGATTGACTTCGCTAATCAGGTGCTCACAATGAGTGATGGCGAAAGATTTGATGTTGGCTGCATCTGGTTTACAGATGAAGCACACTTCCACGTGAATGCATTCGTGAATAAACAGAACTGGCGATTTTAGGGTTCCGAAAATTCATATTGGTGTGAAGCGAAACCCCTGTATTCTCCTAAAGTGTTACTGTGTGAGCTGCAGTTTGCAGCAGAGGCATTATTGGCTCTTTTTTCATTCGAGAAACGGTCACTAGTGAACGTTACGTTGCAATTATAGAACAATTTATCGCCGCACAGCAAGGTTTAGAGGAACGACCACGTACTGAATGGTTTATGCAAGATGGAGCCCAACCACATCGTACCGAGCAAGTGTTTCGCTTTATTGATGAATACTTCGAGAATCGAGTCATTGCTTTGGAATATCCCAAATTTACTGGTGCAGGCATGGATTGGCCTCCATATTCTCCGGATTTGACTCCCTATGACTATTTTTTATGGGGCACATTGAACCGAAGCATTCCGCCACGCTGGACGAGCTTGAATCGGCGATCTGCGTGGCATGTGAATCCATTTCTGTTGAGACACTACGAAATATGACGGTAAATTTCATTCTTCGTTTGCGCCACCTCTGTAGTGCCAATGGTGAACATTTTGATAACATTGTGATGTGATTTTTTTGCAAAGAATGTTTTCATACGATTATTTCATTTATGTACGCTGATATGAGCTGTACAGCGTACAGCGACATCTGTTAGCAGCTTTTGTAACTGTCATTTCAAACTTCTGTATAAAATTCTTACAGCTTTCACAATAAACATACCGTTTTACTGCATTCTCTATCGATCTTTGTTTTCGAGATATTTAATTTTGAAATCAGTGAGTCCTTTTCTGGACACCCTATATATTGTAGGCGTATAATTAATCTAAACAATTTTTAAATAGCAAATTAATGAGACACAAATTATAAAATTTTATGAATGACAATTTTTAATTACAATGTCTGTCGTACGCACTAAACATATATTAAAAGTAAACAAAATTTCATTTAAATTTTAAATGTATGTATTACAAAGTATATATAAAATGATTAAATTTTTATTTTATAGAAATCAATGTAGGAGAAAAATATTAATACATTTCTTTAGATTTTCATTTGAATTAAATTTTTAATGTTTCATTTAGACTAACGTATAATAATAGCAATTGCTATTGCCAAATGTTTGTAGTAATATATTTTATAATTTTATATATATAGAGATGCTTTTACATAGAATATAAAAGCGAAAAAGAAGTGGATGAACTTTCCTACCAGGTAAGAAATATTTCTCATCACTAAAAATATATTTATTAAGGGCGTTTTAGTTTCCACTCTAATTTCAAACTTAGCTCCAACTTAATCCAGATTTTCTTTTTAAAGTTGACTGTAAATTGTAAACTGTCTCAATAATCAAACTGTAATAAATAACTGTCTCAATCTTTGTCCAAGATGAGAATCGAACCTATGAACTGCTAAAGATGACTTTGCAGAATATTAAGTTAAAAATTTGTATATTGTGTTTTAATGTTTAAGAAATAAAAAAGTTTAATTATCAATTTTTAGGAATCAAAAATTACTTAATAATTATTTTTTTTCTATTTCTAAGTATTTAAAATAATTTCTTGAAATTAATTTTTGAGATTAATAATTAATTTCATTAGAGCTGATAACTACAATATCTCGATGCATTATGTGGCATGTGATTGACGTCACATGTGTGATTTGTAATACAATATAAAAACAAAAAATATTTACAAATCTATAATATTAATTAAATAAAGAAGTAATTTATGTATGCAAACCATACATTTATTTTGTTCAAAAGTGGTATTTTATGGCGTGAAACAGATTTTAATAAAAAGTTAAATAATCCAGTTTAATATTTTATAAATACAAAATCATTTTTATTCTCTCTCTCTCTCGTTTGTTTATTAGAATTAAAGTTGTAGATAGCTTTCTCAAAAATTAGGTATATGTGTTTGTATTTGCATTTACATATTATTAGAGTTGCGAAGATATATATATATATATATATATATATATATATATATATATATATATATATATATATATATATATATATATTAGAAATTAACTATAAATGCATCGTAAAGTATAATTTGAGACGATTCCACTTTGTATCTCACAATGATCGAGTGATGAAACTGTAGATTAATCTGATACATCTCCATTTTTCCCATAAAAGTACACCTACGCATAAAGCCTCGATTTATCAATATGCAGACTTCCTCAACATTATGCTTTTTTTCTTTTTATTGGATTGAAATTATTACTGTTTAAAACAGGTTTGACACATCTTTTACAGTTACTTTCTTTCATGCGACTTATCACAATTACTTTCTGTTTTGTTAATGCCTGGTTCAGTTTTATAGCACAATGTCCGGAAAAGGCTTATCTGCGCCAAGACATGGATTTTGCACTGCTCTGTTAATACGACTATTCATGATCAAAATTATCCTCTCCAAAATTCACTTTTCTTTTGTGGTAAAGGAAAACGTGAAATTTAATAGTCAATACAAAGAGAATATCATCACTATTCTAATTTAGAATATTGCCTTTGAGTTTGTTGTTTAACCGGCGGCTAAAAAGTTAATAAGAAAAATTAATGCAACATGGAACGATTGAACTTCTTCTACACAGTTAGGTCTTTCAAATGGAAACTATAGATGTCTATTTAACACTGAACAATGCACATACTCTTAGAATAAAATAGAGCAGAAGGACATGAAAGAGACGACAAGCAAACGAAGCAGCAACCGAGCCATACTATCGAATTTCTGTCATCCCAAAGCTCAAAATTATGTAAACACTGTCACCAATTAAAATTCTTTGCTCTTTGGTAAGAATTCTTAGAAGTATAAAAGCAAGCATGATACTTTTTTACGACTAAAGCTCCATAGATCACTGTTAAGTAACAATTCATGAATTAATCTAACACTGTTCATGGACTATTTGCCACCTTCTACAATAGACTTGAAAATGTGACATACATTTATGCTCTTGTGACAAGCAGGAAACTCTACAACTGTATCTAATAGAGTGCCGAATTGCAATGAAATACTACATTAGATGTACCAACAACATACCTATTACACACCTCTTCAAATTTCACATCAATCACAGGCATCAATGCAGAAAATTATCCAAACTGACAAAATTCTGATTTTTATGATCTTGGGGGTACATTATAGCACAATGAGCATCGAAATAACGACAACAGTCCACATCAAGAAATACGGAGAAATTTTACCAAAGGACTTACAAAGTTTGAAATAACATAGCTTTTTTAAGAAATATATATATATTAATTTCCATTAATTTATAAGCAACTATATATAAAATTTCATCGGTCTAAATAATATCAAAAAAATATTTGGGCTTTTAAGAGGCAACCATTTTTACAAAATGTTACCTCTGTGTCTAGTTCAGGACGGAAAGTACATGCTAGGTAATTTTAGGTACATTTAAAACGTCTGCCTCCTCAGTCCATCATCGTCTTTAAACATTTTGAGAATAAAGTAAATAAGAATTCTGTAAAGGATATTCAGAACTGGTGACGACCCCGTTGTTAGTACACGATTCAAAATTCTGAGATATAAGTAACGGTATCATTGGGGAAGAAATCAAATGGAAAGAAGCGCATTTAAATAACCAAACAAATTTAATGAAGCAATCTTCTCAGGAATATGTGTAAAAGATCCACATCGTACAAATATTGGGAAATACAGGCTATAGTTGTAAATTGAAAGCTCAAAATTCAGCGTACGAATCTTAAAATTCTGAAGCAAACTTTCACGTGGTAAATTCTTTAAAACTAATTCGAATGAAGCGATTTAAGTAAATTATTTTAAAATCAAATATTTGAAAAAAAGTATTTTAATGTATACACAGAATAAAAATTTATAAAGTCTTCTCGTAAACTTAAGTAAATTAATATAACTAAAATTATTTTAGTATTTTAATTTTCTTTTAATTCTTACAGACCTTAATGTCAAACCTTGTGCAAAGGTATTTTAATGCCAAGGAACAAGAAAATTCTGAATGAAATTTTTTTAAATTTTATTGAATCTCAAGAAACTATTTATTTTAATATTTTATGCGCAATCATAAAATATGAACTTATATTTATATATTACCTTATTTGAAATTATGCTTTGTGAAGCAAGGATTATGTAAAGGATATTTATAATAAATGTATTTTTGAGTCTCCTTCTCTCTCATCTGATTTATTCATTAAACCCATCATTATTAAAGGCAGTGAACTAGCATAAGATCTGCTAGTTCATTGTCTTTAATAATGAGAATAATAAAAGAGGCGGGACTATGCTAGTGACAGAAAAGCATTATATTCGATTTTGATTTAATAAAGACCTTTTTACAAGTAAGATCTATTTATGATAACTATCTAAGGTTTGTTGCTGCTTTTCTTAGCTGGTACGGAGCAGAAGTGTGATGAGGAAGCTGTACCAGGTGAGGTGTCAACAGTTTCATTACTTAATCTACGATACTTTGTAATTTGAAATGACAAACCATCCATTTATAGCACAACTCATTGCATCATATATTGTTACCAACAGATTTTGGCCCATTTTTAGTATAAAACAGGGTTCAAATACGAGTTCAAATAATTGCAGAAAAGGGGGTTTTACGACCGGTACACTGAACACGCAATTCAGTACAAATGTTATGCATATAAAAGTGTCAGGAACAAAACATCGCAGGTGACGTGAGCTTACTCAAAACGCATGGAGATGGCGCGCCCATCTCAATATTGCAACGTAACGAAGAACCTAGACTCAATTAAAGATATGCTGATATGCTCCTGCGTCTCTGTTCTTTTTATTGTAGTCTAGAGCTAATTCAAGTGCACTTGAGCATTGGCTGGAAATACACATGAGTTCTTCATTAAAATATGGGTAGATGAAATCACTTGGATAATTCAACATACGAAGAAGAAAGATCAGAAGGCTGAAAGAGGATTGTGATGTGACAATTACAGCTAAAGAGCTCGGGATTAAAAAAAATAAAAGTTTCACACTTTTGGAAGACCATCCAAAACATAGGTACAACTGATAGAAAAGTTGCTAGTGTCCGCCCCATTGAAAGAACTGCTGTGGATGTGCCATATATTGCCCATAGGTGAACAAAGCCTAAAACCAATCATCAAGCGTAATTGCTCAGCAACTATCAGTAGCAATGGGGTAACAGATTTTGCTATGTATTGCATCCGGACAATTTCACAAAAGTGCAAAAGTAGCTTAAGCACTCACTGATATGAACGCTGAGTCCTTTTGTAAATTGGCCATCATCGCCACTGTGTAGAGTAGTTCCTCTTTACGAATGAATCCTTTCAGTGCTTCAAGCGATTCTCTGTGCCAATTTATTTGGAGAAAGGTCGGGATATGGTTTCATCCCAGAGGCATCACGGAAAGAAGCAGATGCGATGATCTTGGAGTAATCATCTGGGTAGATATTGTCCGATCTAAGCTCCAAGTTACTACAAAGATTTTGTAACCTGAGATCGCTATTGTAAGGTGGTGATCCTTGTTTATGATCCTAACAATCAATGTGTGTTTGATTGTAAGGTGTACATTTGCTCCTAAGTACCATCAAAGTAGACTTTGTTTTTATGGGTCGACTACTGGTGTTGCTCAGCAACCACTGTAAAGAGAGGATATCACTTGAATGGACTGTCTAGCGTACTCCCTTCATTTATATTCCATGAAACGTATGTGGTATGCTTTGGGAAAGCTTCTTGGTAGCTATTATATCCTCCAGGAAACACCAAACAACTGAAGTAATGTATGCGTGGATTAGTTTAATACACTAATAATACAACAACTTGGCATTTTAACTATTGTATATTAAACATAATTTACAGTAATTACAATTGTAATTACAAAATAGGATTATAAATACAACATTTATATTTCGGAACCGTTAAGGTTCAAAATACGTCTTAAATAGACCGTCTTCTGCTATTATTTAAAATTCTTTTTCTAACAATTGACACCAGTATCGCTGTTGAAGCACTTGATGATGTCATGATGTTGAGTTACGTCATCAGGTACTCCATATCTCACACTTGGCCAGTCAAAACGCTCAGGTTCTCCTGGCGACGAGAGTAATAGCAACTGCAAAATACAAAGAAAGAGAGAAAAGCGCAACCAGCAAGAGAAATAACTAACAAAACAGAATTTTTTTGTTTTCATCTTTCGTCTTAGTGAAAACCAAATGAAGGAGTCACGTCGTTCAATGTTGTGAAGATTCGTCTAAACTTCTTGAATGTTCCTCGTAAACTGTTTGATTTATCGTCTTCTTCTGTCTTTTTCATTCTCACTTGCTCACATTTTCCTTCCATCATGCTTATTTTTATCATATGCAAATGTATCACAAACATCTTGACACAAATAATTTCGCACAAGAAAAAATATAGAAATGGATATACTAATACTTAAAATAATGCAAAGGAAAAAGTTATGTATGAAAGAAAATTTCTTCGAGAATAACGATGTGTATAGGAATAGTACAGCAATAGACACAAGATGATAGTTTGATAAAAATTATTTAAATCTTTGAGCAAGGTTTCATTAAATCTTCAGAAGAATATGTTACATTGGGACCTTCATGATTACAAACTTTTTCTACATCATATCTGTCATTACCTTTTACAAATTTAGTTTTGTAAGGTCCAAAATATTTCAGCTTAAGTTTTAAACCTGGTCCGAACTGTGTTCTTTGGATAGCGTCTACATCACCAACTTGATATATTTTGGAAGGTTTTCTCCGTTTATATATATTTATATCAAAATAACATTTGCTTTGTGTTTGATATTGTTTGTTATCATGTACTGCATATTGAAGATGTTCTTCTTCCCGTAGTTGCTTAATGTGAATGTCACCTCCACTTCGCATTTTAATGACAAGAATTAATTCAACTGGTGAGAATTTTGTTGTTTGTGAGGCAGTACTGTTCATCATGCGTTGGACATTAGGACACATGTTTATTCCATAGATAATTACTTAAAACTGAAATTATGGTTTGATACATACTTTCAATTTGTCCATTTCTGGTGGTACTTCACACAATCGTGATAAGTAGGTGCTCAATACTTTTTTCATTACAATAAGAAAGAAATTCTTGGGAGGTAAAAGCTGATCCCTTATCTGAGATTATTTGACGAGGGTTACCAAAAAATTGCTTGCTGCAACTTTAGCTTATCTAATGCATTTTGTGCAAAGGTAGATTTAGCAGGATATATCCAAATAAATTTTATAAAAGCGTCCACTACAGAAAATAAGTGTTTGTAATTTTTGTTTGTAGATGGCAAAATTCCTAAAAAGTCAATGTGATATATGTATCGAGAGGAGTATCACCTTTTGTGATTGGATAGAGGAATCCTTCAGGTTTACCTGATTTTTCGGAAGATAAGATGCATGTGATGCAATTGGCGATGAAAGTTTGGGTTGACTTATCTAAATTTGGAATATAATAGTCTCGTTTAATAATTTCTGTAGTCTTTTGTACTGAAAAATGACCTTTAGAATGCGCATGTGGAATTAATTGATTGCACATGGTGTGTGGAACGACTAAAAATTTTAGATCTTTAATCATTTTGTATAAAATGTCGTTTTTAACTTTAAAATCAGAATTAAGTAATTTTTTGATTGCGCTTTTCATATTTATGATAAATTCGTCGGTAGATTGCGACTTTATTATCTTCTGTGTAATATCATCAGGAGCAATAACCCTAACAGGGTAACGACTTAAAGCATTAATATGTTGCATTTGCTTACCTGACCTATGAGAAATTACATAGTCGAAGTCTAGTAACAAAAGAACCCATCGCGCGATTTTTGCACTTAATTCAGCTTTATCCATTGTTTTTTGAAAAGCCATACAGTCTGTTACTATTTTAAATTTAGTTCCGTGTTTACGCGGAATTTTTAACGAGCTTCTACAACAGCGAGTACTTCCAGTTCATAACTGTGTAGTTTTTCTTCCTGGGAAAATGATTTTCTGCTCATATACAAAATTGGAGTAGAGTTCCCATTATCGGATTTTTGTAGGAGAGCTGCGGTAAATCCAAGTTTAGAATCATCTGCGTGTACTTCTAATTCCGAACCTGGCACAAATAAATGCAAAACAAGATGTTTTGTATGTAATTCCATTAATTTGAAAGATGCCATCTTTTCGGAACCGACAAAAAAAATTGGCAGGCTTTCGTAGTACGTCACTTAGATGTCTGGCAACTGGTTCAAGGAATTTAATTACTGCTTTAATTTTTGATGGCGATGAATAAATAGTATTGTTTTCTATATCATGGCTTAAAAATTCAATTTTTCCTTACAAAAATTGGTATTTCTTAAAATTAATATTTAGTATCTAATTTGATGTAATTTCGAGTACACGTTTCAATTTAATAAGTCCCTCTTCTCCAGTTTTAGACGGTATGATGAAATAAGCCATGTACGTAATTAAAGTACCATCTGCTATTAATTCTATGAAAACACGAGATCTGTAGAAAGTGGCTGGGCAAATTGTTAAACCAAATGGAGCTTTAAGGTACCCGAACAAGTTGGAAACGTCAATTTCGGCCCAAAATGTTGAATTAATTTTATTCTTTCTTTAAATAAGGAATTTAAATAGCTTTCCAAAACAGGTTTGTTTTTGTCCCTACGTTCATTTGATTCCAAGATATACAGGATTTTATAAAGAATTGGAAACCAAAAGTGGACATTTAAAGCACAGGAACTGGCGTTTAAAGGACCAGAATGATTTTAAAATTTAGTTTAAACAATGTTTAATTTTCAAATATGAATTTAGTAAGAAATTAACCCTTTGCGGTTCAGTGTTTCAGGTGATGGAGCATTAAACTTTAAATTGTTACCAAATCGCTGCATTTTATGATAAAAAGGTGAAATTTGGCTTAAAATGTTCTTTATACTCTCTTTTTCGATAATAGATGGCAGCACTACATAACACGATCAATAATTTTCAATTATAGCAGGTTATTTAAACCACTTTATTTTGAAGGAATATTTCCGAATTTTTTTTCTTATACAAAAATAATTGTTTGAAAAGAAATTTCTATGTTATTTTGTTGCCTGTAACTTGTACTATTGATTCTATATTACTTTAAATTTTTTACCCATAAAATATACGCAGAATTATCTGATAAATTTAGGTGTTCCATCACCTGAAACAATGGGAAGCAACGGCCCTTTTCCTTCCCGCGATTTATTTTTCTCTTTTCTGGGGTGTAATAAATTAGTGTTAAGGGAATGTACAAGGAAGGATTACTTATATGGATTATATTTCTACAGCCTTATTGGGAAGCTTCAGTGTGGTATAGGAATATATCAGTTATTTCGAATCCTCTCTGGTTAGAGAAGCATTATTTTTATACTCTTGATTTTTCTTTTCGCTGCTATTCATTTTATAATATGGTGTATACATTTTTTTGAATTTATATATTTTTAGTTGACATTTTTCAAATAAAGTTTTAATTTCTAGTTAATTTTTTTTTAATTTGCTAATTACAAATAAATGGCACGTTGATGTCTTACTCCTTCTGAACCAATAAAAATGCTTCAAAAATTGTCCTCTATTAGTGAATCAGAACATTTATATAGTGATAGTGATACAGAGAAATATGTTCTTAAACCACTTGATCAGTCTCAGTCTAATAATGTGTCGGATGCCAGTGAAAATGATGGTGATGATTTATCTCAACCATTCTCCTCTAGGCAGCCCCAAAACCTTATTCGGATTACTAAAAATATTGTACAGAAATCTTTATTTTATAATTTCATTTAGTATTATTTCTTGGAGTAGAGTAGCATGCCTTCTTGTGATGCACCCTGGACCACGCTAAATCTGCTATGCAAGTGTAATGCATCGTTTTTTCATTCATATACAAAAATATTTACGAGTATATGGGCTTCACTGCAATGCTTGCTTTTAATGACCTTTGCAGCACAGTGTTCCATGTGATGGAACACCTACAAAATCGAAATGGTACATGCAATCTTTACAAAATTTTTACTGTATACTCATATAGGCCTAAATAGACAACCTACAAATTTTTTGTTAATATTTCAATTTTAAAAGTTTGTGCGCCTGAAAGGGTCAAAAGATACATAATTACTTTTCCGGAAATGAATCAGCAAATCAAATAAAAAGTTAATCAACAAATACGAGAATTTCTTATAAAGACAGAATACTTTAATCTATAAACGTGATTTTTTTCAGATCTGGTTTTGTCTATAATTTGCACACTTCAAAAATGGTAACTCAAAATATTTTCATAATATCACTATGAAATTTATAATGAGCTTGATCTGTATATTGTTTTCTAGAGAATATACTAAAAGAATTTTAATCTCTTAAATATTTCCCAAATTATGGCCTGTTATTCGAATAATAGCATAGAAAATTTGGCTAAAATTTCAGTATAACTATTCATTTCGCCGTAATTTTTTTATTTTTTAACAAAAACTTAAAATTTTAGTGCATGCTCTAGGTAACAACATATAGATTCTTTGGTATTAATTTTTTTTCAAATATATTTAAAAGTTTTTAATGTAACATTCTTTAAGTTTTTTTTAAAAAAATGCTTAAAATTGTATACATATTTAACATTTCTGAAGAATAATATTGGCATCTATAAAATATTAATAGCTCAATATTAATATTTCCTAAAACTAAATAAGAAAAATGAATAGAATGCATATATATGAAGTGTATTTCAAAAAAATTGCTCTGAACGTTTTCGGGTACCTTAAGGAATTCATTTGTCCGCTATGGGTAATAAAATCAGGGTATTTGGTACAATTTGGGTCATTATCCACATGAAAGAAATCATTTTTTAATTCAATGAATGTTCCTCGTAAACTGTTTGATTTATCGTCTTCTTCTGTCTTTTCATTCTCACTTGCTCACATTTTCCTTCCATCATGCTTATTTTTATCATATACAAATGTATCACAAACATCTTGATTATAATACACAAATAATTTCGCACAAGAAAAAATATAGAAATGGATATACTAATACTTAAAATAATGCAAAGGAAAAAGTTATGTATGAAAGAAAATTTCTTCGAGAATAACGATGTGTATAGGAATAGTACAGCAATAGACACAATACATATTATACACACAAGATAATAGTTTGATAAAAAAATTATTTACATCTATGACCAAGGTTTCATTAAATCTTCAGAAGAAGATGTTACATTGGGACCTTCATGATTACAAACTTTTTCTACATCATATCTGTCATTACCTTTTACAAATTTAGTTTTGTAAGGTCCAAAATATTTCAGCTTAAGTTTTAAACCTGGTCCGAACTGTGTTCTTTGGATAGCGTCTACATCACCAACTTGATATATTTTGGAAGGTTTTCTCCGTTTATATATATTTATATCAAAATAACATTTGCTTTGTGTTTGATATTGTTTGTTATCATGTACTGCATATTGAAGATGTTCTTCTTCCCGTAGTTGCTTAATGTGAATGTCACCTCCACTTCGCATTTTAATGACAAGAATTAATTCAACTGGTGAGAATTTTGTTGTTTGTGAGGCAGTACTGTTCATCATGCGTTGGACATTAGGACACATGTTTATACCAGTTTGTGCGTTCTTCCATAGATAATTAGTTAAAACTGAAATAATGGTTTGATACATACTTTCAATTTGTCCATTTCTGGTGGTACTTCACACAATCGTGATAAGTAGGTGCTCAATACTTTTTTCATTACAATAAGAAAAAAATTCTTGGGAGGTAAAAGCTGATCCCTTATCTGAGATTATTTGACGAGGGTTACCAAAAAATTGCTTGCTGCAACTTTAGCTTATCTAACGCATTTTGTGCAAAGGTAGATTTAGCAGGATATATCCAAATAAATTTTATAAAAGCGTCCACTACAAAAAATAATAGTTTGTAATTTTTGTTTGTAAATGGCAAAATTCCTAAAAAGTCAATGTGATATATGTATCGAGAGGAGTATCACCTTTTGTGATTGGATAGAGGAATCCTTCAGATTTACCTGATTTTTCGGAAGATAAGATGCATGTGATGCAATTGGCGATGAAAGTTTGGGTTAATTTATCTAAATTTGGAATATAATAGTCTCGTTTAATAATTTCTGTAGTCTTTTGTACTGAAAAATGACCTTTAGAATGCGCATGTGGAATTAATTGATTGCACATGGTTTGTGGAACGACTAAAAGTTTTAGATCTTTAATCATTTTGTATAAAATGTCGTTTTTAACTTTAAAATCAGAATTAAGTATTTTTTTTATTGCGCTTTTCATATTTATGATAAATTCGTCGGTAGATTGCGACTTTATTATCTTCTGTGTAATATCATCAGGAGCAATAACCCTTACAGGGTAACGACTTAAAGCATTAATATGTTGCATTTGCTTACCTGACCTATGAGAAATTACATAGTCGAAGTCTAGTAACAAAAGAACTCATTGCGCGATTTTTGCGCTTAATTCAGCTTTATCCATTGTCTTTTGAAAAGCTATACAGTCTGTTACTATTTTAAATTTAGTTCCGTGTTTACGCGGAATTTTTAACGAGCTTCTACAACAGCGAGTACTTCCAGTTCATAAGTGTGTAGTTTTTCTTCCTGGGAAAATGATTTTCTGCTCATATACAAAATTGGAGTAGAGTTCCCATTATCAGATTTTTGTAGGAGAGCTGCGGTAAATCCAAGTTTAGATGCATCTGCGTGTACTTCTAATTCCGAACCTGGCACAAATAAATGCAAAACAAGATGTTTTGTATGTAATTCCATTAATTTGAAAGATGCCATCTTTTCGGAACCGACAAAAAAAATTGGCAGGCTTTCGTAATACGTCACTTAGATGTCTGGCAACTGGTTCAGGGAATTTAATTACTGCTTTAATTTTTGATGGCGATGAATAAATAGTATTGTTTTCTATATCATGGCTTAAAAATTCAATTTTTCCTTACAAAAATTGGTATTTCTTAAAATTAATATTTAGTATATAATTTGATGTAATTTCGAGTGCACGTTTCAATTTAATAAGTCCCTCTTCTCCAGTTTTAGACGGTATGATGGAATAAGCCATGTATGTAATTAAAGTACCATCTGCTATTAATTCTATGAAAACACGAGATCTGTAGAAAGTGGCTGGGCAAATTGTTAAACCAAATGGAGCTTTAAGGTACCCGAACAAGTTGGAAACGTCAATTTCGGCCCAAAATGTTGAATTAACTTTATTCTTTCTTTAAATAAGGAATTTAAATAGCTTTCCAAAACAGGTTTGTTTTTTGTCTCTACGTTCATTTGATTCCAAGATATACAGGATTTTATAAAGAATTGGAAACCAAAAGTGGACATTTAAAGCACAGGAATTGGCGTTTAAAGGACCAGAATGATTTTAAAATTTAGTTTAAACAATGTTTAATTTTCAAATATGAATTTAGTAAGAAATTAACCCTTTGCGGTTCAGTGTTTCAGGTGATGGAGCATTAAACTTTAAATTGTTACCAAATCGCTGCATTTTATGATAAAAAGGTGAAATTTGGCTTAAAATGTTCTTTATACTCTCTTTTTCGATAATAGATGGCAGCACTACATAACACGATCAATAATTTTCAATTATAGCAGGTTATTTAAACCACTTTATTTTGAAGGAATATTTCGGAATTTTTTTTCTTATACAAAAATAATTGTTTGAAAAGAAATTTCTATTGTATTTTGTTGCCTGTAACTTGTACTATTGATTCTATATTACTTTAAATTTTTTACCCATAAAATATACGCAGAATTATCTGATAAATTTAGGTGTTCCATCACCTGAAACAATGGGAAGCAACGGCCCTTTTCCTTCCCGCGATTTATTTTTCTCTTTTCTGGGGTGTAATAAATTAGTGTTAAGGGAATGTACAAGGAAGGATTACTTATATGGATTATATTTCTACAGCCTTATTGGGAAGCTTCAGTGTGGTATATCAGTTATTTCGAATCCTCTCTGGTTAGA
Source organism: Latrodectus elegans (assembly GCA_030067965.1). Lineage (NCBI taxonomy): Eukaryota > Metazoa > Arthropoda > Arachnida > Araneae > Theridiidae > Latrodectus > Latrodectus elegans. The sequence continues at coordinate 85,260,047 of CM057811.1, forward strand.
GAAGCATTATTTTTATACTCTTGATTTTTCTTTTCGCTGCTATTCATTTTATAATATGGTGTATACATTTTTTTGAATTTATATATTTTTAGTTGACATTTTTCAAATAAAGTTTTAATTTCTAGTTAATTTTTTTTTAATTTGCTAATTACAAATAAATGGCACGTTGATGTCTTACTCCTTCTGAACCAATAAAAATGCTTCAAAAATTGTCCTCTATTAGTGAATCAGAACATTTATATAGTGATAGTGATACAGAGAAATATGTTCTTAAACCACTTGATCAGTCTCAGTCTAATAATGTGTCGGATGCCAGTGAAAATGATGGTGATGATTTATCTCAACCATTCTCCTCTAGGCAGCCCCAAAACCTTATTCGGATTACTAAAAATATTGTACAGAAATCTTTATTTTATAATTTCATTTAGTATTATTTCTTGGAGTAGAGTAGCATGCCTTCTTGTGATGCACCCTGGACCACGCTAAATCTGCTATGCAAGTGTAATGCATCGTTTTTTCATTCATATACAAAAATATTTACGAGTATATGGGCTTCACTACAATGCTTGCTTTTAATGACCTTTGCAGCACAGTGTTCCATGTGATGGAACACCTACAAAATCGAAATGGTACATGCAATCTTTACAAAATTTTTACTGTATACTCATATAGGCCTAAATAGACAACCTACAAATTTTTTGTTAATATTTCAATTTTAAAAGTTAGTGCGCCTGAAAGGGTCAAAAGATACATAATTACTTTTCCGGAAATGAATCAGCAAATCAAATAAAAAGTTAATCAACAAATACGAGAATTTCTTATAAAGACAGAATACTTTAATCTATAAACGTGATTTTTTCAGATCTGGTTTTGTCTATAATTTGCACGCTTCAAAAATGGTAACTCAAAATATTTTCATAATATCACTATGAAATTTATAATGAGCTTGATCTGTATATTGTTTTCTAGAAAATATACTAAAAGAATTTTAATCTCTTAAATATTTCCCAAATTATGGCCTGTTATTCGAATAATAGCATAGAAAATTTGGCTAAAATTTCAGTATAACTATTCATTTCGCCGTAATTTTTTTATTTTTTAACAAAAACTTAAAATTTTAGTGCATGCTCTAGGTAACAACATATAGATTCTTTGGTATTAATTTTTTTTTCAAATATATTTAAAAGTTTTTAATGTAACATTCTTTAAGTTTTTTTAAAAAAAAATGCTTAAAATTGTATACATATTTAACATTTCTGAAGAATAATATTGGCATCTATAAAATATTAATAGCTCAATATTAATATTTCCTAAAATTAAATAAGAAAAATGAATAGAATGCATATATATGCAGTGTATTTCAAAAAAATTGCTCTGAACGTTTTCGGGTACCTTAAGGAATTCATTTGTCCGCTATGGGTAATAAAATCAGGGTATTTGGTACAATTTGGGTCATTATCCACATGAAAGAAATCATTTTTTAATTCAATAGAAGTGAATAACTTTGCACTTTTTAACTGATCTAATATATCATCAATGAGAAGTAATGGATACGATTAATAATTTTCTTATTATCTTTAATTATTCTTATGATCTTTAATTATTCTACGAAAATCAATACATAAACATGCAAAATTATCTTTCTTTTTTTTTACCAAAACAGTTGGACCAGCATATTCACTGCAAGAAGATTTAATTATTCCATCTTTTAACCAATTATTGATTTGTATGGATACGAATTCTTTTTCTGGTATTGACATTCGACGTGCTCAATAGAGAACTGCAATATCATCTTTTAAAATAATAGAGACATTTTCAACTGTTTTTCGGGTCTTATTGGGATTTTATGTATATATATATATATATATATATATATATATATATATATATATATATATATATATATTATATATATAATCACAATATCAGATTTAAATCAATGTCTGATGTGTTGTCAACAACATTAACTAAATTCACGAAATAATTATTATTTTCTTTTTTACGTAAAGAAATACCATCTTTATTGACTGTTAGTGTTCCTTGAGTAATTATATCTGAACCGATAATTAAGGGTAAACTCCTCATCTGATAATGAGGAATAACATAAACTGTTGTAGCGAAAATATCATTATCGAGTTCTATATTTGTCTGAAATGAACCAAGAGGCTGTACTTTAGTGCTATAAAATTGCTTTATCGTAGGAAGAATCATAATTCCTTGAATAACATAATGAAATAGAGCCATATCATCGAGTTGGAAAATAAGAGCGACTCACCTTGCTTCAAAGTAGAAATCCAAAACAGCGAATACAGGAAAATAAATCGTAACCAAAAACTAGGCCCTCTTCAACTTGTCGACTACTCTGCGGTGGTAGAGGACTTACAGCGGGAATAATAAACTAATCTCTTTAGAACAGTGGTTTCCAATCTTTTTGTACCGCCCCCCCCCCCCTTTAAAAAAACAGTTGGTGTGCCCCCCTTTAAAAAACAAATTGTTGCGTCCCGTTGTGTTAATTTATATAAAAATCAAATTTCATAAATACTCAACTGATATTATAATTCACTTAATGGGCTACAAAATGATGTACAATATTATGTAAAGGTATAATATATTTATTATAAGAAATATCATAACAAAACAGAAAAAGAATAAATAATTAATACTACTTCAACATAAAAATGTAATGCGACGGTTGAGCTTGTTTTTCAGCATAAATTTTCTCAAACCTTGAGAAGAAATTTCGGTTCTCAGTTCCTTTTCAATCACTAAGCGGGATCGATACTTTGTTTTTAAGACAGCTATTGTAGAAAAACCAGTTTCACAGGGGTAAGATGTTACAAATGGTAATAAAACTTCTAAAGCTTTGTTTGTCAGAGTAGGAAAATCGTCCTTTACTCGTAGCTAAAACATAACAATATTATTTGCACCTCGAAACATCTGCTTTAATGTGATATCACTAGATAAGTCAATTATCATTTCCTGCTCTGCTTTCGCGTAAGGCCAAAATCCTCATATTTTTCAATAACAAATGGGTTTCTAATCCATTCATATTTGGACATGTCAAAATTTTTAAAGTACAACGAGAATTGCTACCATAGACTGGTCAAATGATTATTAATAAGAACTTTACTTTCTTCTATTTCATCAGCAAGACAGGTAATTTTAAAAGTGTCAAAGTTATTATTTTTCAAACTTATTATCCACTGTTCCAATTTTTTCATAAATGCAGTAATCTTGTCTTTCTACATAAAAGCATGAGCCCCTTGCATTGATTTATTTAAAATACTGAGTCTTTGAAAAATATCAACTAAATACGCAAGTTTTACAAGGAAGTTCATGTCATAAAACAAGTGTGCTTCATCTCTAATATTATCACTAAGAAATATGGCGATCTCTTCTTTTAGCTCCAACACCATTTGAAGTACTTTGGCACGAGAAAGCCAACGTACCTCACAATAGTGATTAGAAGTTATCTATATTCTGTATCCATGTCATCACACAATTTTGCGAGCAGTCTTCCTCTTAATGGACTATTTTTAATAAAATTTACAACTCTTGTAATAATTTCAAATACTGTTAGTAGATCTTCACCCATATCTCTTGAAACTAGTGATTGTCTATGAATCATGCAATGGGTCCAAACATAACGAGGAGCAACCTCTCGAACTAGTGCCTGTAGACCAGCATTTTTACCTGCCATAGATGGAGCTCCATCTGTGCATAGTAAAACACAGTTCTCCCACAGAATGCCATTTTCATTAAGAAAATTATCAATGATTTTGAAAACTTTCCTTTCTGTAGTATTGCATTCAATAGGTTTACAGAATAACATGTCTTCTCTAACATCAGTTTCTGCAACATATCTTACAGAAGTTATAAAGTGTGCATCGTTAAGAACATCGGTAGCCTCATCTACTTGCAACGCAAAAGAAGATAGTTTTACTTTTTCTATTAATTGATCACAAAGATCATGTCAATAGCTGCAGGTAGCACCAAAGCTTCTCCTATTGAATGAGGTTTTTTGCATTTAGCAATTCTATAAGAAACTTAAGCACGATAATACCCAGGATGTTGCGAGTGCTTATCTTTTGATTCCACCGGTGCTCGGCTCCAAACGCGAAAGCGATATATTTCGTTCTAAGAAGATTATGGATGGGATGTTTTAGCATTTGTATCCGAAAAATTCGCGGCGAGGATTGTGGATTATGTATACTGCTGATTCATTTTTTGAAACCTATTCGACTTTTTTGGTTCGTATTCGAAAATGATATTTTGGAAACAGCTGCATGCCCCCCTTGCAACTGTCTCGCGCACTCCCAGGGGGCGTGCCCCACAGGTTGGATAACACTGCTTTAGAATGCATTTGAAACAAAAATAAGTGGCCAGGGCCACCATGTGGATTAGCTGAATACACTAATAATACATCGAATTGGCATTTTATATAACTATAGAATATTAAACATTATTTATACAGAGTTATTTACAATTATAATTACAAAAAGGGATTATAAATACAACATTTTTATTTCGGAACCGTTAAGATTCAAAATAAGTCTTAACTAAACCGACTTCTATTATCATCTAAAGTTCTTTTTCTAATAACTACTCCCTCTCTCTTATATATATATATATATATATATATATATATATATATATATATATATATATATATATATATATATATATATATATATATATATATATATATATATACACTACTGACCTTTAAATTGCTACACCAAGAAGGCGACATGCTACAGACGTGAAATTTATACGAAAGGAAGAAGGTGCTGTGATATGAAAATGATTAGCTTCTCAGCGCATTCAGACAAAGCAGGTGCCAGTAGTGACACCTACATTGTGTTTAAATGAGAAAATTGTTCAGCGGTTCCTCATACACAAATTGCATTTGAACGTTGTTGCCTGGTGAAAAGTTGTTGTGATGCCTCGTGTAAGAAAGAAAAATGCGTACCAGCACGTTTCTGACTTTGATAAAGATCGAATTGTAGCGTACCGGGATTGCGGTTTATCTTATGGCAGTATTGCTGCTCGCGTCGGTTTAGATCCAATGACTGTTAACAGAATATGGAATCGATGGGTTCAGGACGGTAATACGGAACGCTAGGCGGGATCTCAATGGCCACCTATCACTAGCAGCCGAGAAGACAGGCATATTATCCGCATGGCCGTAATGGATCGTGCAACCACGTCACGAGCCGTGAGTCAAGAAACGGGGTCGTTTGGAAGACAACAAGTGTCTGCACGAACAGTTCCACGACGTTGACAGCAGCATGGACTCTCAGCTCGGAGACCATGGCTGCGGCTTCCCTTGACGCTGCGTCATAGACAAGAGCGCCTTCAATGGTGTGATCAACGACGAACCTGGGCGCACGAATGGCGAGACGTCATCTTTTCAGATGAATCCAGGTTCTGTGTACAACATCATGATGGTCGCATTCGTGTTTGGCGGCATCGTGGTGAACGAACACTGGCAGCGTGCATTCGTCATCGTCATACTGGCCCATCACCTGGCGTGATGGTATGGGGTGCCATTGGATACACGTCTCGGTCACCTCTTGTTCGCATTGACGGTGCTTTGAACAGTGCACGTTACATTTCTGGTGTGTTACGACCCGTGGCTCTACCCTTTATTCGAGCCCTGCGAAACCCTACGTTTCAGCAGGATAATGCCAGACCGCATGTTGCCGGTATTGTACGGACCTTCCTTGATACGGAACATGTTCGGCTGTTGCCCTGTCCAGCATGTTCTCCAGATCTTTCACCAATAGAAAACGTCTGGTTAATGGTTGCCGAGCAACTGGCTCGTCACCAAACGCCAGTCACTACGGTTGATGAACTGTGGCATCGTGTTGAAGCTGCATGGGCATCTGTACCTGTACATGCAATCCAATCTCTGTTTGACTCAATGCCCAGGCGTATAACTGCTGTTATTACTGCCAGAGGTGGTTGTTCTGGGTACTGATTTCTCAGGATATATATATATATATATATATATATATATATATATATATATATATATATATATATATATATATATCCAGCCAAATTTTTTGAAAATTTAATCACTTATTATTTCTAGTATAATATATTTGTCCAATAAATATCATTTTGTTATCTACATTTCTTCCTGGTGTAGCAATTTTAATGGCCAGTAGTGTATATATATATTAACTTTTAACAGCTAATTCTCTATTGAAAAAATTTAAACACTTCAAATGCGTGTGTACTGAACTTTTTTATATTTTATCTATATTTGTTATATTTTATTAGTATTTTTTTATTATTATAGTCTATTATTATTATATTTATTATTATTTATTATTTTATTATATATATAAATATTGATATGATACTTTAATATACATTTATAAATATATTTCATAGTTCACCAATTCCATAATTTTAAGTCTTTGTTTCTTAAAAAAATATTCTTAAAATTTATTGAATTTTTTATTTTATACTTAATTATTAGCTTTTGTATGCTGACTTTGAATGCAGAATAAATTGGAACATTTCAACAAAACCTAGTAACTGGCGTATTCATAACTCTCTTTACACGTACTTTAAATATATATATATATAATAAATTACTACATTTTTCTGCGTGATTAATTTCTTCCGCCATTCAAAATAAATAAAGAAACGAGCTTCAGCGTCATCTACAGCAGATGTTTTAGGACCAGCTACACCAAAAATAAATAATTCCTAACTCAGTGGAGGTGAATTTAAAACACTTAACTGGCCCATCCCTAGTTAATTCGGGCACAAAATTCAGTGGGTTTACCGGCTACCCTAAGTTCCTTGATAGGAGCAACTGGCTTCACTGCAATGCTTTAAGTTCAATCGACAGAATTGACGGATTGCCGTGAAATATTATCTTAGGAACTCATCTACTGATCGGTTAAAATCGAAAGTATTGGGAGATTTTTTTTTTTTTTTTTTTTTTTTTTTTTTTTCTCTCTCTCCCTCCTCCCAGAATCCTATGTTTAAATTAAGCAACAGATTTATAATTACGTTTTATTTTTCTATATTTATTCACATTTAGATTTTGACAGTTAAAGACCATCTAATTATTGCAATTAATTAGCAACATAAAAAAATTTATTTTCTTTAAATGGGCAAATTTAACCGGAAAAGGGATTATCACCCCCCCCCTCCACCTCCGCTTCCTAATTTCTTAAAACATGTTTCGACGCAGATATTTTCCGTATATGTGGTCAGTTTGCCTTTCTGAAATTGTATGTCCGTAAAACTCCAGGGCTAAGGAAAAAGAATGTCTAGAGCTCTAATGCTTCTGAAATCGAACACGGGAAATGCCTGTTGGTGACGTCATCCAGCATAAAGAGAAAATTATCCCGCAATGCTTCATAATCAACCGAATCTGGAATCAATCTGGAATTATTTCGTTGCAGATTCTGCGACGAAATAATTCCAGATTTTTTTCCAATTTTTTTTTTTTACCTTTAAGAGTTTGGCTTTATATTTTAATCACAATAAAAGGAAAATATGCAGATGCGTTAAAAATTAACCAATTTTGATATTATTAGGTCTACCGGAAAGTTCTGTGCATTTTTTGGAATAAAACAAAGTACATTTTTTTCGTAACGTCAATAAACTTTAATAAATAATGTAATTGCCATTACTATTACTGATTTCTTGCCAGCGATAGGGCAATTTGTATTGCTAAATTTTGAAAAATGTTTCATCATTTCATGCAAGCCTGTACTATGCTATGCTGAGCTGAGCCTGTACTTTTGGCATTAAAATTTGTCAAATTTTACTTTATAACGTACAAAACACTGTTTATTTAGAAAAAAATGGTATAGAAATAAAATATAAACTAGCTTACTCAAGGTACCTGCACCAATTTTAGGGGAACTTGGAAATTTGATTTTTATTAAATGTAAATTCTACTTTGTAAAATATAATGAGAATAAACTATAAGAGAATGTTTGTTTGAATACTGTCAATAAACACATAAGGTTACAATCGGAAATAAATGCAGCTTGAGAGCAACATGTGTATGTTTTATACAAAAAGATTCGTAAGTATTTTCTTGAAATATGGAGTGAAGTTTGGTTTTCAATGAGATTGTGAATTGTTTACTTCAAATTTATTGTTATTTTATAAATCTAATATATAACTTACCAAAGAATAAAATGGAATTTTTTTTGGGGGGGGGGGAGGTGACGCGTTTTCATCTTTTACTGTTAAAGAAATGTCAGCTATTATTTTCTAAAATTTTTAGTAGCACGATGTCAGTGTTATATTTACCACCAATCAGCACATAACTAGGGGTGTTCATTGTGCCATTATTCGCAAACACTTTAAATAATATTTTTAATAAAATTGAACGGCTTATATCAAAGTATTATTCGAGACCAGAATAAAACTTTTCGAATTTAAATGTGAGAATATTTGTTTGGTAATTTTCTGTTTCAATGACATTTAATGTCGATAAATTTCAGGTATTTTCGGCTGTAAAAACTGGATCAAATTCATGGGATTTTGGTGAAAATGCTTCTCACTGGAAATAGGTTGCTGAAACAATATTTAAATAATTTTTCAATTATCTCTGAAGTTTAGAAAGTAGACATTATATTTTTTATTTAAATTATTGAATTAGTATATTTTTTTAATGTCGTTAAATAATTGGGGATGAAAACATGACTTTCATCTTAAGGTTTGGCAGAATCTGGTATGAAACTCAAGTTATATAATCGGATATATTTTAATCACAACTTTCATTTTCATCAAAATATACGTGGACATGATAAACGGACGCAAAAACTTTCTAATTATACGAAATTAACAATTAGGTCGTGTGATGGATAATTTGGGAGTAATTTAATTTCAAAATAATTTAATCACAGTTTATTATTTCCATGATCCTGGGTGATGAATTGCGTCAAGGTATTTTCAAGCCAAGATTTATCATCTGGCTTCTATTAGTGGCTCCATAACCCAACGGTGATCGAAGGATTTTTAATACAGGTATGGATGGGAAATTTTAAGGATATGTGTCAACATACCAAGATAGAACTTTAAGAATATTCAGTGAGATCTATAATAAGTCTTTCAAAATCATATGAAAATAATAATTAATTTTATTAATAAAAAAAGTACGGCTGACATGTTTAATGGCGTGAGTATGAAATTACTTCATACATAAAGATTTGGATGGAATCTGCAATTTTTTTTTTAAAAAAAAGAAATAAATGACAGTTTTTTTTAAGCATTTATTATTATTAGTTTTTTCCCTCTCTTATAAATATTAAAATTTTAACAATCTTAAGCTAAACGCCAGACAACCTGCTCTAAATTATTAAATCATCACTCGGCATGAATTTCTTGAGTTATATTGTTCGGGAATTTTTGAAGAAATTTATTTGTTATTTAAATACATAGCAAAATTCAAACCATTCAAAACAAGTCTTTGGAGAAGATTTTGTTTTTGAATGAATGTTTCTGATAAAATATTATTAATTCTAACTCTATATATTTAATATTGTACGAAATTTTCATTGAAGATGAATATATTTCCACCAATATCGTATTCGTGAAAATCTTGGAAAAGACAATGAGGATAAACCATCGAATAGTTTCCAAAAATTTTAAAGAATATGACAATAAAGGCAACCTACACATTGTGATTCATAAATTCAATTAAATGTGTCTTGCAAACTAAGAAACTGGTTAACAGGTTCAAACCATAGAAAATCCAGACTAATTCTAAGTAATGAAATCTCATTGAATGTCATATCATTCTGTAATCACCGAAACCACATTTCAATGATTTTTCTCCTTTCACAGATTATAATTATCTTTTCAATAAAAGTTATAGGTCAATTTTATTTTTTTACTTGAAATCCAATTACGTAGATAAAATAAAATTGAAGACTACTTTATTTTATCCAATAAGTATTTTTAATGGGAAGTCAAGTCTGAGCAATCTGTACACACACACAATGTAAATGTATATAGTAAACAAAAAATTGTCCATTCATCAAATTATACGAGCACTTGATAAACGGATAATTAAATACACATCAGTTTAACTGGAAATAAATGCACAATTTTACACATTTTAAAGGTGTATTTAAAGAATAATGTATACATTATTTTACACACTACTTTTACCAGTAATTTATCTCTTGACAGTTTTAAAACAAAAATTTTCAATCAATTGAATGGATATATTTTTAGTCATTTGTTACTAGGCAGACTAATTTAAAATAACTTGAATTTTTCATGGGAAAAACAAAACAAATCAATATATGTAAAACAATATGTGTGTGACTCTGAATTTTACAATTTATTTTTTAAACAAAAATGTGTGTAATAGTATTATTGGGCATATCATACTAAAATATGAGTTGAATTTACAGTATTAATTTCGGTATATGATATTTATACTGTACATTCCGGATGCAGCGCATTTTTGATGGTCTTAAACTGTACAATTATCTATCTATTTAAGCAAATTAAAGAAATATTTGACACTTTATTTATTATTTGACACAAAATTTTTACTTGTAAATTTTTTCTTTTGTGATAGAAAACAAAACTGTACAATATATTAAGAAATACTGAAGTAAAATTGTGAATTAGATAGAAATGCAAGTAGTTATAATTATCTATATTAATTTTTTAATTATTCGAAGTATCGAAACGACTTAGATTTTGGAAAGTATTTTAATATGAAAACTTTCTTATGAATAATATTCAGCATTAGAAAATATATATTAACAAATATTCTGTTACATGATGTGAATATTGTGCGATAATAAATTTAAAAAATAATTTTTAAGGATAATTACATTTTTAAGTGTGTGAGCATAATTTCCTGTATCTTTTAAAACCGAAAGTAATAAATATATTTGCTAATTCTAAATACAATAAAACTTTTATGCATTAGTTAATTGTGTGATTTCAGAGTAAAAACCAATAATTTTGGAGTAAGAAATCAATGTTCCTCAACCAAACAATAAAATTCTCACAACAGCATAAAATCCAAGAGTCACAGAACCTGTAATTATTGCTGATTTCAGTTAGTTTAGAAAAAACGTTTATGATTTCCAGAGTTATTTTAAAACGGTACTGTGAAACAGAGATTGGTGGGGGTTCCATCACACTTAATAAATAATCTGATATTTTACATTAATTTCAAGAGATGTAAGTTAAATTATATTTTATTCTTCAAACATAAAAATTCACTTCAGAAAATTGATATTTTAGAATTTTAATTTATTTTATCTAATTCTGAAGCCAAAAATATAAACATACTTAAAGATAAAATAAAAATGATTAATAAGTAAGAATTACAAATGCTCAAAAATGTATAAGAAAACAGCTAGCTACCAAAAGCACAAATTTAATCAAAATGTAAACAATAATGTATAGGAATAACAGATTTTCATAAGTCTGAACTACTCAGGAAATTTATAGACTGAAGTTCAGCTACATCGTTGTATGAGCTCACAAGTTTGATTTTTACATCAGGAACCATGTGGAGTGCAGTAATGTGTCGTTGCATGAGCTCACGGGTCTGATTCCACATCAGAGACCCCGTGGAGTGAAGCTCAAGTTCCACTGCATGAGCTCACGGGTCTGATTCCACATCAGGGACCCCGTGGAGTGAGGCTCAAGTTCCGTTGCATGAGCTCACGGGTCTGATTCCACATCAGGGACCCCGTGGAGTGAAGCTCAAGTTCCGCTGCATGAGCTCACGGGTCTGATTCCACATCAGGGACCCCGTGGAGTGAAGCTCAAGTTCCGTTGCATGAGCTCACGGGTCTGATTCCACATCAGGGACCCCGTGGAGTGATGCTCAAGTTCCGTTGCATGAGCTCACGGGTCTGATTCCACATCAGGGACCCCGTGGAGTGAAGCTCAAGATCCGTTGCATGAGCTCACGGGTCTGATTCCACATCAGGGACCCCGTGGAGTGATGCTCAAGTGCCGTTGCATGAGCTCACGGGTCTGATTCCACATCAGGGACCCCGTGGAGTGAAGCTCAAGTGTCGTTGCATGAGCTCACGGGTCTGATTCCACATCAGGGACCCCGTGGAGTGAAGCTCAAGTTCCGTTGTATGAGCTCACGGGTCTTATTCGACATCAGGGACCCCGTGGAGTGAAGCTCAAGTTCCGTTGCATGAGCTCACGGGTCTGATTCGACATCAGGGACCCCGTGGAGTGAAGCTCAAGTGTCGTTGCATGAGCTCACGGGTCTGATTCGACATCAGGGACCCCGTGGAGTGAAGCTCAAGTGTCGTTGCATGAGCTCACGGGTCTGATTACACATCAGGGACCCCGTGGAGTGAAGCTCAAGTTCCGTTGCATGAGCTCACGGGTCTGATTCGACATCAGGGACCCCGTGGAGTAAAGCTCAAGTGTCGTTGCATGAGCTCACGGGTCTGATTCCACATCAGGGATCCCGTGGAGTGAAGCTCAAGTTCCGTTGCATGAGCTCACAGGATTGATTAAAATATAAGAAAATATTTTATTAATGAAATGAACTCTAAGACCCTGCTTATGAACAATAAGACAAAATTTAAGTGCGTATTCAATTTAATAAATTGATCAATTATGTTTTAGTCAGATACTAAAGAGGAGAAAAATATCTGCAAGAAGGATAACAAAATCATTTTGAAAAAAAAATGCAAAAATAATTGATCTTTGAATAAATCATTAACCACTTATTACACAGCTAAATTTAAATTAAATAAATAATTAATAAATCACCTTTGAATCGTAGAAAATTCCAATTAAAGCAAATTAATTGCTTTATTGATCAAAACACATCTCCCAAATAAAAATTCAGTTTTAAAAGAAATTCTAACTGTCAATTAGCAATCTTGCTTTTCTCTCTCACTTTCTGTCAAAAACTGTTATACCCATTACATTATTTTCCAAGGCCGTAAAGTAACACCTTTTGTAAGCGAGTTCAAAAAGTCAACATATATTACTTAGGAAAATATTTATATTTATATTCTTAATTAAATATTAATTTCGAATAGAAATTAAACACGAGTAGATTTTTCTCTCAATAAATTCCTCTAATGTTTCAATTAATAATTACCCTGAACAGTGCGTATTTACTACACATGAACTATTGTATAGAACAAGGCATACACACACACATCATTTCCAAACATGATAGAAATACATTCTTAAATATCTAAATTTAAGGTAAATTACATAAGCTAAAGTTTTAAAATATATTAGATGCTAAACATATAAATGGTAATGCAAATCTGAATATTAAAGATATCAGTTTGGAGTCCTGTAAAAATTTGTGATAAATGCAAAACTTGCTTTTAATGTAAATAGAACTGCAGATACAGATAAAAAGATCTGAATATTTACAACATCAGCTACTATCAATAAAAAAACACAACAAATTGTAATGTCATTTATTTCTGAGTAAGTTTTCTCAGAAATAATCTAAAATACAACAAATTTCTAATGTCCGTCAAGAGATAATAAGAAACTCACAATTTTTTAATAAAATCTTTATACAGTAGATACTTTAAAAATTTCATTATTAACTCATATATGGGAATATTTCACTAATGATACAAATTACAATATTTATTTTAATTTAAATAGATGTGAGATAATACTTAAAACTATAATTTGCAATTGCTTAACTATTTTAACAAAATTTATTAGCACATTCTTCAAATTATTTTTCATTAACACAAATTGAACGTCTAAAAATTGAAATCTTTAGAAAAATTTACAAATCACCTGAAGAATGTTGTAAGATAAAAGAATCATAATTTCATTGAAATTATTATCATTTATATCTTGATCAGAAATTTCCAATTTCAAACTTTCTAGATTAAAAATTTTAATTACCTTTACATTAATGACTATTTTTTTAGGAACTAGTTCAGTATGCCCATCTATTGGCGAACGCGGCGAAATGTTTTCGTCGCCAAGCTCAGCGCGCATTTATTAACACGGGAAATTTCCCGAAGTTCGATCGAAAAATAAGCATTTTTGAAAATTTAAAAAGGGAAATAAATATAAATAATGGACTTATACTTGATATGCCGATTGGTATATTTATCTCGATGTTTTGCAGTGGTATAAGCCATTTAATGAATAATTTATTTAGTATTTAATGATTAATAAAAACTGTAATTAAATTAATGGGTGGCTAATTTATTTCTTAGTCAACATCAAACATCTATATCGAATTAATGCGAATTGATAGGTTCTTTATTTTTCTTTTATAGCTCCATACCGATTATTAATGAAATATGTTTGATGAGCAAAAAAATCATTAATTGAAGAGATGTTTAGTTATTGGAATACTTAATATCATTTTTAAATAAATTTTTATGCATCTAATTAAATTAATATGAAAATTCATTGTGATGAACTAATATCATGATTTTAACTATCAACTTAATATATAATTCTTAAAATTTCCATTTAACTTATTTAGAACAAAAAATTTAATAAAATTGTCAATTATAATAAAGAATTAAACATGTTGCGAACTAGAAAATAATATTTCAAATTAATAATTGGTTCATTTACATATTTTAATGTCTATTATTTATTTCGTTTCTTACAGTATTTAATGTTCGAATTCTATCAACTAAAAAAATGGAATAACAAAATAAACAAAACTACAACAAAAAGTAAACTGGAGATCATTATGTAATATACAAAAACTGTAATAAGCTTTAAAAACATTTAACATTGTACGTACTTTATTATACAATAATTATCACTAAAATAAAAAGAATTATCTTTTCAAAAAGTTGAGAAAAGAGCTTTAGTAGATGTAAATTGTAGATAAAGTATGTAATTGTAATTAAAATTTTAGCATTATCAAAAAATAAGACTCTATTATTAGTGTTGAAGAGTACAATGATCAGAAAAGAAAGCAATACACTACAATTTTTTAATTAAATTTAAAAGATTGAGAACAAAAAATACCTAATTTCAAAGAAGGGAACGGCGTTCTTACTTACGAAGTTCAGTCTGACGAAACAGCATTCGCTTGAAAATCTCGATTTCAGATGCACTGTGTCCACGGAAGAAATGAAGAGAACTAACAGGCGACAATTTAAGCGCATTGGTGCAGTTAATCCTTCGTTTTTCACATCAGCCAATGAAAAGCTGTAAAAAAAATGCTGATTTCGTCATTAGCTTTGTATTCAATATTTGGATGATAAAACGTTGTCTTTAGACATAACAATTTAAAACTGAAAACAAAGAACCGTATTTCGAGTTCATGTATTAAGTCAGACAATAAATGAGAAAAAGAATATATTTCGTAATAAATAATGCAACATAGAATATTTTACAATAATGAAGAATGATAACATTACAATTATGGAAAAAAAATTCAGTATTTTACTTAAAAATTTAAATTTCTTCATTTTTTATCCTAAAAGCTGCTTTAAAAATTACGTAACGGTGTTGATACAAGTGATTTGTTGCATTTTATCATATTTTAGGAATAGTTATTTTACACATGATAGAGCTTTCACTGCAACAGTTATGGAGGAAATTCTTAAGAATAAAAAGTTATCTTATTCTTAAGACGAATTAGTAAAATGATTTTCCCATTTTTGCGATGATTCGATTTTTAATACAACTTCAATTTTTAAATTAAACTTAGTGTTTCCTGGATTCTATGTAATTTGTGATAAAGTTAGAATATTTTTTTTAATAAAATCATTTAAATAACAAGTTCATAGATTATAGTAATCACATTTGTAAATTTCCAATACATTTCAGTGAAATTTTTTAAAGAAGAAAAAGTCATTTGGTAAAGTAATCCTTAAAAAATAATTAAAGATGCACCGTTTTTATATGATATGAAATTTGGATTTAAAGTATTTTTTCTTAAATTCTCAGTGTCTATCATTATGAATCTTTAATTTTTTCCAATCATGGTAAATTAGTGTTGCTCAGTAAAATGCTTATGACGATATAAAAGTCAGTAGTTATGCATACAGAAGCATTTAATAGCTCAAAGCCGATTTTCCAACACAACAAAAGCTGATCAAGAAACTGATTACACTGATGTGTAACTAATAGTAACTTAAAAATGATGTGTAGCGTAAATTTTTCAATTTAAAAATATATTTCTTTAGGGCAGAAGTTATGCAATCAAAAAAATGATTGAAATAATTTTTGGTCAAACTATATTTTTTTTAATTGTATGATTCAACATGTTATAAATTGTTTACAACTTTTCAAATAGATTGTAGAAAAATAATTTTCAAAAAAAAATAATTCATCAATTTAATCCTTTTTCACACTTATAAATTTCTATATTTATCAATTGAAAACATGATAATCCATTTGAACCTACAGGTAAAATTGTGTCTATATATATATATATACGAGTATATATATATATATATATGTAAATAAATAATAAATATATATATATATATGTATATATATATATATATTTATTTACATATATATATATATATATATATATATATATATATATATATATATATATATATATATATACATATATATATATATATATATATAATGCATCAATTATTCATTTTCTTCTCTTAAAATTGTAATCATTTAATAACTGCTGGCTACTTTTGTTCTGGGTTTCAATTTATATAAATATATTTAAAACAGAAGAAAATAAATATGAATTAGTATTAGAAAGTAAAATTTTTCAAAATAGCTCTTCTCTCCTTTAAGGTATGAAATTATTACTCAAAAAGGGATAGGATACTATTATTATAATTCCATTCCATTATCAAATAAGTAATATTTTCACCTAACATAAAATTAGAGTGTGTTAGTTTTACCCTGAACAAAGGCAAAAAGACGCACGTTTGATGCATGTTGTTGAATTGCAAATGTATTGTTGGCCTTTTAAAATCAAAATAAAATACAAAGATTATGAATTTTATTATAACCCTAATGCCAGTTGAAAATTAAATATAAAATTATTGAGTGTCTGACAAAGTTTTGTGTAAATGGTAACAGTCGGTTTGAAATATTATTTCCTTTCATTTGAACTGGTGTTGAAACATGGAATAAACATTTAGATTTCTTTTATTCGTTTCAGAAAAATGAAAACTTAATCATTTTTAAACTAAAAAAAGCTGCAATTGTCAACATATGTTTATGTATTACATGAATGGAAGTGTTTTGGGGTGGACTAGCAAATAATTAAAATGAATCATGTATGAGAAATCATATGTTTATTAAAATAATTGTTTCTGGAAAGTAAGTGTTTATATTTCAATTAATTCAAAAGGAAGACACTAATCAGCATTAGTAGCAGATGCAAACTTATTATATTCATCACTTTGCTGCTGAAATTGCAATATCAGCCCACACGACTTTTTTTTTCTTTTTTCTTGTCAGAGCATTGTATTATAGGATTGTGCCAGAAAGGAAAATTATAACCTGTAATATGCAACGCTAAACAAAAACAGATACGCTGTTAAAGATTTTTTATTGGCGATATACAAATTGTATAGTTGCACTTGTAAGTTGCGTTAAAAATGTCGAACTATTTCCAGACTGACTTCTTTTTAAGAAAATTCCTTGTCTTACTGTAATTCTCTTATAAGTTACAAACAACACTATTCTGATAAAATATTTTACTACTATATAATTCGCAAAATTAGCATTGATATTTCAAGATGCAATAGAGCTATATATATTTCGATTTAAAAATAAATTACCACTATTTCTAAGTACAATATTTTGAATCTTAAATCTGTTGAAACATTTTAATTAAAACAGAGGAAACTATATTTCTTGATAAAGAGCAATTTATAACTAACAATTCGAATTTTGAGTTTCTTTAAACTTATAAATGCTTTTCTTAATTCAATCAAGAACTTTTACTGTTAATGATAGTAGTCCAATGCTTATTATTTTTGTTCACATACACAGCATGCATACGAGAAATATGTTCACATTAATTTAAAATCTAAAAATAAAATAACAACAAATAAGATATTACGTAGAATATATGGAAAAATTCAGTGAAGTACAATATAAACGTGATTATCACCATACAAAAAGAAAAAAATTATTTTTCATTTATCTTCCCGCAATATCAGGAATTTTTGTTGGGAAAGATAAATTTACGTAAACAGAAAGTAATTAATTAAAATATATTAGAATAATATCCAATCCTGCTTATGATCATATTTATTTTATTAATTGTAGTATATTATTATTATTTAGACACCTCCATAGTAGGCAGCATAACTGCTAAAAGCTGTTGTTAAGTTTATATTATATATATAGCATAAAGTGTGGTTGGGTAAAAGTATGATATATACCCAACAACCCATGAGATTTCTGGCCAAATCTACCGTCCTTTGTTTTAATTACAGTGTTTCCGGTTTTCCTGTTGTTGTAATTAAATTGAATTTTTGTTGTTTTTTTTTATGCCAGATTTGATTTTTTCTTATGTTTTACAACTTTTTTGTGTAATATATAAGATATTTTTAAGTAACAACAGCGTTAGAATTACTTGGAGATGAAAGAAAGTCGCTAAGTTCATCAATGTGGGTTCGTCAATATCTTCTACTAGTTCCAGTGGTTATTTCTTTCGTTTCATATGAGATTATAACTGTGCCACTTTATTAAAATTCTTATTAGGTTTATGACGTCAGATAATGTTTTATCTGCGTCACATCGTACTGAGGAGGCGCTATACATCGTCGAAGCAACAAACAAGGTGATGTTTACCATCGAACGTCTGAGAAAATTGTCGAAGTTCATTTTGTTAACAAAATGATTTCTTACATAAAAACCAAAACATCGGTTTCAGAAGCCGCGTGGCGATTTCCCTTGATGAAAACCTTTAACATATTGTCAATAGAATAAAAGAATTAGCAAGATGAATAGGACCAGACAACCACTTTATGGTTAGCTCAAATCGGCAAGGACGATATAAATTTTTAAAAAATTCATTAATAGAATTCTAAATTAATAATTCCAATATTTGTAAACAAAACGACAACATTAAATTGTTATTCTTACTCATCCACTGCATATCTCACAAGCATTGGTGCGTCCTGTCAAGTCGATGATCAGACGCTCTTTTGCCTTGTTCAGAAAAGATAATATATTTCATATATCATATTTCCAATTTTTATTTCTTGGATTTAATAAAAGTCCGCATTTCGTTCGAGCTTCAGTTTCAGGACCAGGCGCACAGAAGAATGAGCCACACTTTTCTCTGGATTTCGCAATAAACGAAGTTGACACAAATTTTGACTATCGAACGGTCTCATAGCAACCACTTTATTTTATTCACAGAGCCCACTTTATTTTATTTACAGAGCCCACTTTATTTTATTCACAGAGCCCACTTTATTTTATTCACAGAGCCCACTTTATTTTATTCACAGAGCCCACTTTATTTTATTCACAGAGCCCACTTTATTTTATTCACAGAGCCCACTTTATTCTCATAGCAACCACTTTATTTTATTCACAGAGCCCACTTTATTCTCATAGCAACCACTTTATTTTATTCACAGAGCCCACTTTATTCTCATAGCAACCACTTTATTTTATTCACAGAGCCCGTCTCGTATAATAAAGGGGAAGATCTCCGACGGCAAAGGAAATAAACAATGGGTGCGAGTTGCATGATCATGGACATAGACGGCTTCATTCACAAAGGAACTTTCTTGTGTCAAGAACTCGATTTGATCGAAGTTACCAACGAAAATCCAGTGCCGTACGGATTTCGATTTGAAATTAATCACTTTTATCTGAGTCCGAAAGATTGGCATACCGCAAAGTATTGCAGCAAACGGATTCACAGACTAAGATTTCACACAAGCCAGTTTCAAATAACAGAGCGTGACATCCTTAAACAAGCTCGAAGACATCATTAAATGGTTTTACAACAGAACGAAAAACGTAAATAAAGATGTCGGGGTGGTCCATACGAAAAGTAAAAATCAGATGCCTTAAATATTAAATATTCCAAATCTCGACTTGGGTATTCAAGGTAGTCCGAATTTCAACGTGTTGGTGAATCTAGAAGTCCATAGAAAATGACAATGCACATGGAGATCCTGGAATCAGAAGAACGTCACTGTCATTGTGCATGGTCAAAGTGTTCGTTTTCAACAGGTTCGTGCAAAACGAATTGATGTGGCAATCATACTGTTTGTTACTGGATGAAACAATAAAGAAAGCGACTATTGCGTAGGACACGATAGTACTAGAACCAAAGAGAATATAAGAATAGAAAAAGTCAAAGGTATATAAAAAATAATAAGTTTTATTTTTCTTATTCTCTCTTCGCGCTTTTCTTATTCATATATTCTCTTTTATTCTTGTTCAGTTACTTGTCTTGCTTTATTCCAATTCTTCTGACACGTCTGTAAAGATCAAACACTTAACAGACGAGAACTTTCGATTTCGTTAAGTGCGAATGTAAGAGATTCAAGAGGCATAGGGAGAGTTTGTCGGAGAGAGAGAGGAACGATATGGGTGTGTATAAAGACGAGTGGTAGCGGAGGTACCGCTTCCAGGCAAAGGAAAATACATTCGTTTCGAATAATGTAAAATGAACCACCTAAGTTTATGTTTGTGTCTATAATTAATGTTATGTTTGTTAATGTAAAATAAATCTGTCGTAAAAAAGAAGATATGTTTGTATTACTGATCGATCCTGAAAACGACAGGTTCGTGAAACAATCACATTGGAGCTGACTCCAGGATGTGTTGCGGATTAATACAAAATAATGGGATGCTAATGATGGAAAAGTGTCTACAAAGTCGTGAGTCTGTATATTTTGATTGCTTCTCCTTCCATTAAGAGCCAATATTTGTTTTAATTATGTATGATTTAAGGGGACTTTTGTTTTAGAATTTTCTTAAATTTCTTTGTAAGGTTTTGTTTAAGAAGAAAATGTAATAAATTAATAAAAATTGCTTAAATATTTGAAGTATCAAAATAAAAATACATATGTATAATGTTTAATTTAATTGAGAAAATATTTGAGTTTCGATACAGGTTTCGAAATATTATTGGTTATTGATATTTGTTTATTAATATTCAGAAAAGTTTATTAAAACAAATTTATGTCGAATAATATTGTTGCTACTAATTGTCATTTTCTTGAGTTATGTGCATCAATGTAAAAGCTTCTGTATTAATGAATAGTAAATTATATTGAAACGTACTTTTAGTTTAATGTGATATAATAAGATATGAATGTTTTCCTTAGAATTTTCGTGATCATTCCGTTGTTTATTATGCAAATGATATAAGTTTATGGAATAAAAAACTATTTCAAGAAAGTTTAAATGCTTTTTAATTGTTTATTGTTTTGCGTTATTAAATTATGTGTTCAGAATTATTCAATGTTATAAGGTATATTAATTATTTACTATGATTGTATTCAATATTTATGTAAAGTAACTAAGTTTAGATTTTAAATTTTGATTCAAAACCGAGAGTGTGAAACATTTATGAGAGGGGAAATTTTGAATTAATTTATATTTCGAAATTAATTGTGCTTGCAATTGTGAATAATAGTTTTTGGTTGTTTTGGTACTTCTGAATCATGTTATTTTAAGGTAAAATTATATATATAAATAGTGATAAACATATAAATGCATATTACTATAAAAATTATTTTATATGATTTTATTGATTTAAGTGGTTATATGTTCAATGATCTTCTGTGATAAGGATTTATTTAATTTGAAATGCTTAAACTTGAAGTATGATTCGTATATGTATATTTTTTTAGCTTGTTTTGAATTGTTTTCATTCATTAATGTGTATTATGTAATTGAAGTTTTATATATATGATAGTATATTACTGTGTGTATTAAGTATATTACAGTGTGTTGAAATGAAAATCGTGTTTTATTGATTAAACAAATGAAAGGTGATTTGTGTGATTTTAATGTTTTATTTTGAATAATTGATAATTTAAGGTTTGGTAATTTGCGATAACATTAATTGTTAAAATGGCCTTCGCATTCTTGGGTAAACCTCGAAAGGAGGATCTGCTAATATTGGCTAGTGAGTTGGGAGAACAGATTCCTCCAGACTCGAAAATAATAGATTTAAAAAATGTGAATACACAATCTAAACATTTTGAAGAGTCATTTGTTCAAGAATTAATAAATACAATAATTTCCTATCGGATAGAGAGAGAAAGCCAAAGTAGAAGAAAGGCAACATGAATTAGAACGAGAAGAAAGGCAGTGTGAATTAGAAGAGAAACAAAGATAACGTGAGCATGAAATTAAAATGCGTGAATTAGAAATAAAGGAAAAGGAAGATGAGTGCAACTCGGAAAGCAATGTAGAATATGGACGAGATAAGTTAGGAAACACTTTTCTAGGTAATTTAAATATAATGAAAGGAGTAATTTTAGATCTCCCGGAACGAGCAGAAGACTGGCCTTTCTTTTTCCATCATGCCGAAAGGATGTTCAAGCTTTATGAAGTACCCGAACAGTATAAAGGGAAAATTATATTACAGTGTTTAAAGGGTCGTGCTAAAGGAATAAATGCTATGATATCGGAAGAAGATTTAGATCAGTATGGCAAAATCAAAAATTTCATTTTAAGGGAGTATAGAATAACTCCGTTACAACACAAAAAGAATTTTGATTCTTGTTATAAATCTCACAGTGAAAGTTATGCTCAGTATGCGCCCCGGGCTGAAGCTGCATTAAAACTGTATTTAAAATCAAGAGATGTAGAAACATTTGTTAAACTTAAAGAGATTATTGTAACTGACAAAATAAAAGAGACTTTGTCTACTCATGTAAGATCTCAAATATTTTTTAAAGAGACTGAAAATTGGCTTCCAGTCCCTGAATTAGTAAGGAAAATTGATAATTTCTTAGTTTCGATACCAAAAAGTTTTGCAAATAATTCCTACAGCTATACCAAATTTATTCCCGGCCCGCATAGAACAAAACAGAACGAAACTGTAAGGAAACCTTTCTCATCTGAAGTTAGAAATAAAAGTTTTCTTGAAAAGAAAGAATATTATAATTATCAAAAGAACCCAAATCCACGACCACAGAATCGTTTCGGAAATAATACCGCGAGTTGCGCTCCAGGTAAAAAGGTATTAAAGTGTTACAAATATCAAGAAGAGGTTCATTTGAAGAAATTTTGAATTTGAAGAAAGTGAATACAGTATCTCAAGTTTCTAATAGAAGTGAAACTGAAGAAGTAAAAAAGAAAGGGTTAAGTGAATTTTGCATTAAAATGGGTAATACAAGTTTCGATTGGGAAATTCCAATCTGTGAAAAGGATGATGAGCTCATACGAGTTGATTTAAATATAGGAGATAGTAAGTTTCAAGGAGTCATTGATAGTGGTGTGGAAATTACAGTACTGCGGAAGTCAGTGGTACCAGAAGAAACGTTGCAGCCAAGTGGGAAAATTTACTTGAGGCCTGCAATTGGATCTCCGGTTGAAGGAAAACTTGTTTCTGTTCCACTTAGTCTTTGGTCAGCAGATGATATCAGGCCGTATATCATGGTGCATTCTGTGGTTGTGGAAGGATTGCATAAGAAAGCTTTGATCACTCCTAAATTTTTCAGTTTACTGAAAGAACAAAGAAGAAAATATCTTGGAGACGAAATAAAAATATCCATGGGAAGGAAATAGTTTTGAATACTTTCAATGTGTAGGGAAGGAAAATAGAAGCTCACAAGGAAATTGAAGCAAATCAAGGAACACTTGATTTAGAAAATTCTGAAGTAGAAGTTTCAATTACTCCAGTGGAAAGTAACTTGTTAAACGAAGAAATAATCGCTATTAAGAGAAAGGTGGATTATTTAGCATCCACAACAATAACCAATGAAGTGAAAGATAAATCTAATGTTGAAGAAATTAGATCAGTTCTCTCTCTCTCTCCTTCTGAGACCCATGCTGCTGTAGAAAATGAAAAGAATAACAGACGAATAATCTCCGAAGAAGCTAAAGCAGTATTAGCAGAAAAACGTAGATTTGCTAAAGAGCAAGCAGAACTTGAATCTGAATTGGAAAGACAGAGACAAGAAGAATTGATGAGACTAGAAGAAGAGGTCTGCGTCAGGAAGAAGAAGAACAAATAAAAATGGAAGAAGAGCATTTACGATTACTTGAAGAACATTGTCGTCATGACGAAGAAAAATTGAGAAAAGCTATTGAAGATCACGAGCAAAGAGAGGAAGAGGAGAGAGTAAAACGAGATAAAGAGCTGCGTTTGAAGGCTGAACAAGAAAGAAAAGCTAAAGAAGAAGCTGAAAAGTTACGGTTAGAATTAGAAGAAAAACTTAGCAGGGAGGAAGAAGAACAAGCAAAAAGAAAAAAAGGGATTGGAAAAATTATGAGGCGTACTCAAGGTAAATCAAGTAGAACATCACCCTCTGGTAGTGTTAGTGGAGGTGATCATTTGGATTTTGGCGAGAATCAACAAGTAAATTTCTCAAGTGGTGCGAATTATTTGGGGAGTATTTAGGGAGCAGAACCAACTTTGGCAGAGATTGTTTATCCTCTTGTATGTGTTACAAAGAAAGATGGAACGATTCGACTGTGTGTCGATTATCGGGGATTAAATTCTGAGTGTAAAATAGCTCCATTTCCAATGCAAAATTCAGAAGAATTACGATTCAAAGCTGGTGCGGTAAAGTATCTATCCACTCTATACATCATTAAGGGTTATTGGGAAATTCCATTGAATCAAGATAGTCGAGAACTAACAAGTTTCGTTTCACCTAAGGGACAGTATCAATGGAAAGTAATGCTATTTGGACTTGCAGGTGCTCCAGCTACTTTTCTGAAAATTATGAATCAGATCCTAAGACCTCATAATGATTTTGTTGAAAGTTTCTTGAATGATATCATAATTTATTCATCTAGTTGGGAAGAACATTTGAACCATCTAAGAACGGTTTTGGAAACATTAAAACAGTGCAATTTTACCGCAAATTTAGCAAAATGTACCTTTGCTCGATCGAAGGTAAAATACTTAGGTCAAGTAGTTGGATCAGGAGAGCATGGGCCTCCTGATCCGGATAAAATTGCAGCTATCAAAAACTTAAAATCGCCAAGAACAGAGAAAGCCTTAAGATTTATATTAGGACTGTTTAATTATTATAGGGAGTATGTGCCTCATTATGCGAACATTGCTAAGCCATTAACAGACCTGATTTGAAAATCTGTATCAAACGATATCCCTTGGTCTGCAGAGATAAAAAAGGCTTTCATCTCATTGAAAGATAGTTTATGTGCTGTCACTTCATTGCCAACCCCTGATTTAAATAAACAATTTGAATTGCACACAGATGCTTCGGTTACTGGCATTGGAGCATGTTTAATGCAGAGAGATATAGATGGAAATCCTAAGCCTATAACCTTCGCCAGTCAGAAATTAACTCAGACTAAATAGAATATCATTGAGAGACAAGAATATGCTGTGATATGGGCTCTTGGTAAGTTTGAAGCATGGACTTACGGAACTTCCATAAATTTATTCACAGATCACAATTCTCTGAAATATCTTACGAAAAGCATCCCGAAGAATGCCAGATTACAAAGATGGTTATTGGCTCTCTTTTGCTATCAGGTCACAATAGCTCATAGGCCCGGTAATAATAATGTTATCGCAGATGCCTTATCAAGGGCTTATGAGGATGATTTATTATATTTCTTTTATAATGAATCCTGTAAGAAAAGGAAAATAATTTCTAATATATCATAATATTCATATTTAACTTTATATAATATAATGTAGTTAATTCTATTTGTTATTGGTTGTTAATTTTCATAACGTTTCTTAGAATAATATTTGCATAATTGTTTTTTATGTTAATATTGATTCTTATTTTCTTACTTTATAATATTGTGTTGTAATCAATATAATGGATATAGTAGTAATATAGGATATTTTCCTTTAAGAGGAGAATATGGAAGAAAAGTTTAAGCTGAAGCATGTCAGCAAACAGGTTAATCATTAATTTACATTTAGAATTTTAGTATTATTTGGCTCTTGATGGAATGGTGATGAAAAGTAAAAGAAACTTTCCAGGATTCTTCGTAGTTTTCATTTGCGGGACAAGGTACAGCAATGGAAACTAGAGGGAAGGTGTGACGATCAAACACTTAACAGACGAGAACTTTCGATATCGTTAAGGTCGAATGTAAGAGATTCAAGAGGCATAGGGAGAGTTTGTTGGAGAGAGATAGGAGAAACATCGTAGCATAGGATCTGGGAAAAGTGTGCTCACAAAATTGAGTTCAAATAATTCAACAAAAGGTTTCCCACATTCTTTAACAGCGTCCGCAGAAGCAGAAGAACGTGAAACAAAAAGTCACTCATCTTCCGTAAATAGCGTTCTCGTTTCCTTCTTTCAAAACTTAGTCATTTCGTGGTCCTTGCAAACGGGTTTCGTCCACGGAATTCCTTATTCATGATTCTTGTCTAGATGATCACTCGTTTCATTTCACAAGAGCTTTTCATTCGTTGTGTTTCCCTTTTTTTAGGCAGGTAAAAAATCGTAACTTTTGACATTGCAATCGACAAAAGCGTTCCCATTATGAAACAGCCGAAGCCCAAAGTCTCCAGAATTGGTACGAGCTTCCTTTTCCCAAAATCTGGATATACCGTGGCCATCGTAAACGTGATCCACGCTTTTCGTCCATAAATGAACGAAAGTGACTTGTGTCTCTTGATTCTTATCCCAGTCATCCGATTTGCACGTTCGCCACACTATCTTCATTGAACAGTGACATTTGAAGCACAAGGAACGTTAATTACATAGAAGCTTGTTTCCGAGTTCCCAAATTGTTTCTTTCGACGCGTATTTCTTTATTGTTCAGACGGCTCACGAATAAAGTAGAAGCTGGGGAACTGATGAGGTTCCCAAAGATCGTGTGGTGATGATGGAAAAAGCGCAAAGCTTTCTCCTGTGACATGCATCAAGTCTTTGTCTATGAAGAAATCACTTGATATTCGGACGTCAAGATTTTTGCATTGAGCAATGAGAAAAAGATTGAACGTGTCCCAAAATTGGTTTGTTGTAAAAATATGGCAGAGAGCGCTCATAAGTGCAATTCTCTGCGAATTGCTTATAACTTTAATTTCTAATACTAAAGGGCAAACCTTTCAAGGCTTCTTTTAGATTTTTAACAATTCATCGATCGTTACCTTGGGAAAATAAAACACGATTGGCAACTTCCACGGCTCGTCGCTGGCGATATTAGACTCAAACCCCATCGTCTCCTTTTAATTATTTTTCGTACAAGTGATCCTCCAAGAATTCGTCTATGTGTTTTACGGGAACGATGAATTTTAGCCCGTTGTTTGCCTTTGGCATTTCAAGTTAACTCAGGCTGGACACGACCAAAATCTTCCTGTCATCGAATGTGCTGGTGAATTCTGTTTCCCCAGCAACAGTTTCGCCGGATTATTGAATCAGCCTAAATCTTGCTATTAAATTCACGTTGACAGACTTGTTCGAAACAGTGAAAAGAAACTATCAGAATGTGGTGAAAGCGGAAAAGAAAATTTAACAAGTATGGTTTTCAGCTCTTCCTTTTATACAAAACAAGCCGGAAGTCATTATCATCATGAAGATTTTTGGCTCTTATTTTCAGCGTCGTACGTTAGAAAAGAAAGTTTGTTGCGACAATTTTCATCGAGACAAGATGTACCAAAATTGGTTAATTGTGTATCGTAAAAAAATCTTAGGGATCACACAAATGTGCTGATCTCTGAAATTTCTTTACCCCTTTAATGTTTATTACTATGGCTAAAGGACTATCCATTTCCACAAGCCGACTATAGTTGAACTTTAAAAGTTCCTCAGTTATACGTTTTTCGAAAAATATTGGACTATTAGAATATAGCATCGCAAATAGCTTAATGTCCATGGCTGATCACTTACATTTCTTGTTTTTTCTTGGACTAAATGTTCTTTTAGGAAGTTTCTAATTTCATATGATGGTGCAACGAATCTTTTCACGTTTTCTTCATTAACATCATCATCATAACATTTCTATGGCAGTTCAAAAGACGTCAATCAGGACAAGAACGTTATCTTTGACTTGTCAACAATGCTAATAAATTGCAATTCTCTGGCAACTGTTTCGCTCTTGCTGTTTTGAATAGTCTTCAGCATTGCGATGTAATTTGTACTGAAAATCATATTCATAAGATGAAAGAATGAAACGATCTGTACGGTTCTAAAGCTTAAAACAGAATGGGATGTGCATTCCATTTCGATTTTCTCTTTTTATGCAAATAGAAGCTGGAAGTCGTTATCAACATGGAGATTTTGGCTCCTTTTCTCAACGTAAGGGGTTAAAAAATAAGCTTGTAGTGACAATTCTTTATTGTTTCATGGAGTAAAAAACATTATGCTTGCCACATCAATTGCCACATCATGGTCAAAATGTTCGTTTTGAATGAACCTGTTCAAAACGAACATTTTGACCATCGCACAATGACAGTGATGCTCTTCTGATTCCAGGATCTCTGTGAGCCCGTCACATTGCCATTTTCTATAGTCTTCTAGATTCACCAACGTGTTCAATTTCGGACTACCGGGAATACCCAAGTCGAGATTTGGAATATCTAATATTTAAAGCGTTCAATAATTCCGTTCCGTATCGACCACCTTCGTAAGAGACGACATCTTTATTTGCGTTTTTTGTTCCGTTATAAAACGATTTTACGATGTCTTCGAGCTTGTTTAAAGATACAAATTCATTGAAACTTTAAAAATATTCGACCATTGAATCTGTGTGCGGTACGCTTTCTTTATGGTGCGCCTATCTTTCGGACTCAGATAAATGTGACGAATGTTGAATCGAAATACGTTCGGCACTGAAATTTCATTGGAGGCTTCGATCAAGCCGAGGTCTTAACACATGAACGTTCCTTTGTGAACGGAGTCGTTCATGTCCATGATCTTGCAAATCGTATCCTTTTTTTTACTTTCTTTGCCACCGGAGATCTTTCTTTTAATTATACGACACCAGCTCTGTGAACAAAGTAAAGCCATTGCTGTGAGACTTTTCGATAGCCAAGATTTGTGAGAACTTGCTTTATTGGGAAATCTAGAGAAAAAAGATTGTAGCTCATTGTGCAGTTCGGTGTGTCCTGAAACTGAAGCTCGATTGAAATGCGGACTCTTCTTAAGTCCAAGAAATAAAAATTGGAAATATGATATATGAAATATATTTCATACTTTATCTTTTCCGAACAAGGCGAAAAAACATCCGATCAGATAAGCAAAGGATTTCGGCTTGACAGTACGCACGCAATGCTTGTGAGATTTTTTCCAAGTACGCGGTATCTTGATTCCGTGAGCTGAAATTGTTTACCATTTCCTAATTTAATTGCCAATGTTTTCTATTTGCTAATTTAATTGTGTGTGTGTGCCTAATTTAACTGCCTTTCGTGGAATGGCCAATGTTGAAAATCTTAGACTGATCTGGGATTATACAGATATCTAGATCATAAGAAATCAAGTAGAAAAAAAGATTTCTTGCAATAAACTATTTTTTCTTATATAATTTAAAGAAAAACGTTTATATTTCGTTATTGCAATTTCCGTTTGGCCGGCATCCGATAAAAGGAGACGCTCCTCGTTTTCAATTCAGTGCTCTCTCATTTTGTGTTTGGACGACTCGATTGTTATTTTTCGACACATCCTTACGTATAAAAGGTGTATTTCGATCGATCCAGATCATTGGCGTTTTAGCTCTTGTTGAGACAAACTTGTTCCCAACTCTTTTTGCGACAAATTGTTCTCAGCTCTTCTTTTCTTTTAAAGAGGTGGTTTGATCTCAAGCCATTCGTTGCAGATTCAAGATTGACCTTATCTTGTTTAATAGCACTGGACGCTAACTTGTACATCACGCTTTACGATGTTGCCAAGATTCTGAATTACAGGAATCTTTATACCATCAAGTCCTTGTAAAAGCTTGGCTGGATCAAAGCTTCTAAAGTCACTGGCAAACTGTCGCATTTTTATTCGATAAGAATCATGAACTGTCGAATAATTGACTTGTCGAGGGCAACATGGTCATAATTACGTGATATCAAACGTGGTCAACGGTTGAATTAATAGTTCGCCATAAGCCACGTCGAAGTAGTTGGCTCTACTGACACTATCCGACATATATTGACATATATCCGACATATATGCCACGAGCAACATGTCCGTTGCTCGTGGCATGTGAAGAAAATCCTCCTCATGCGAAACAGACATCTAATTTTATAGAACAATTTTGAGAATGTTCGGATTTATGAAAGACCTTGTTGATGAAAACCAAGACTTGACCTTCTCAGGACACAATGTTTCAGCTCTCATCGGACGTGATGCCGGCTCACACATCGGATGAAACATCAGTTCGAATGGACGATTCAGCTCAATCGAATGAACCGGAGAATCTACCAGAAAATCTTTTGACCGAACAAATGGAGAATCCACCACCGGCCGCGAGTCATTTCAACAAAGCTGAAAATCCATAACACCTTTGAATGAATCTGAGAATCCATCACCAACAACGAATCCTTTGAACGAATCTGAGAATCCATTACCAGTACATTTGGACGAAGCTGAGAATCCATCAACAGCACATTTGGACGAAGCTGAGAATCCATCAACAGCACATTTGGAAGATACGATGCTTTCAAAGAAGAATCAATAATTTTCCGTAACTAACCAATAACTTACTTTATTCCAACACTTCCTTCATCCAGTCCTATGGAACGATGAACCAGATATTTTAATGCAAACCACTGGAATTTCAAGACGTTGAAAAAAAGTCGTAAAAATCAAACTCGTCTTTAACATTGGACTTTATTCTACAAGCTTAAAAGAATAAAAGATTTAGAACGAATTTCTTCATTGGCCGGACAAAATAAAGGAACTAAAAAAATCGCAGAGAGCTACAGCTCTCTGCCATTTCTTTAGATCATCGAATTGCTAAGCATGAACGGCAAGAGGTCTTGTATATAGAAGAAAAATCAAGTAATACTCAATCTTTCATATTCCTCAAGTATAAAAAGTACTTAAGTATAAAAATCAAGCTGTTCGTCTTTTGGGATTCATTCATTCGATTGACATAAATCTCATTCTGCTTGTCTCTTCTGAGTTCTTGGCCACACCCAATCCAACTTGACCAAAGAAACGATCGTCTTACGAATTTTTAAACTATTGACGACCAATACGTTAAGCCTGTCTTGATTTTATTTGCTGCACTTTTTAAGACAAGGAAAATTCCTCTTCAATTCCAGTGCTCACGAACTCTAGCAAGAAATTCAGAAACGGTATCCCGATGAGTTCATCAAATGAATGTTGACCAAGAATTATGCGAAACCGTCTGATGTTCTAAAGCTGGATATAATTCTGACCAACAGTCTTTTCAAGCTAATCTTCGAACTGTTTAACGTCGATAATTTTGTTGGCGGATCAGATCCGAGACGGTACGTGGACAATCTGAAATGGATTCTCGAAGATCATAAATTGATACACGTACTATCAGAGAAATGAATCAGAACGAATGCGAAAGTCCAGAGCAAGTCGAAAGACTGATTCGAATCGCGATCATCAGACAAGATTATCTGGAAGAAGAAATACACGAAGTCCAATCAATCTCTTTCGATATTGTCGGAGAATATTTACACGACGTGATCGAATGGAAAAACAAGAAGAAGCTGGAAAGAATAAGAAATCGACCCCCAACAGTAAACGAAGAAGAATCGATAAGCAAGTAGCTTGAATTTCTTGAAAAAATAGTTTTGCTAACGCCAGAGGTCGTGGAAACTTTTCACATTATATATATATATATATATATATATATATATATATATATATATATATATATATATATATATATATATATATATATATATATATATATATATATATATATGTATGTATGTATGTATGTATGTAAGTATATTTTGAACACGATTATTTTGTTATTTGTTCCATGTTTTTTTTTTTTTTTTTTACTTATTTATATTTTATGTTTTATCTTATATATACGTTTCTTTTCTACCAAACTTTTCTCATTCATTCTCTGTCTCTATTGAACTCAACTTATCGGCTTGTCTCAAATCAATCTCTGATTTCATTGGATTCAAGTTGTCGGATCTTAAAACTTTCCCAAGTGCCATTCCTTCTTGCGAGAATCAATACTTTATTATCAAGTTCTCGGCTTGCTTCTCTCAAATCATTCTCTGACTCTGCTGGACTCAACAAGTTGTCGATGAATCTCTAATCTTTTCCCGAGTGCCTATTGTTCTTGCAAAGACTGTCCACCAATACTTTATTATCAAGCTTGCTTTTCCAGACTCAACAAGTTCTCTGCTTGATAGTTTGAAATTATTCTCTGAATTCGTCAATTGGATTCAACAACAAAGTTGAATCCCTACAAAGCATTGCTCTTCCGGCGAAATTGGTTTTCTTTTGCAAGGACTTTATTATTCCATATTTTGAAATTGTTCATGCTTGAATATCTTTGTGATCTTCGTCAAACACTGATGTTTTTGTGGCCATGATTTGAAATATCATTTTCCTAGTTTTTTCGGGCTTCCAACTTTACTCTTCATTTCCCATGATACATTTTGGAATGACACCTTGAACGTGAAGCACTTGGACCAGAACTCTGTCTCCTCTATTCAGTGATCCTGTAAATCTCGACGAGATAAATCGAACCAAAATTTAATCTTCTTTTTTCAATGGCTTCGCTTGATTAGATCCTATGAATCTTGACGAGATGAAAGGACATTTGAACCAGATCTATATCTTTTTATTCCATGGCGTCTGAAACCGATTGGCTTGTGGCAATGTACCTGGTACTCGACCCCATTTGGAAGAAAACGGCCTGAGGAACAAGTGTGTTTTTTTAGTCTTTCCAAAGGGCGAAAGTGTCTGAAGCCGTCTGACCAAAGGCTTGTGACAACGAGTTTGAATCTATTCGAAACGACGTGTAGAACCATAGTTTTGGGCATCTCCCAAAGTAGAAACGCATACTGGCAATTAAAGATTTGTACTTATCAAATCATCAAGCAAAACTAAAAAATGTTCAAAATCATGGCAAAAATCAAACCGTTCGTGGCTCCAGTTGAAATGAACTGGGTACTGATCGTGAAGCGCTGGAGAAAAGAAAAACGACGGGAATGGATCTGGAATCGGTTGGCTAGCTCACTTGATCTTTGGAAGGTTTTGCATTTCGAGAAGAAGCTTGCTTGCAGTCGAAGACGCTGGATCAGAAACTCTATATTCAAAAGACGTTTTTTGTTGGGACGAAACGCTTTAGGAGTTTGATTTCAACGGGATTGGGAACGTCATGGATCACGTGATTGGTAAAGTCACTTTTTTACAACACGACCTTGGAATCGTGGCCATTGGGACCAGGCCCAAAGTCCTAT
Organism: Latrodectus elegans; assembly: GCA_030067965.1. Taxonomy (NCBI): domain Eukaryota; kingdom Metazoa; phylum Arthropoda; class Arachnida; order Araneae; family Theridiidae; genus Latrodectus; species Latrodectus elegans. The sequence goes on from CM057811.1 coordinate 85,293,480, forward strand.
TGTAAATTACCTTCTCTCTCTAAAAAAAAAAATGTCGTAACCCCCTATTTTTAGACTATGTTGTCCTGTTCTTGTAATTTTTAACGAAGCAAATATTCAGCGATTTATTTTGTGTTTGTGATAATTTTGTTGTTGAGGAAAGCGAATGCAATGTTATTTTGCAATGTAATTTTTTTTGCGTTGGTGTGTTGGTCGTTGGTTGTGGGGAGCATATTATTTAAGAGAACGTTCTGTGATTTGTTAGTTGGATTCTGACGAATTCTTTGTTGTGAATAAAACAATAAATTGGATCTGATGTTACTTTGTGAATGAGTTTGTTTTGTGTGTGATCGTATTTAGAGCTGTGATTTGTTAATTGCAAGAAGAAGAAGAATTGAAAATGTGTGTCCCGTTCTGATATTGAAGGTTGTGTATCAGCGTTTCTTATTAGTTGTGAATAATGCGATGAGCGAACAATAAAGAGCTACGAAGATCATTGAGTATATGTGTTGAGACCGGTGGCTTATTCAGCGTACAAAGCTCATCTACAGTTCAGCAAGAAAGAGATAAACTGTCTACATTGCTTTGAGCGAATAAAAGTTTGTGAATTTTCTAAATATCGAGTAGATTACCTCGATCAGAATCACGATGATAAGTCGTCATGTTCTTTTTGTGACATGTACAGTTGGCCTCATGTAAAAAAGACATTTCATCGTGAACATTTATAGAACTGGTCTTTCTAGGCGATCTTCCCAAGCGATTCCCAATTTTTTTACGATTGACTTTTTACCAGTTTGAGTCGACTCTTTGTTCTTAGCTTTCCTGCCCGTGTGCTATCCATTAGCTGATCATCGAAGTTTCGACGAAGCTGAAAAGGTCTTACATCAAGACTTTCAAGTTGTCCGATATGAACGTTTCGTTTCGTTCTTCTCGTATTTTTTACTGTCCAATTTAATATCGATCGTGATGTCTAAACGATTCAACTGACCTTCACGAGTGAAAGCGTTTTGCTTGTTCCTTGATGCTTGTTTCTGGATAACTGACAAATTCGATTAATTTGTGTTCCAACGTCCATACGCACGGTCATTGTTGTATAACTGAATGCGTGAGATGACGATAATAAAGGCGACTAGTATTGATTGAAAGCAATGGCTAGTAAGACAGCCTATTCTACATTCCTGACTCGTTTGTGGCTAATCCTTCAAGAAATATAGTGTTCCAAGCTCTTGACACAAATGCGACTGAATAAATTTCCGAAGCATCGTCACGAGTGCTACGATCCAAATTTTGACCACAAGACGACATGTTCGTTTGGCAACGATTTCTGTTTGTCTCGTGGAAAAAAGAAAGCACAAAGTGAACATTTGAAGAAATGTCTTGATGATTTCATCAGGCATAATGAAATTTGACGCAAAAAATAGTTTTGGGAAAAGAGAAGGAACGTCCATGCGAAGCATTTTACAATTTCTAGCATACACTATATTTCAATAATCCAGATGAGAAGCAAATTGAAAGGACAACTGAACAAATTTGCATTGACTTCAAGTCCGAAATTCCCACACTGGTTGTAGATGGAACCGCGTAACTTGATCGGACATCGTTTTGATATGCTTCCCGAATCAGATGTTTTGGATTTCCTGAACATGGCAAGCTTTCATCAGGACACTGGTTTGAAAGACGCCTGTGAATGGATCCGAAGATATTTGCAATTCAGAATCAGGTACCCTTGGTGGCACCTCATCGTTCAAGTGAACAATTTTTAGAGCTTCGTGAATCAAATTACCGATGTAGAAATTGCCTATGGTGCACGTGCAATGCCGAAGACAAGCTAAATTTCGACGTCCAGTGCACGTATCACTGACACATGATCGTGGTCGCCCGAGACAGCAAAGAATTTGAAGATAATTAGCAACTGGTCAAAGCACTTTTTTTTTCAAAATCCTCATAAAGATATGATTAAAGCTACAAAACGGGCATTTTAATTAATTTATATAAATAGAATTATATGATTGATATATAATTTCTTTTATATATAACTTTAAATATTAAAAATCTTATCAAAAGAGTTAATTCTATTTTAAAAATTGAATTAAAATTAGATTGAAATATAAAACTACAAGATAGGTAATTTTATAAATAATTATGTTTGATAATTGTAATATGTTCATAATTGTAAAATATTGAACATAATAAATACATTACTACAATAAATAATTCAGATGCAATTTTTATTATTGACACACAATACATAAATTTACAATTTTTAAAAATATTTGAATGAAATAAAAGTTTTGTCACATAAATAAAGGATTTTATAAATTGATAGATTTTTTTTTTATAAATTTGTATGTGTGTGTGTGTGTGTGTGTGTGTGTGTGTGTGTGTGTGTGTGTGTGTGTGTGTGTGTGTGTGTGTGTGTGTGTGTGTGTGTGTGTGATTGTGTGTGTGTGTGTGTGTGTGTGTGTGTGTGTGTGTGTGTGTGTGTGTGTGTGTGTGTGTGTGTGTGTGTGTGTGTGTGTGTGTGTGTGTGTGTGTGTGTGTGTGTGTGTGTGTGTGTGTGTGTATTGTTTGATTTGCAAGTATCTTTTGATATCAAAAGGGCTTAAATAAATGAAATTAATAAACATAAATGTTTATATTTCATACTTTACATGCTAAAAGCAGTTATTGCTTTTCATTTCTTTTTATGATTGTTGAGAAATATGAGATAGAATTGCATAGTTATTTACTTATTAAAATCTTTAAAATTAATGTAATTCTTATTCGTTTGAAATTTAATTGAAGAAGAATTACTTAAATATGTAAATGTTTAAAGTAATGTTTTTTTAGTAAATGGACTGCAAATAACTTGAATTATTATCAAACCATACTTTTTTCAAAATCCTCATAAAGACATAATTAAAACTACATAAACGGGCATTTTCATTAAATTATATAAATACATTACTGGCCATTAAAATTGCTACACCAAGAAGGCGACATGCTACAGACGTGAAATTTATACGAAAGGAAGAAGGTGCTGTGATATGCAAATGATTAGCTTTTCAGCGCATTCAGACAAAGCAGGCGCCAGTAGCGACACCTACATTGTGTTTAAATGAGGAAATTGTTCAGCCGGTTCCTCATACACAAATTGCATTTGAACGTTGTTGCCTGGTGAAAAGTTGTTGTGATGCCTCGTGTAAGAAGGAGAAATGCATACCAGCACGTTTCTGACTTTGATAAAGGTCGAATTGGAGCATACCAGGATTGCGGTTTATCTTATCGCAGTATTGATGCTCACGTCGGTCGAGATCCAATGAGTGTTAGCAGAATATTTAATCGATGGGTTCAGGACGGTAATACAGAAGGCCATGCGGGATCTCAACGGCCACCTATCACTAGCAAACGAGAAGACAGGCATATTATCCAGTAGTGTAGAATTATATGATTGATAATTTCTTTTAAAGCTATCTATAAAATTAAATATTAAAAATATTATCAAAAGAGTTAATTTTATTTATAGAATTGAAATTAGATTGAAATATAAAACTACAAGTATGATAATTCTATAAACAATTAAGTTTGATTCATAATTGTAAAATTTTGAATATGAAAAATAAATAATGGAAATGCAGATTTTGCTGCTGCAGTACATAAGATATTCAGTTCATAATTTTATTTTAATAAATAAATAAAAATGAAGTTACAATTTTATTATAATTAATTTAAAATAAGTAATTTGTCAACACTTAATATCAAGTTTCTTAATAATTATTCTAATTACTTTACAAACCACTTAGTGATATATCTGATATAAAAAGTAGAACAAAAATAGTTTTTCTGTCTACATAAATATTATAAAAGGTGCTTTTCAAGAAATAAAATGTATTTATTTATTCGAATATACATCATTTACAGTTTTAGGACTGTAAATACATTTTACAGTCCCAAAAATGTATTAAATACAAAAATTATTATAATATAATCGAATATAATATTTATAATATTTTAATCGTATCAACTATTATATATATATTTTAACATAATTATGATATTTTAACAAATAAAAAAAAACATCAAAAACATATTTTTATATTCTATAAATTTTTAAAGTATATTCAAATTTAATCGAATAGTATATAAATTTCTTTTAATTTATAAATAATATTACTTTTTTCTCAAATTTTGTTATAAAATTTGAAATATTGCATGCTTGTTTTTATTTTTGAATATAGTTTCGAGTTTGAAAAATGTTTTTCATCCTAATAAAAATTTCACAATTCATAGGAAAAAATAAAATTGAATAAAAAGCTGAAGTTGAATAAAATGTTCTCATAATTTTGTTACAAAATGTATCTTTAAAAATACCCATTCTTAGAAATGTTTTCATCGTTTTTAGGAAGAAGTCCATGTATTCATACATCCACTTTCTGCTTCTCTTCACTGTTGAGAGCCGAAGAGGTCACATTCATTACTTGCTAAGCAACGCAGCGATACAAGCGAGAGCCTGGAATGTGTTCCTGTACAGTTGAAACGTCTTTAATACAGTTATAACATATTTAAAGTAATGAAAAAACGAGAACACCTTTAAAGTTCCAAAATAACGAGAATAACTTTAATGTTCCGGATATTCCAAAATAACGATAACTGCTTTAAAGTTTCAAAATAACGAGAGTAACTTTAATGTTCCGGATGTTCCAAAATAACGATAACTGCTTTAAAGTTCCAAAATAACGAGAATAACTTTAATGTTCCGGATATTCCAAAATAACGATAACTGCTTTAACGTTTCAAAATAACGAGAGTAACTTTAATGTTCCGGATGTTCCAAAATAATGACAAAAGACAATAATGCAAAAGAGTAACGACTTTAGCAGTTATTAACAAGGAACGACTTACCGTAACATGGAACTGCTTTAAAATTTAGAAAGAAAAATGTTATCTTAATAACCTATTTTTTCAGAAACACTTTGTTTATTAAACAGTTATAATTGGATAACTGCTTTTAAATAACGAATAACGGTTCTATTCAATAACTCTTATCTCTCTGAATAAGGAGGTGGCAGTGTGCTTGGTAGATTAGGATGACCGTGTATGATTGTTCCATAAAGTGTAGTATTGCAGTCACCATTGATTGGCGTTCTCAGGGGTGGACTGACCACGTTTCCTTGATTTTGGTGGGCGGCGACGGTGTTAATGTTCATCACCACCGGCATTCCAGACAGTCCATCGATGGTTGTAGCGTAGCAACTCTTGAAAGTGGAGCTGGTTGTGCGTGGGAGCAGGGGTGGAGGTGCTCTCTCTTTGCATAATTTGCACCGTTTGCAACACCAGCGCACACACTTAATAAGAAGCGAGAAGAGGATTATGAAACCGGAGAGTGGTACAACCAATAAGATAGCACCCATTTTATCTCCTCTGGTGTGGTGAAACTGGCGATTTAGGTATCCAACGTCTGACGTAAGATATAGAGATTCTGTAAAAGTAATTGAAGATAAATTACTAACGAAAGACAGTTTTGAGTTAAGAGAACTGAACAATAAATAATCATAAACCTTGTAAAGTGTTTTATTAAAAAACTGGATGAATTCTCTTCCGTATGTCTTCCAAATATTAATTTTTGATAGATAACGATCACGATGTTCAATTGCAAAATTGTTTTTTAGCACATAGCAACGGAATTCTTTAAAAAACCGAAAAAAATTAAAAAACGAAAACCGATATATAATCAGATAATACAAACAAACAATTGACAAAATAAGCACAAAAATCGAACTTACATAACTAAAATGTTTAGTGAAATTAAATGTCTTTACCATATAAAGTATTTTTCTTCTAAAAAATTATTTAAAAAAAATGTTCTCTATAAAAATAAAAAATAAATAAATAAAAAAAAGAGGTTGGTATATTCATTTCGAAGAAATGAGTTTTTATAAGAACTCTCTCTCTCTCTCTCTCTCTCTCTCTGTAAGAAATATTTACAAACTCATTATATTTATAATAACATATTACCATTACGAAATTATTTAACGGTATATACGTAAAGTAAAATAAATGTTCAGATGGTAGGAATAGGAAGGATGAATTGTGGTTATTTTTGATAAACGAATTCAGTGTGAGTATTCCAAAATATTTATTAAAAAGTTTATAATCGGAAATTTTTTATTTTGTCATGACTCCTCATGAATGCTACTGATTTCCATCCACTCGAGCTAACATTACTTGTATAACAGTGAGACGGAATACAATTTAAAAGGTAGAGAATGGTAAGACATTGTACACATAATGACTGCAAAAATAAAACTGGATGCGAAAATGACGCTTATGGAGTTGAACATATAAAATGAAGCGAAATTGAGTTTGAGATTACACAGTCAAAATTCATATCAAGTCGTTGATTTATAAATGTACATAAAGTAAAAATAAATAAATAAATATAGATAATAAATAAATCAAAATAAAAATTGCAATAAATCTCTCTTCAGTATGTTAAATATATATACACTTGATAACATTTTCTAAATTTCCAGAAAATATTTAAGATGACATTGGCACCACATAATGGACAACTTTAGAAACGAAAATTATCCGAAGATTTCCAAATTACACTGCGCAGTGCTTTTCATGGATAATTAATCCGATTTACGTATCGCAAGGAGCAAATCACCGAAACTCTTACTTTCTCAGATATGTATGAAGAAAGCAGATTTGAAAGAGCCTGTACGATAATTGCTGGGCTCAAACCGAGGATATTTTATTCTGAATGCAACTTTCCCCAAGACGTGATAAAAAGAAAAAAAATGATTAATATAGCGACAGGTCAGACAATATTTTAAAACATTTGAATATACATTGTAAATGTTTTGTTTTGTAGGACAATTTTTTAATGAGGGTCGAGTCTCTCACATTCAAAAAAATAAATTCCAATCCTATTTATTGATAGATATGCCTGTAAAAAACAGAAACGTTAAACACGGGTTTCATTGTGCAAAAGTGGCGATGAATTTAGTCTCTCAAAACCTTTTACTTTCTCCTTTTATTAGGCATGATTTTTCCACAACGCCACAGAGATTTCAAGAAAAATGAATTTGCTGAAAATGAAATATAAACTACTTGAGTGTATTTCATCATTGTTACAAAATGCTACTTTGATCTGCCATATAATATCAAAAATTCCTCTACATAGTTCAAAATGAGAGCAGCATTTATCATGCTTTCTAAGTTAAAATGCATTCCAGGTGTTTCTAAGCATTTTACATTTTTTCGCTTTGCTATCTTAACAAAGTTAAGCAGTTAAAAAGAGCTCAATAAAAAACAAATTCGTAACAAAAACCAATTAAGTTCAAAATAAAACTTGTGATATCATTATTGTCATACTCAGTGTTGTTGAAATATGTTGATTACTGCGTTACAGTTACGATTATCCTTTTCTGCCAAATCACTGTTGTTAATCTATGACAAGCATTTTACAATTTTGTGAAATGTTCAAATCATATATTAAACGTTTGAATTGTGTTCTCTGACTGGACTTGAAGAAGACAACATTATACGAAATTATCATCAACCATTAGGGTAACTGCAAAAGTAAGCCATGTGTTGCTGACAAGGAAAGTAGAATATTACAACACCAAATAGTATCTGTAATCAGAAATGCATTACATGTGTCTCCAGATGGTATCAAGCCATAAAATCACAATATATTCTTTTTGAATACTGTAGCATGTAGTGCTATTGAAGCAAATTGATATTAAATACAGCATTTAAAAATTAAAATTTAAATAAAGAACAAGAATCAGAGATAAATAAAGAACAATTACAGTTGACTATAATAATGTAAAGGAATTATAGAATTTTTTTCTTGTGAAATGAATAATCGTTTAGATATTATAGTTATGTTAAACAATTTAAAACTTGCTCTTAAAGAGATGTGATAAAGTCTGAATGAAAAAGAAGAATATTATGAAGTCATAAATATATTTAGTTTTAGATAGCTAAGAATCTCGATTTGTTATTTTTATTTTTAAACTTCTTCAATAGTAATTTCACTTCTAACAGTCAAAATGAAGGTAAATCATTAAAAGAAGCGCATTTCAAAAGTAAGAGTTACAAAGTAATTTTTTTTTAGATGTTTTGAAACAAACCATAAATGTAAGGTGTTTTTCTTCAGAGTTTCTTGACCTTTCACGACCGATGGAATTCTTTGACGTTTGATAATAAAATTATAGATTTTAAAGATAATAATGCATGTAATAAATATGCATTTTATATGCATATCTACTAAATAAAAATTCAACTGCTTCTAAGAAATTAGTATTTTCTAAAGGATATTATAAAAGGACAGATTATAATCAAGAGTTGCAATTTAAAAATTCTGCAAAGAGCTTTTCATTAGAATGCCTCAAATATTTTTCAGGTTAATATATGTAAAGTTTCAACTTTTGACCGAAAAATGTCCCTTAGAGATGAATGTTTCGTCACCACTTTGGTAAAAGATTGACAATTCGGCTGCTAAATCAGCTTTCGTTTTATTAGAAAAATTTTTTATAAAATTTCACTGATTTAGTGGCTACCCTTCCAAGGCCTCAAAAATGAGGAACAGAGAATACATTCTTAGTCCATTGAAGAACTACATAATCAGTCTTGTCAGAATTCTGAAATGTTCAACCATAACTTTAAAATACTTTTTAGAGTCGCAGATATTCAAGGGTATTTATTTTTAGCGATATTTTATAGTGTGTTTTAGAGGGTGGTTTATTGTCAATTTTATTCACGTGTTGTTTATCTAAGGAACTACACTCTCAACTGGTGCTGATGTCCCAGGTGAAAAGAAAACATGCTGAACAATTTTGATCAGATTGGGAGCTGCTCTGTGATTGTCCTTGAAGTGACCAAACAGCCTGAGCCATTTTTTTCCTTTGTAATAATCCGCAGCTACTGTACTTCTTGGTTCTATTGTTCTCATTTTGAAGGAAATTTTCTTTAGCAAGCACGACTTTGTCAATTAGATCTTCACTGTTTACTTTAATATTGGATAAAATATGATTGCTGTTAATATTTTCAGTAAAAGTTTCGGCGTTCTCTAATCCAGCAGCAATTTTTTTTATTTATTTATTTATTTATTTATTTTTTTTGGTCAGATTGACCCACGCAAATTACTCAGCGTTTCTAAGATTATTTTCTAAGAAGGAATGCAATACATCTTTCACAAGTTGCACAAAAATTAATTTTGATAAACAAGAATTCGAATTGAAACTTAGACAATGATTTGCTGCAATGTAAATACACTGACTATCTCGTGTAAGTTTTTTTCATTAAGAACTTGCAGCATAGCTTAAGTTTTTTTCATTAACTCAGCTGCAAAGGATCTTTTACACACATATCCATAAATTAAGCATAATTTAAGAATCACACAGAAATTGAACTTTAAAATTAAAATTCCACATGTAAAATTATCACAAACATCCTGAAGAATAATATGCAAATTACAAGAAACAACCAGATGGCACTGATAGTACGTCACATTGACGAGAGTGTAAAAGAGGGATATATAAGAAATGGTTTCAAAACAGTAAAATTGTTTACAAGTGCTTTAAAAGCATTTCAGTGCAATAACCGCATAGTTATGGCACAAAGGAAGCATACGGATGATGTTTTACGTGGTAGAATAATCAGCCGTGTAGAATATGGACGTATCCAGCTGGAAATATCCGAGGAACTTGGAATCACGCAGACTTTTTCAACTGGGACGTGACGTAAAAAGGCCTAGACAGTGATTTTGTCTGAAAATGGGAATTTTCTCGGTTATACCCATGATATCTGCCAGTGTTTCATAGGTCCAGTGAGTATCAAATATTTGTACTACATAATTGTCTTTACCAAAATGAGGTGGACAAGGACACGAAAGGGTGTTGTGTGCGAATTTCATTGATATAAATAATTCTTTACATCAATGAATCTCGCACCATAATCATGAAATATTACAAGTGGCACATCTCGTCTTGCGATCAATTGTTTTAGTGAAGCAATATAGGCCTGAGCGCAAAGATCTCTGACAAACTCTAAATAGACAGTTTTCGTAAATTGTACATGAATACATAAATAGTACATTTTAAATTGCTCCATTTTTATGTCTAGTAGTGATCAAAATTGGTTGATAAAACATGTATTACAATTAAGAAGTACCCCTTTTAGATTCTTTGACAAAAAGTATTCTCCAGACATTTGTTTTGATATTTCGGAGCGAAGCGTGGCACATACAGACAATAGTTTCTCTCTTTTTCTACGTACAGTACTCTGCTCTGGGATGAAATAAAAACTGGGGGGTACGAAATCACATGTTTTTATTTTACTGCAGATTAAGTAAGCAATAGTTATCCGTGCATGTAAATACGTTGATAAGATTTTAGTATTAATTTTTCAATGGGATGATTTTTAAGCAATATTAGAAAATGTTTCACAATTTCTGATGTATTAACTTTTCTTAAGCATTATTCCGTACAAGTGAACATACTCATGCATGAAGATCCGTCATGTTCTCTAAAGGTGGCTGGGAAATTTTAAAACTGTGAGTGGTCGCAATGTCCTCCAAGTGAAATGATATCTCTAGGGATGACAAGACAAGTATTGGTGGGCTTCGGCTTGGTCCCTGTTTCAAAATCACGAAGACTACATCCAGCTACCTACCTAACTGGTAGACCCCAACTCAAGGCTAGGTACAGGGAAGCATGATGGTGCAACAACTATACTTGTGCAAGAATGAATTAACCTCCATTGGATGATTCTTTTTTGATATCTTTGGAATATTTATTATTATATATTAATATTCTACACTGGAAAATTCTTTAAGTAGATTAATGACGATGTTGTTAAAATCATGTTAAAGCATGATCGTTTCCTGAATCATCGAAGATCGCAGAAAGCGTAATTTAGCTCAGCAAATTATTTCGGACTATTTCGGAAAATTGGTGTGGTGTGGAAATATTCAAAATCTGTTCGATATGAATTAAGTCAAAAGAATTTTGCTGGTCAAATTATAAGATGCTTATCTCTGTTTGTTTGGAACAAAATCGAGCCCTTCTTGAACTGGATTATAACTGGGCATAAAAATTGATCTACCTAAGAAAACATCGTAAGAAAAAAGATATATTGTGCGGAGAACCTAGCCCTTCCAACTCTAACAGAAATTTGACTCTGAATAAGAGAATGTTGTGTATATGATGGGGAATTTGTGGACCCATGCATTATTAGCATTAAAAATTGAACAGAAAGCTCAATTCAGAAAAGTATTGTCAGGAAGTAGATAATTTAAAGGCAGCGCTCCAAAAGGAAAAAATTCAATGTTCCAAGAATGAGGGGCCAAGAAAAGAGTTCGTCCAAAATTGCAGAACTATATTGGGAAACAAAATTCCATGCATCATATTCCCCGAATTTCCTCCAACTAACACTTTTTTGTCTTTAAAAAAAATTTTTAAGGGCAAACAATTAAAAAATTCAAAATAAATCAATCAAGCGCTGTTGAGAAGATGAAACATTTTTTTAAAAAATAGGGTATAAAATTCGCCCTCACGCTCAAAAGAAATCATTAATATAATAATGGTATATAATATTCTTTAATAAAGTCTATTGACATTAAGAAAAATTTGTAATTTGTTTTATTATGAAAATGGACAGAATTTTCCGGTTGACCCTTTTAATTTGCTTGTTTCTCAGAAAGGAGTCCAAATCTGAACCCCTAAAACACTTCTGATAAATGTTAAGACAAACTGTCGATTGTTTTTTGCAACTTACTCTAAACTGAAAATCTGCAAGTTGTTCAACTACTCCCACTAGACAACAAAACTTTCATCCAAACCTAATCTTTGTTTTATATTTCCACATCATCAACATTTAAGCCAATCATTACAAAACTTCTGGAGCCAAACAGTGTTTGACCATTTTTTTTTATCAATGTTTAAATGCTCAGCAGATATTCTTTTGTGAATATCTTCAGATAGACAATATTACCAATGAATCATTTCTTTACACATTTTAGAAGCACATGAATTGAAAAACATCTTGCATATCTAAAACAGCTACACAAAAATTCGCTGATTCAGCAGTATTAGTATTTGATTTTCAAATGTTTTGGCTTCTCTGAAAAATGAAATCTTTGAAAGGCAAGTTTCAGATTTCTCCTTGTACAGTTGGATCTATTGTAATTGAGTCTCGGCCATTATTTCAGTTTGAAGGAATTTTAAGCAGTTAACAGAAGACTTAGTACAGTGGCGTAGTCTTTACACAACGGCTGGGTACGATACCTTTTTTTTGGCGCCCCCTTGAAAAAAATAATAATGCAATATAAATATGGGAATAAATTGTATTAAGTAATAAGAGATACATAATAATATAAAGATATATAATACATTATAGTAAATAGAGTACAATTTTAATAAAAATACGCAATATAAATAATATTAGAATGTTGTACCTACTATGAAATATAATCGAAAATATATTAATTTAAAGTCTCAAGCTAAGCTCTATATTTAAACAAAATACAATTCTAATTTTTAAAAAACGCTTATATTGGATTTGAAAAAGTGTCATTAAAATAATTGGACTCATGTGATTTAGAATTAATTATAAAAAGAAATTATTGATTTTATTTACTAATACAATTATTTGAAAAAAAACATAAAATTTTTTAAACTTGAAATAATTCGTTACTTATCAGATATAAGCAGATGTAATTATTTGCAAATTAATAGACTACACTATTCACATATTTCTTTCCTTTGCTGAAGCAAACTGATCAATTGCTTTATCAAAGTTGATCATTTCAAATTTTTCTTTTCCTATACTTAAAATTGTTAAGTTACTTAGGCGGTTTTGACTTATGGTGAATCATAAATAAGTCAAAATTAATTTTATTTTGTTGAATGAACGTTCACAACTTGCATTTGATGCAGAAATAGTAAAAAGTATTTGAATGGCAACCTCTTCTTCTCTCTATCTTCACCGTATGAGATGAGGAAATTCTAATGGAGTTTTAGGTTTGATTTTTTTTCTACTACTGAGTAACATCTTTCAGTCCAACATTTCTCTATAGACTTCTGTTCCATGGAAATCTGTTTGACAAAATTCACCCAAACTTTTACATTTGTTAAGCTCGCTGACTTAACGCTCCCAAGGCAAATGAAGGATGTTCATTTCTCATGCCAGCTCAACTCAACCTTTCAGTGGTTCGATTAACTGAGTACCAATCCTGCTTGAAAACTAAACACCTGGGATTTCGCTTTGGGCTAACCACCTAACCGGGATCCCAGGGTCCTCGTTAAGGAAAACAGATATGGGCACTAATGGCCTTGGTCCGGATAATACAATTTTGAAGTCGGGATATTAATTTATCAATTAATTTCTAACTTTTAAGAAAATTGATATTAATGATTTACATTCCCAAAAGAGTGTCTTAAAAAATTTTAAAGGTATTTTTTCTAGTTCATTATCCAATTGAAGCAATCAAACAATTTTATTCCCTATTAATTGTGCATTATCTTATTCATGAAAGACTCGACAAATTGTTGATTATTAGGTTTTGAACGGATTCTATAACATATCTTAACAAATTTTCAAAAATTCTAACTTTACAAAAACTTCAGCTATTTATTGCAAAATAATAACTGGGTAAGACTTTACACCCCTAATTTAGGATCAATTCGCCTTATTTTTCGCAGTGATAACTTTATTTACATTTCATTTACCACAGATTTAACTAAAAATTTTACTTCATTTTTTTTAAAAAAAAATTTTAGTGAAAAACAACTTTAACTTTATGGGAAATTTCGCATTTAAAATAGCGTTTTAAATTATATCATTCAGACCATTAATGTAATCCAAAATTAATTTTACTGTAAAGATTTTAAATCACAAAACGTAATATTGATAATCTATATTTTATTTTTATACCATAAAACACAAACTTTTCTGATTCCAAAATTATAAGACCTTTGTTAATAAGCCTGTATCTGTTTTCTTTATAGATAATTAAATTATGCCATAACATATTCAATGCAAATTTCAGATGTGCAAAGGAACACTAATAAAGACAACAAAACAAAGGAACACTAATAAAGACAACAAAAATATTTTGTAAATTTCTTAAATCAAAAATCAAAACACACATAAATTCAAGTAAAATCTTATGTTAATTTTATATAATCAGAAATTTTCAGCCGAACAATATATATTATTAAAAATAATTTTTTATCAAAACAGATGCACTCTATATTGTTCTTTAATTTAATTAAGTTTTTCATTGATTCCATTTATTATCAAGAATTACAAGTGTGTTGTGATAAAAAAAACATATTTTAGCTGTTATATCGCCTAATTTCATTTAAAGAAATTTTCTCAACCAGTTATCATAGTAGTGAAAAAATTTTCTTCGTATTTTTAATAAGAAAATTTTTTTATTATTATTATTCATATATTTCATTATTCATAGAATTAATTAAATAAAACTGTTTTTTTAAAGATACAAAAATATTTTTATTATTAAAATAAGGGCTAATTTTTATTAAATTTTAAATTTATTTCTATTAAAAATCATTTTGAAAGTGCTGTTTATGCAATGGCATAAATCTTTCAATAATCTTATCTCATTTAAAGACGATCTTAAAATTTTACAATGTAGAATTAAACACGATTTCTTTTTAAATTTCTTGAACAAATTTTTCAAGATAAAAGGTTTGTTTTTATATAAATTGAACTAATTAATTAAGAAATATATTCTGTATATTTAACCATACAAAAAAGGGGAAAAATTAAAAAAGAAAAAAAAATTTAAAGATTTTTAACTTCTGCCATTTGAATAAAGAATTTTTCAATGTAGGGGGCTATAATGTAAAGCTAGCAAAATTACGAAATTATTTCGCCAACCAAAAACATTTAAACATTAAATGAATTAATTTTAAATGAATAGTTTTAACTAATAAGTAATTTAATAATTGATTTTCAAATCTCTGGAAGCAGATGTAAGTAAATATGGCAATAATATGAAATAAATTTTCAAATCGAAAGAAATCGTCGTGGACAGAAAATACAACTTACAGCAATAATATTTTGAATGTCAAAATTCCAGATTTTCAAAAGTTTACATTTTTGTTTCCGATAAAGCGCTTTTTGCGAAGAAACGAAATACTAACCGTGTGAACAATGAAAAGAAAAGAAAGTTTAAGTGTTTTCATAAAATTTAAATTGGGATAATTTTATAAAACATAACTTAAATTAGTTTTACACAAAATACATGTATAATTTTTAATTTTAGACACATATACATTTCAAACATTTTTTGTAATTATAAAAAAGTATTTATTAACATAGTTTCATTATCCTTTATCATCGTTACCCTAATATGATTTTTCAAAGGGATGCTACCAGAGCCTAAGGCAAGGGCATATGCGACTATTGGCCCAGGTCCACATATTAGAGGGGACCCGGAAGATGTTTCTGCGCTGTGTTCAATTAGGCTAAGTCAGGGATTAGACGCTACTTACCTTTTGGAAGTAAATAAATACCAAAAGCTTATCATATACGTATTTCTTTTCTTAATAATGTACAAAAATAACTTTTACATTCAAAATATTTAAGAGTTTTTCTGCTTTTAAATCTTCAGATACTTTTTTCATGTTCTTAAAGCTTTTTTAATTGATTAAAAAATTCTGCTTTAATGAATGCTGAAATTATTTCATTTTTAATAAGATCTTTAATATTTTGAATTTGTTGCGAGTTGTTTTTATTATTAGATAATACCACAAGTTTTCCCTGTTAATAGAAGTTTTGTTTTCACTAATTTTAACCCTGCTTTCGTTATTTGAATTATTCCCTTAATTAACATTTTCCTCTCCATTAGAATGTTGTCAAAAACATTCTGCCTGGATTCCATATCACTTTAATAAATTTCAGGTATTACTTTTTCTTCATTCAAAATTATTAATTGGTTTTTGAACCATGAAATGTAACTCACCATTTTCCAATAATTTAAGTCAACGGAATATTAAACACAAAATTTATTAATACTGGATTAACAAATTTAACACAGCGAGTGCAAAAATCATAATTCTACCAAACACAATAAAAAGAGTATCAAAAAACAATAAACAAGAGCTCAATATAAAACACACACAGATACACACGCAAAAATATTACACAATATTAAAGCTGATCACATACAATATTAAAGACTCGATTATTAAACAATATTTACAGTGTGATCAAAGAAACCAACAACACTACTCACCCTAATCCAAAAAAAAAAGGAAACACTAGTTTCACTTTTGATTTCCGCTACTTTCAGACTTTAAAAAAGTTCAATTTTTACGCGTATTGAGTATTTCAATCTCAAATTATGCGGACTTTTATTTGACGGAAAGTCATCCCTAACAACTGACAAAATTAAAAGCCCTATTACAAGGTTGCATTTAGAACGAAATACATCATGTGTACAAAAACAAAAACATAGGAAATATATCTTTTTCTTTGCACTTTGGCACCTCGCGACTTTTCTATCATCACAATTGCTTATGATAAACGAATACTGTTGGTGGTGATAAACGAATATTTAGGTGATTTTGTTTGTTTGTTTGTCGCTCAACGGTTATTTTTTGCACACGAGGACTAATTAGACCGGGACTTATGGTTCAAAGTACATTCCGAACCACCACCACATTCCGAAACATCCATACACAAGAAGGGATTCGTTCCCACGAACTGTCGAACCGAAGGCAAGAGTGCTAACCATTCGGCTGCC
The DNA here is from genome assembly GCA_030067965.1 of Latrodectus elegans. Classification (NCBI taxonomy): domain Eukaryota; kingdom Metazoa; phylum Arthropoda; class Arachnida; order Araneae; family Theridiidae; genus Latrodectus; species Latrodectus elegans. The sequence goes on from CM057811.1 coordinate 85,310,227, forward strand.
AGCTCGGAAAAATTTAGGTGGAAAATTGCTTATTTCATTATTTGTATTAAATATAATTATATTTGATACCGATTAATTAGTTATATTTAATATTGAAAAAAATAAAACAATCGAATTGGCATAATTATAATTATTAGATTATCTTATTAGCAAAAAAAATAACACTCATTAATGTTAATGTACAAAAAACAAATGCAAGAAAACTAAAAGTTTATAATAGTTTTATATTTTTAAGTATAAAAGTATAGCCTGTGGTAACCTCTAGTGGTTAGGGTTTTGGCCTCCCATTCTTACGGGCTGTCTTCGATTCCCAATATCATGAAAATCCCACCCAGTGCATGGGATATCATGCTCGTTGAAACTGTGGAATTGAATGTCCGGTGATCGCGCTCGTTGAGCAGTTATCATGGTGTAACGGTCACGTGAAAATTTCCTCCCCCTCCAGATTAAAGTCAAAAGGAGACTTTGAGCAAACACGAACTTTCATTTTTGTGGTGCTCTGGTTAAACGAAAAACGCACCTTTATGATTTGATTTCGCATAGCCGTAGGTTATCGAGCTTGGCTGGTCCGACTATCCCAAATAATAAAAAGAATAAAGATATCTAGATTTCGACATACATTTGTTATATTACACCACACAGATAGATTGAAATAAGTAGTTATCAATACTTTATGATGCATTAAAGCATTAAATATTGTTATATATATATATATATATATATCGTGCAAAATTATTGAGTAATTTGTATAGATAATTATATGAATAATTGGAGGAAATAGCATAATCCTAATTTATTAATTTGGCAATATTTAAAACTGTTGGATATGCAACATTGTTAAGCTGGTGTCTTAATGTATTCAGTATGTGGTCTTACAAAATATAGTACATCCGTTTAATTTATAATTTCGGAAATTACGATCATGCTTTAACAGACCGAAATCGAATCAGATTACAAAACATTAACGACAGATGCGTAAATACATCAATGCTTTTCGTGTAATCTTATATCAAAAAGAGCTGCTTCAATCATTCGCACGAAATGACATGTGCAAGATCCATCATCGTGCACAATCACTTTTTTTTTATTTGAAGGAAAAAATATGTACTGCATTATAATTTTCGTTAAACTCAGACCGTTGATATGTCTATAGCTTTGTCGATCGATCTACTTAAAATTGGAGAATATGTTGGATAATATTTTTGAACAAGTCCAATTTTAAGATTCAGAATCGTTACTATTGGTTTATTACTTGAATGCGCTGGAGCAATATTCTGAAAATGTAATATTTATATTTTTCATTTAAAGTGCTTGCCTTATAATAATATTCCCGTAACGAAATCAACTTGGGAATCGATCTAATGGGGTTAGTAAATTGGTTGATATACAAATGATCATGTTTTGCAAACAAAATTTGATTGAATTGCCGCTTTTGGCCCGCGAGGACTAATTCAGCCGGGATTTGAAATTTATAGTGGATTCTGAATCAACATTTAAAGTGTTATTGTTTCTCATCCCCTTGAACGCAGACCTGGATCAGATCTATAAGACCATTACCTATTGAGGATCTTGAACTAAGTTCTGCCTGGTGAGCCCCAAACATGGTAAAATATCAAAAGCGGTGGCATGACATTTAGTGCTAATTTTGAAGTGCTTATTACCACCAACAAAACTCACTAAGGAATCGGGTAAGGGCAGTTTGATTTTGTAAGCTGCCAACTCAAATCAAGAAGCCACCAGGGCACTTACTCTGATAACATGGGTGTTCCATATCGTCAAAGTGGAGACAAACAACTAAGTCAGAATCGAGTTTCATCGTGGGACTATTCACAGATAAAGAAATGGCATCTCCGGTAATTGCGACGCCGTATCTCTCATCTTTATAAAGTTATCTTGCACATCCATTAAATTTTGAATGTTTGGTTTTGTCCGCTTGCTACACATATTGTCTTTCTCAACAAGTTAACTTTGTTAAGATAATGATTTCCTTATCAATCGGTTGTTAAATGGTAGGAGGAACAATTAAACTTGTTTTTTGAGACTGCTTGTATAAGCTGACCTACTCTTGTTTTCTGTCAACCTAGGTCACTTGACTTACATGTCATCGAACATATGAACTGAGAGAGTTGTAAAATCCTCCGACTACACCTTTTCTCTAACCACAGTGATTTGCACAAGTGCCGATGATATTGGGTGGATGGTATGGTCTTGATTATGAAATCATAATCGATACCAGTGGTACTCAAATTTTTTGACACAGCACACTTTATAAAATTTCAAAATTTGGTGGCTCAACTTTATTTTTTTCTAAGCTATCAAACACTGTGTAAAATAGTTTATGAAAATAATTTTGAAAGTAAAATGACATAGTATATTATGTGCTACGAAAACAATAGCATTTTTTTCACTTTATTCGTAATAAGGAATCATAACTTTTATTATATACATTTCTAAAACTTGGCGACACATAAAAGTGCTGCAGCATAGTAATTTAAAATCACTGATGTATACATTAAGATTAATATTTTGAATACATAAATATAATGTATGAACGTCACGATGTTAGGTGGCGCTGTTACATTACTTGTTGTTGCTTACACTGATTCCCAAACGGTCGTTGCAGCCACAACCGTCATGCCTTTTTTGCGGTCTTTGTCACTTGACGTAGTTTACTGTCTTTGCTCAAGAGATTACGAAGACGTCTCTTGTTTTTTATTTTAATATCGAGCGCTCCAAACGCTATATTGATACGTGTTCTCTTTTTCACAAAACTCTTCAGGATCATCAGCTTTAAAAGAGAGACTTGAAATCAAAAACGTGCATCTTTAATTTTAGTAGGGCTATCCTCTGGCAAGAAGCGGATGCACATCACTCATCTGATGAGTGCCAAGTATTTGCGTAAGATTTATGGTCTCCAGTTTAAGTACTATGTCATTGAAACTGAAATGACCCACGAGTTCGTCGGTGGCTTCCTCAAACCGATTCAAGGGACCATCTTCAAGCGAAACTGTGTTATCATTCCAACAAGTGAATTTTTCAATGTTCAGTACACGATGAATCCACTCATTGAAGAATTCATACGCCAGATTGCCAATCGGAAAGATTTTCAATTTTTTCATCGATACGTGCTTGAGATGATTCGCAACATGTCAGCCGGTGGAAAAAATACCAGCTTGGGACCATACGAAAGTCAGGATTGTCTCATGTCGAAAATTCTGTCCATGATTCATTCTAAACTGGCCATTTCTGAGACGCGAATCGAAATGGAACATTATTTTCAATGCATGAGCCGAATAGCTTTGTTCAATGAAAATAATAAAGTAGTCAAATCTCATGGACTGTATACGTGATTGTACTTTTTGACCCAAGTACATCTTTTCTCATTGCTTTGGATTTAGCGAAGTTCTCGATCCTATTGTGTACCACACACAATGGATAAAGGGCATAGGTCTTGTAGCAAGTGAAGATGTTTCTAATAGATTGTCACTGGTCGTCTTTGGCGCGGATCGATGTCACATTTCGTATTTGGACGAAGTTTTCAACTCGGTTCCCAAAGAAGTCATGCACAAACGTGTGACATTGAACGATATTCCGGATTCCTACAATAAGAAGAGCGTATTAAAAGGTGGACAAACATAAAAAGATATATTTTAGTGATTTCTACTGTTACTTACGGCAATAGAAATTTTACAGAACATTTGGAAAAAGATGACTGCTATTTGTAAAGATTGGTGAGATTTCAAGCTGTGCTCATTGCAATTGTTACTTGTAATGCTTATTATTTGAGTGTGTAATTTTTAAATTTTTGGACAGAGAATTCGATTAGATATGTTGTCTTTCAATATAAATATTCTTTGAAAAATATTACTCTACTGATATGTATAAACACTTCAATCTTTCAATATATATATTCCTTGAAAATATTATTCTACTAATATTTATAAATGTTAACTTAAATGCAATAGATTAAATTGATAACTGATTCGAAAATTGCATACGAAAGTGTTTTATAACATCTATCGTTAATGCATATAGATTTATTTTGTTTTTCATTAGATATCTGCAGTTACTTTTAATCAATTTAGATAAAAGTAACAGCCTATATGTACATCTATAATTTAAAATACATTCAGTACGTGATATTTAACTATTGTGCTTTTATTT